>JAVMKO010000013.1:30372816-30790996 GCA_032164245.1 Sternotherus odoratus
TAGATAAAGAGGGTCTATATGGTCAAAATGGCCAATGCTTGGTGACGTAGTGGCCCAACGGGACTCTCGAAGGGTTAACTTGGTGAAAGCCCAGGACAGAGGGGGTAACTCATCCTCCATCCAACCAGGGAGGCAGCCGGTAGCCGGGGCCTAGAGTGTGAACTATAGGATGGAGCTTTCAGTGGAAAGGGGTCACCCAGTCCGCTTCTCAGGGAAATTGGGGGGGGGGGGTTGACAAATGGACTCCCACTATGGGCCCCAGTGTACATGCCGTGTTGGACTCTTCTGGGCTCCAACTCATTGGGGGTGAGGGATAGCTCAGTGGTTTGAGCATTGGCTTGCTAAACCCAGGGTTGTGAGTTCAATCCTTGAGGGGGCCATTTAGGGATCTGGGGCAAAAAATCTGTCAGGGGACAGTACTCAATCCTGCTAGTGTAGGCAGGGGACTGGACTTGATGACCTTCAAGGTCTTTCCAGTTCTAGGAGATTGGTATATCTCCATTTATTTATATTTATCTGACCCCCCAGGGGGAGTGGCAGTTGGTGGTCGATGGGCAGACATTCCTGGGGTGGAGACACTGTGGGACAGAGAGACATGTTGTCCCAGTGCCCTGTGTGGTTTTAACCCCATCGAATCCTGCAGGGTTGTGTGACCTGATTTCAGTTTCCACATGTGAAACCATTTGCTCAGACACCCGGACAAACCCAGGACGGACCTGGGTGGCTGGTAGCTGGGGTCGTCCAGGCTATAAGCTGTTACGTCCTTCTGTCACTTCAAGACAAATTTCAGTCCTAGTGTCAGTACCAGCCGGGAGGCTGCAGGTGAAGGTGTCAGTAAAAATGCAGATTGCTCATCTGGCAGGGAGAGAGAAGGGTTTTCCCTGGTTGCTTGCAACACAAAGGAAAGGATGTGAGGCTCCAGACACCTTCCGGTCTGTCACCAGCTGCTGTCTCTGACTGGGGCAGAGGAAGGCCTCCACCCATCTCCCCACAGGAGATGAGTCACACAGGCTCCGAAGGAGTAGAAACCCAGGCCCGGATCTGACCCAGGACTGCCTGCAGTCCTACTGAAGCTGGCGAGCAGGCCCTGGACACCTCATGAATCTGGGGCTGCCCACTCTGGTCCTGTAGTCCCAGGCCCCATGTGGGACCTGCCTTGCAGCCAGCACTGGGCAGCGCAAAAGGGGGAGTTCCTGTCGAACCCACAGCCGCTTCGGCATCTCGCTCCCCTTTTGCTGTGTCCCCCAGTCGGGTGTTGGGGACGGTATTGGGGAAGTTGCAGATGGGGCAGGTCAGGTGTGGTGCTTGTGGGGTTACCCAAGGGGTGAAGGGTGAATCTCTATTGCCTGCTTATAGCGTGAGGCAGGGGCGCCAGAACGGGGGGTGCCATGGCCCTCCCACTTTTTGAAAAGGGACAAGCCTGGCCCGTCCACTTTTTGCCATGGCCCTGCCCCTGCCTCTCCTCTTCCCCTGAGGTTTCACTGGCAGCTGGAGCCCAGAGGAGCCCGGAGGAGTCTGGGCGGCTGTGGGGAGCTGCGGATCCTCCACCTGTCCTCTCAGCCCCCCCACTCTGGCCAGTTGGAGGGGCCTGGACTCCCCAGCCCCACTCTGGCTTCCATCTTAGTCAGGGGCGAGGCCTTGGGGGGAAGAGGAGGGGCAGGAGTGGGGCCATGGAGGAAGTGGGGACCCCTATGCCCCTGTCCTGTTTTCCTTACTCATTTGTCACTCCTTACCGTACTAGCGTTGGGGTGCCCTGCTCCCACAGGTTACATATCTTTTTACCTCAAGCTTATTAGCAAATACTTCAACTAGTTACCAAGGAATCCTTGAGCTGAGACATCCCTAATTTAAAACATCCCAAACTGTTGCAAAGGAGTGCCCTGTGGTTACCCGTCAGCAGGTTAGTCATTGCATCCGTCTGGTTTCTGGTATCTTCCGATCTCAGGTTATTCTTGGTTAGTTGCTTCTGCTTAAGGCATTTTGAGGCTTATGCCTTTATTAGTTTAGCGAAGCCACTGTCTTCCAGGCCTTGAGGCTTGGAGGCTCGTCTATCTATCCCTTATATCTCTGCCTCACCAGATATGCAAGTAGATCAGGAAATGTCTAGGAAGGCGCAATTAGGTTTATCCCTTTTATTTCTTTATGGTTTGTGGATTCCTCTGTGCTAACTTTGGTGCTTTTGTTTAGCTTGTAACCTTTAAGCTGGACCTCTAGAAAGCTATTCTTGGTGCTTAAGCTTGTTTAAAAGCCATAGCCTGAGTTCTCAGATGTATTTCCTTTCTTTTCTTTTCTAAATAAAATTTACTGTTTTAAAGAACAGGATTGGATTTCTGTGTCTTAAAAGGTTTGTACACATATCTAATTAGCTGGTGGTAGCAGCTGATTTCTCTCCCCCCCCCCCTTTCTCAGTTCTTTGGAGGGGGGGGGGGGGAGTGAAAGGGCTTCTGGGTATGCAGAATTCCTGCAGGGCCCTGGTGGCTCCTGCCCCTGTTTGTCCCAAAAAGTCACTCAGGAGACTCCAGTTTGCAGTGCTCACCTTTGGTTTATTGTACAACGTGCTCCAACCACCTTCAGAGTATAATATACTAGCGAAAATATCCTGCGTTGCTTGGGTCCGTCGGAGGTGGGGAGGGGGCAGAGAGCTGAGCGAGTGTGGGGTCTGTTGGAGGGGGGAGGGGGCAGAGAGAAAACCTGACACCCCCACCTCACCCCCCCGACCAAACCCGGCACCCCCACCTCACTTACCCAACCCCGACTCACATTTTCACATTCTCACATTTTAACCCCCTACCAATCCCACATCCATCCCCTACCATTCTCACATGGTAGGGGTACCATCCCCTACCATTCTCACATTTTCACCCCCTACCAATCCCAACACCCCCTGACCAACACCCACACCTCACCCCCCGTAGGCCAGACCTAACACACCCACCTCACTTTCCCCCCCAACCAAACTCGACACCCCTACCTACCACCCAAACAAACCCGACACCCACACCTCACTTACCCCTCGACCAACCCCGACCCCCCTCCTCACCCCCCCAACCAAACCCAACACCCCCACCTTACCCCCCCACCAAACACAACACCCCCTGACCAACCCCAACACCCACACCTCACCCCTCACCCCTCACCCACCCAGACACCTTCCCACCCCCCCAGACCAAACCCAACACCCCCGGCTCACTTACCCCCCCCCCCGACCAAACCTGACACCCCCACCTCACCCCCTGACCAAACCCGACACCCCTACCTCACTTACCCTCTGATCAAACCCAACTCGGGTCCGTTGGAGGTGGGGAGGGGCAGAGAGCTGAGTGAGTGTGGGGTCCGTTGGAGGGGGTATTATGACATCATAACTATGTCACAGAGAACAGCAGCTGCCCAGCTGATGTGATTGGCCCTTAAATAATTTCACCCCTGGGGGGCGTCAGAGGTGAGATTTAAAAAATTTTCAACTCCTACCCTGATTAGAACTCTAAGACCTCTAACTGTACCAAATTTCAAGTCTCTAGCTCAAATGGTGTGGAAGGAGTAAGTACACATACACACACGCACGCATACACCATTTGACTTATGGATATCAATTCCTTCTCCCTCCCTCCTCCGCAGGTACCTTTCCTGTCCAGCTCCCCCCTGGCTTCCTTCTCCTGAGGCTTTTAACCAGCCTCAGCCAGCAGAGACAGCAGCTGCCTCTGCTCTGCCAATTAGGGCCAGGTGGCCTCCCCAGCTCCAATTACCTTCCCTCAGTGTAGCTGGGGTGACAGAGGGTTTGCTAGCAGTTTTACTGCTACCATCCTGTCACACGACCCCACAGGAAGGAAATCCCAAGTGCACTTTCCTGGGTCCCAAGGGGTTCTGCACTTGGGTGGTGACAGCATCTAGCAATCTACCAATCCAAGGTCAAAGAAAAACTGTAACCGTGGGAGTTGAACAGAAGCCTGGAGTGGCCAGTATTACATTTTAGAGTCCTTACTGGCCCTCGCCGTCTTGAAGTGGCAGAGTGGGGATTTCGCCTTGACAGTTCTGCTGTCATCAATGGGGTAGGAGGAAAACATCCCTGCGCTGCTGTAATTAGAGCATGCCCAGCAGTTCCAGGCTCCACTGGAGATAACGTGTCACGCAGCGGTCTTCATCCCGTCTGTCACGGAGCGCCCGGGCGATGGACTGGAACCGCTCCCTAGGAAGCCAGACCGGACTCCGGGTGGGGGGCCCCTTCTCCGTACACAGCCTGTTTCCCAGGCCAGGAGCTTCAGGGGTCCCCACTTCCACCTTCCTGGGTCTGACCTCGGAGCATTCAGCACCTTCTGCCCCTCCGTGTGCTTCCCCCAGCAAGCCCGCCTGGGCGGGGTCCTGGGGGAGCCCATGGGTCCTGCACCCCAAATCCACAGTCAAACGTGACTCAGCCAACCAGCAGAATAGACGGTTTATTTGAGATGTCAGGAACACCATCCAACTCACAGCTTCTCAGTCTCAACAGGGCCCATCCAGTCAGGCCTTTCTGGGGTGCCAGGAGGTGAGACCCAGATTCTGGGCTCCTGCTTCTCCCCCAGGTTTATTCGATGACTTCCATCTGGTCTAACACAGACCATGCAGCGAGCGAGCGTGAGCCCTCAGCTGGATCCATCTTGGGGCTAGAGAGCGAGTTGGCTTCTCTCCCTCTTTCCAGCTAGCTAGACCCAGACACAGACTGACCACACCCCCACCTCCAGTCCCTCTGTCCTTTGTTTGGTTTCCCGGGCTTCAGGTATCACCTGACCTCTCTTCAACAGGTTCAGCTGACCTCCCTCCCCCACTTGGGGTCAGGTTACAGCTTCACCTTGGCTTTACTTTGCAGTACATATTCCTTTCCCTCCACATAGACGCCCAAGAAATGCATAGGGGAAACTGAGGCACGCACACACAGTACTCCCACTTCGTCACACCGTCCCTCCCGGCAAGGCTGAAATATGTCCTTCCGGGATCGTGTAGCAGGTTCCAAACTGCTCCAAATGTTTGAGAGCCGCCCATGATTCCAAGGCGTCATCAAGGTTCTTCTGATGGACTTTGCCCCCCTGGACACCTTCCACCCCACGGGGATATGAGTTGTTGTTACGGTGCTCTCCGTGATCGATTTCCCCTCGGCGGGCTGCATGCATGTGCACCACATTGGCTGGACTTGGCTTCCTTCTGCTGGCGACAGAACCTCAGTGCCTCTCTGTGAACTCTTCCCCCCCCTTCCCCTCATTTTTAACAGCATTATTCACTTACTTTTTCTTCTCACTGTTTGGGCGGTGGGATTGTGGATCTCCTGGGATAGAAACCCAGTGCGGCCAAATGCTCTGTGGAACCTGGAGAGAAGGAGATGGACAGACAGCTAGAGTGGGAGCTGACAGACGATGTGGGCAATGCGTCTGCAACTAACAGGAAAGTGAAGCAGTGCACTGGGGCAGGGGAGAATATTGCCTGCTGATTCTCCCACCGGTAATAGGAGGTTACTGTGTACTGTCTTTATTTGACTTGGTCTTGTCTCACATACGATCTTGTAGATTGGCACAGTTTCCAATTTTTCCATCACCAGCTACGGTAATGCCCCCTTCGGTCTGCTACCTTGTGTTTGCCGGCAACAAGCAAATGTCACCAACTAACTGTGTCTGCTGGCAGGAGCTCCTGAAAAGCCCCCTCGTTTCATATCAACGTTTATTGAGTCCTCACAGGCAGCAGCCGAAGTGAGGCAGTAAGTATCTCTCAACTTTTCTTAACAGACTTTGATGAAACCACTCTGACTGAGGGTCACCTTGTGGGTGACAAGGTGTTGTCCTGGGATTTTTAATTCCTGCTATCCTGAGCACCTCCTTTAGGAGGTTAGTCTCACGGCCCTGTCCTTGAGTGGAGTGCATCTGAGCTGGGAATCTATACACTGAGTAGTGTTTCTACCTACAGCACGTGAGCGACAGTGTTAGCCTTCTGGTCACATGTAGCTGTCAGTCAGTATTAGAACTTTTTCCTGACATGCCACTGTGATTTCCCTTCCAAAGACAGGAAATTGATGCATCCCAGTGCTAAACATTTTACTCCTGGGGGAAGACACAAACTCCCCCCCTCCCCCCCCCCTCCCGCAGAAAATACAGTCTGCGGGAGAAGTGCTGCAATTCTGCTTTTCATCCACCAGAGGCCGCTGTGGAAACAGAACAGCCAGCAGCATGAACACAGATGGTGTTGGTTGTTCTGATGCCACAGCGGCCTCTGGTGGGAAAAAAGCAGAACTGCAGCATTTTCCAGAAGAATATATTTTCTCTGGGGGGGGGGGAAATTCTGCATGTGCACAGTGGCACAGAATTGCCCCAGGACTAGAAGAAGTTCATCACAACTTCTGCCCACAGAGGCAGGTTAGGACAGACAGAGTGAGGCACATGGGGCTGCGGGAGGGAGAGTCACAGACTGGCGTTCAGAATGGTTAGTGTGGGGGAACACTGGGGAACTCTCGGGAGCTAATGGGGTGAAAGCATTGAGCCAGGGGCTGAATGAGAATGGGAGTGCAGAGCCACATGGAGACAGGGAGGGGGACTGGAGGGAACCATAGGGACCGGGGGATGCAGGGACAGGGGCAGATGTGCCTGACTAAATGGGAGAGGCTTGGGGAAAGCCAGGGTCTGCATAGGGGAGATTCCTCAACTCCTTAGCAACCCTTCCCATCCTTCCCCCAAAATCCTGTTCCATATTTCTCCCACCCACACCCCACAACTCTCCAGGTTCACTCCAGGCTCCTTGCCTCTACTTCAGCTCCACTGTCACCCCCTCACTCCCCCAAGCCTCTTCACTGCTTCTGAGAGATGCAGGGAAAACATTTCTGTATTGTAGTTTAAATGAATTACTCAAAGTTTTGTATTATTATGCTTAGTAAGGAAAGCTCTTTGTCAAAAAATAAATAAATCCCAGCACCGTTTTTGTCTGTATACTTGCTGACAGGTATTTTGAAAAAAATTACCAAAATAATTGAAGCTGCATTTTTATATTGACAAATATTTTTTTGGTGCAGAATTGCCCCAGGAGTAGGATTTGCAGCTCTGGCAGGTAGCGTTTTTCCACTGAACATCTCACATCTCCTGTGAATGTCCTCAGCCACCCGGGGCCAGCAGAACCTACTAGGAATATCTGCAATCATCTCTCCATTCCCAAATGGCCAAAGTCATCAGCTATGGCTGTGTTCACTTTCGGTAGTACTAGCTGCATTTGTTGATTTCTATAAAGGCTCGAATTTGATGCAGAACTGCCTGGATCAGTTTGAATGTGTTCCATTCTCTCACTAGTAGTTTGTCCTTGGGGTAGATGGAATAATTGCAGCTGGATTTCGCCCCTCCTTTTTAGCAAACAGGGTGTCACCAATATCGGGTCAAGAGAAGAAGATCTCTGTGTAGCTTGAAAGCTGGTTTCTCTCACCAACAGAAGTTGGTCCAATAAAATATATCACTGCATACAACAGAGCTGATTACCAGGCAGAATAGATGTGTCTGTGCTCCTGAGGTCTTTTCCTGTACTTCATCAATAGGTGGCAGGAGAGAGCTCATTCAGAGCACTGGCTTACATATCTATGTATCCCCATATGCATCTCTATCTATCTATCTATCTATCTATCTATCTATCTATCTATCTATCTATCTATCTATCCCCACCCCCCCCATCTATGTGTCTATCTATCTAAATACACACCTACCACACAAACAGAAATCTAAGACAATATTACCATCTCTTTCCATCTATTGAGGTAGTGTATATAGTTCATGTATATTGTAGTTGGGTCATGGCCAATGGAGAAGCTCATAAGAGAATAGAAGTTGCCGCACTGGAATAGCCAGAGAGTACATGTAGCCTGAAGAACACATCATGACTGTGCGCCCCGACAAGCCACTTCAGAGGAAAGTGTAGGGACTTCCCTGCTGAGTTATTCTGGAATCACTCACCCATGGGGAAATGTATCCCTGATTCCTGTAACTTGGTGGGAAAGCCAGGAGGAATTGGATCTCATCTGCATTGTTTATGTATTTAATGCCACTCAGGATGTTCTCATTAACAGAGAACTTGTGAAAGCCTTTTCCAGAACTGGACTAAGGGCTGGCCAACACTGGAAACATACATTGACAGTGGGAAAATCCCAACCCCTGAGAGATGGAGCTTTGCCAGCCGAGCCGCTGGTGTAGCGAGCACTTACGCAGTTGACCTCACTTCCCCCTCTCAGGCAGGTGGATTATGTCTTCATTATCTGCCAGATCGGCAGGTAGTGATCGATCTATTGGTGATCAATTTATCACATCTGGTCAAGATGCAATAAATCGATCGCCAAAGGACCTCCTGTCAACTCCTGAACTCCAGCTCGCCAAAAGGCACAAGCTGGAGTCAACGGGAGAACCCGCTGCCGACCGCTGCCACTGGGAGAATGGCAGGTAAATCGGTCTAAGATTCATTATTCACGTAGATGAAGTTGTATATTTAAGGTCAAACCCTCCCCCTAGTGTAGACCAAGCCTCAGTGATGGGAGACCCCTATGGCAGACATAGCGCTCCCCATACCAGCACTTAGATCAGTGTAAGTTACGTTGCTCGGGGTGGGGGGGTGGCTTTTCCACATCCCAAGCACTATAAGTTATACCGAAGTAAGCGGTAGTCAGTGTGAACAAGCCCATATGCATGGAGCAGTCTGCAAGGTGGTGATAATGAGCCAGGGATGTGTGACTGCGGAGTGACTCATCGGGGACAGGAGAGACTACAGAGAAACCCATTTTCCCAAATTCACTTGTCTCTCGATGTACGAATCTCACTTCTAGAGCGTGGAGCTCTTGGGTTTAAATCCCTGGCGAATTTAATTTTTTTTACCATGCGGTAGATAAATTTGATTGTAGAAAGAGGCCGGAGACAGAGCGAGGATCAGAGGGTGGCAGGTAAAGGGGCTCGGGGTCAGAGGGATTTGGAAAGTTCTGGGAGGGATATGAATTTGGGGTGTCAATTTGGTGACGGAGCTGGAGTGAATTAGAGATGCCTAGAGAGGGTTCACGACTGGGTGTCAAAAGACAAGAGGAGCTGGAATCCATGCCCCCAAAGAAGCTGAAACTGAGCATGTCCATCTTAATTGGCTCCATCTCCCCACCAGCTGGAGCCCCTCCCGCTTTTCGCTTGGTTGGTCTGACGGGGGATTCCCACCTTGGCTGTGTGCAGGCAGCGGTTCAGACACTGACTAATGGGCCCTTCTGGGCAGCAGAGAGGGAGGGATGGAGTCACTGTCACTGTATCTCTGAAGGAAGCAGTGGGTGGGACACAGATGGGCCCCAAGACCCCTTCCCCTCCTGTTATTCCCTCCCACCCCACTCACTCTCCCATTAGCCCCTCTCTCCTCACTGCTCCCAATGACTCCCATTAGCCCCTCCTGCCCACGCTGTTTCAAACCAGTAGAGTTTATTATTTGTATCCCAGGACATGTAAATGCACCAAACACCACCAGGCCCCCTTTGTGCCAGGCCTTGCACCCCAGATGAGATCAGGATCCTATTTTGATGGGGGGCTCCAAACATCCTGACAGCCAAGGTTCTCCTTTCTCTAATCTGCAAGAGCCCACTCCTCTCCCATAGATGGGATACAGCACAGTTGCCCCCCTGCTCTAACCACTAGACCCCACTGCCCTCCCAGAGCCAGGATGGAAACCAAGAGTTCTGGTGCCCAGCCCACCCCCTTGTCTAACCCACTAGCTCATGATAACTCCTAGCAGATTAGCACAGGGACAGGGGTAGATAACAGGACTC
Organism: Sternotherus odoratus; assembly: GCA_032164245.1. NCBI lineage: Eukaryota > Metazoa > Chordata > Testudines > Kinosternidae > Sternotherus > Sternotherus odoratus. Next base: position 30,382,589 of record JAVMKO010000013.1, read on the forward strand.
CCAGGTCATTTCCCCAACCCCGGGGAAGAGGTTGTTGAAAGCACAGAGACGCTCCCTGGAAAACCACAACACATTTCGAGCACACATTGGTGATTGCTTTGCGGGTATCAGTTTACTCAGTTTAGGAAGCAAAGAAAAAAATACAGAAAAATGGGAAATGTTCCAAAACAATGAAGAAGATGGTGACACCAAAAAAATGAATTGTGGTGAATATGAAGAATTGCCATGATCAGAAGAAACACAAATAACAAAGAGGTGAAATTGATGGATGTTTCCTACGGGACCTGTTATTAGATGGCTGGTATATGGCAGAAGGGAATGCAAGATGGGAAAGGAGTGGCTATACTGTATAATGGACACTAGGGGCAGCAGAGGGTGGGGTGGGGAAGGGGCGGCTATACTGTATAATGGACACTAGGGGCAGCAGAGGGTGGGGTGGGGAAGGGGTGGCTATACTGTATAATGGACACTAGGGGCAGCAGAGGGTGGGGTGGGGAAGGGACGGCTATACTGTATAATGGACACTAGGGGCAGCAGAGGGTGGGGTGGGGGAGGGGCGACTGTACTGTATAATGGACACTAGGGGCAGCAGAGGGTGGGGTGGGGAAGGGGCGGCTATACTGTATAATGGACACTAGGGGCAGCAGAGGGTGGGGTGGGGAAGGGGCGGCTATACTGTATAATGGACACTAGGGGCAGCAGAGGGTGGGGTGGGGGAGGGGCGGCTGTACTGTATAATGGGCACTAGGGGCAGCAGAGGGTGGGGGAGGGGAAGGGGCGGCTATACTGTATAATGGGCACTATGGATGGGGACACCTAATCAATCTGACCAGTGTTCAGAGGCGCCTGAGGGTGCAGGTGCTGTGGCCCGTGGGAGAGACAGAGACAGGGTTAGAGGTAGGTCCCCTGCCTGCCCTCTATGCCGAGATCTTGCACCTAACACTCTTCACAAAGCGCACAGGGCGCTTTGTCTTACACTGAATGACAATATGGCATCTTAAGGGTTTCTCGGTGGCTTTGCCTGTCTTCGGGTTAAATTTGCAGACGGTGATTTTGAAGGGACGTCGGCCTGTCACGCTCCCGTCGCGCTTCCCAGTGCAGATACTGTTGATGGCTGTGATAGTCTCATGGATGAAGGTGGTGTTCTTCCTGCATATCCCCCGGAAACCTGTCATTAGGCTGCAGTAGGTGTTGCTTTTGGATTGGGTCTTCGGATTGTCCCAGTGCCGCCTCAGAAATTGGTCATTTGTCGAGGTCAGCGGCTTCCCACTGCCCAACTTCCCACTGGCCGGAGCCAGCCAAGCCCCCAGCAGGACGAAGGACAGCAGGAGTGTGGGGCAGGATCCTTTCAGAGCCATGGCTGTGTCTGGATGGACCTGCAATAGAGTGAGAGGGGAAGATGGATGGAGAGAGTCCAGGGTGAGGATCTGCTCCTCCCTGGAACCTCCTGCATCCAAACCCCTCCCCACATCTCACTAAATCCTCCCACACCACTACCCACAGATCCCACCACTTCCCATCCCCACCCGGCCCAGGCCCACACGCCTGGCAATAGCAGAACCATCATAGCAGACTGAGAGCTCTGCTACTGTGAAGGTAAAGACCAGCTTTCTGAGTCAAGCTTGACTGTCCTAAATGCTGTAAAATCCATGGCATTACTTGGATTAGCTTGAAATTTGGCATGCCCCATGGAGGTCCAGGGAGGTCAGGGGTCCAAATTTGGAGGCACTTGGCCAAAGCTTTCCCAAGACACAGCCCCCAAGGAAAAAGCAGTTTTCCTTAAAGTTGTCGGTAAGCTCTACCCTGACATCTGGTGGTGAGTTGTGGCGAGTTGTGGAAAAGAACTTCAGGGGCTGATCTCGTTTGCATGGGCACACCCACCCTGCCTAGCATGAGGAGACTGTTTCCCCACATGGTCACTTTGGCTGCTGTGGGATCCCCAGTTTCTCTGTTATTGGGGGAGGAAGAATAAAGTGTTGTTATCCTGATTATGTGAATCAAGGACGGGGAACTGTACTTGGCCTTTTATGGTGGAGGGACTCACCCTCAACTACGTAGCACTCGCTAGGCAAGGGACATGGGTTCCAAAACCCAGTGAATTAAGAGAGGCCAAGGATAGATGTTTGGGTTGGGGAGTGTGGGGCTATTTGAGGGCCCTAAATGCTACTGTCACTCCCTTCTCTCTCCATTATGTAATAGCAGAGATAATTTTGAGTCCATTAGGGGTCCTGTTACATGTTGTAGAGCTGTAATCACTGTTACCTGGGTGATACCATCTTATCTTTGGGCTAGTGGTGCTTGAGCAGTGAAGCTCCCCTACTACCAGCTGCAATTGCAGACAGCTCTGTTAAGTAGTGGGGGTGGGAGCTGAAGATTTATTGGTGAACAGCTAGCAGAGAGGAGAAGCTTGCGGAGAGCTGGGGCATTTGGGTGTCACCGCGAGCAGTGGAGCACATAAGGTGCCCTCGTACCTCTCCCCTTTTCCACCCAGGTTGGGAGGTAAACTCTGCAGATGACCTTTTGAACCCTGGAGCTGCACTGTCCAGGGACAGGAACTGTGGGAGAGGTGACTTTGGGTTGCTGGACTCAAGAACTGCTCTGGGAAAGGACACGGCCCAATTTGCTTGGGGGTGGGTCTTTTGCTCATGGTTTGTGTTACGAATCCTGTTTGTGGTGTTTCCCCAACATAATGCCGCATTGTTTCTCTCTCTTATTAAAAGGCTTTTGCTACACTCGGACTGTGTGCTTGCGAGAGGAGAAGTATTGCCTCTTTGAGGCGTCCAGGTGGGGGGGATTGTATTTGTCCCGGGTCACTGAGTGGGGGTTCAAGCTGGTTTTGCATTGAGTTATTGGAACGGAACCCTAGATACTGAACCCGGCCCTTGTTGCTGCCGACTTGGAAGGGCAGAAGGGTTACATCACATTCTGGGAATGTATTTTTGCTCAGAGGAGGAGCTCAAACCAGGCCTCAGCCCATTGCACCAGGGGCTCCAATTCTCAAGGGCTACTGCATCAGAGTGACTGGAGCCCACCATCCCGTCAGGGTAGGGAATCAAATTAAAACATTGTTTGAAAATGACTTTCCTTCTCCTGTGAGGCGTCTCTTTGTGCCCCTCTGGGATCACACGGCACCTGTGCAGAGAGGGTTGGATCACTCGATAATCACCCTGTTCTGTTGATTCCCTCTGAGGCACGTAGCATTGGTCAATGTCAGAAGACAGGATACTGGGTTAGCCGGACCGTATTCTGGGAACTGGGGGACTCTAAGCTTCAGACACACCAGTCTTATCTTACACACTTGATGTTACTGTGTTAGGGTTAAAACTGTCAAGGTTCTGGGACATAGACAGGTTCAGTAAACAGTTGGGTAAGGATCATTTCCTGATGTCTGGCAATTAAAAGCAGCAGCCCAGCAGGCAGGGCATGGGTGGGGAGAAAACTGTGCAAGTCCAGTCAGAGACCTGGCTCCACAGAGAGTTCTAAGGGTGTGCCTGCCCAGCAACTGGAGGTGTGATTGTAGCGAGGGTGGGGAGAGCCATGCCAACTTCATTGATTATTCTAGGTCATGTGAATAATGATCACCTGTTCTCTTCATTCCCTCTGGTGCACCTGGCATCGGCCATTGTTGGAAGACAGGATGCTGGACTAGATGGACCCAGTATGGCCACTTGTAGGTTGTTAGAAGTTACAAAGAGTCCTGTGGCACTTTAAAGACTAACAAAAGTATTGAAGCATAAGCTTTCATGGACTAATACCCACTTCATCGGATGCAAGCAGTGGAGTATCAAGAGGCAGGTATAAATAGGTAAGCAAGAACCAGGTTAGAGATAACAGGGTGGGTCCAATGAGGCTGAACCAGCTTGTTATCTCTAATCAGGGAGGGTGAGGTATTCCTCTAGCAGCTGAATTGGAGGTGTGAACAGCAAGAGAAGATAAACTGCTCTTGTAGTTAGCTAGACACTCATAATCCCTGTTCTTAGGTTCTTAGGTCACTGTCTGGGGTGGGATGAATGTATGGTTTGGGGCTGGCTGGAATCAACCCATATCAATGGATGTCTGGAAAGACAACGGGTGCTCCAGTGACTGAACAACTGATGTCACTGAAAATACTTACAGAGGTGCACTGATCCCCGAAGAGTGCAAACGGTCTCTGCAGGACTCTCTGGGCAGAGCTCACGATACGAAGCTGGAGCCCAGACGGTTAGTCTAGGAGGCAGTGAGATCACAGGGCCTGCCCTGAAGTTTGAGTCGGATCCTCTCGGAAGGTTCTTCCAAGGGACTGTTCCAAAGCTGTGGCATGGGACTGACCCTGTGGTTACGTGACGGGTCATGGCGAGCCGGCAGGCACTGAATGCACCAGCAATATGATGCCACAGTCAAAACAAGGTTAATTAAAGGGAGCCGCAAGAAAATGGCGTGAAGCCAGCCAGCTGAGAAGAGCAGCACAGAACTGTGCAGGGAGCAAGGGTTAAGCATTGAGAGGTTAATTAAGATGATTAGACCAAGAACCAGGTTCTAGAACCAGGCAACGTCCCGAGAGAGTCCAAGAACAACAGACAGGGGCCATGGCGGCCACGGAGCCTCTTCATGTCCCAGATCCCCATCCCCAGAGGTGGAATAGTGGAAATTGGACCTGGAAAAAGGGATGGTTCAGCTGATGCAAAGAGATGGGACGACAATAGAAGGGTGCGAGCTATTGAGAGAAACAGCGAGCACATGAAGGAGAGCGGTGAGAGCAGCAAATGGAACAGCAAGAAAAGCACGCGCCGGACATGGAGAGGCAGAAGAGCAAGAGGTCCCACAGAGGCGTAGGTGGGGAAAGACCATGGGAAGCCAATTCCTCCTTTGAGATGGCTCTGCTATCCCACCTCCTTTCTTTGTCCCAAGGCAATAGAGGCATACCGCCAGATGAATGGCATGGACACCGTGGAGCATGGACAGTGTAGCAGGGTGGCGACTCACCCCTTCGGCGCCTCCTGATGGTCCGTCCGGGAATTAGCTCAGTCCAGCCTCCGGACAGCCCTCTGCAGGCCGATGTCCCGCTTGCTGCTGGCCCCGTGTCCCTCCCTGGACCCCAGTGCCCTCTTACCTGGGGTGCTGCACCCCTGCAGTACCCCCTCAGGTCTTAGAGTCTCCCCTCCCTGGGGAACCCCTACCCTCTATCCCCACCTTGCCTCAATCTAGGCAACTGCCAGTCACCACTTGTCCCCGTTCACTGAGGCAGACTGCAGTATAATTGCCACTCATCACTGGCAAGAGGGGGAGGCCTGCTGCTCTGCCTCTGTAGCCCTCGGCTGCCCCCTGCAACTCCAGTACCCTTTGTGAGGCCTTCTCCTAGGCCCTGCAGCCTGGGGGTTTCCAGGCCAGAGCTTCCTCAGCTCCTCCTGCCTTGCCCCAGCCCTGCTTCCCTCTAGGTACCCTGTCAAGCTCCCAGCAGCCAGGCCTGTCTGCCTCTGCAGGTAGAGGAAACTGTCTCTCTCTGCTCCAAACTGAGTCCTTTTTATCAGGGCCAGCTGAGCCCTAATTGACCCAGCCACAGCTGTGGCTGCTAAGCCTAATGAGCCTGGGAGCTGCTTGCCCCCAGCTACAGCCCTCTTCAAGGCTATTTTAAACCCTTTTCCACTGGAGTGGGGCAGCCACCCCACTACAGACAGTTCAAGGAATCTTCACTGCTTCAGTCTGAACGGACACCCGAGGCGTATAGGAAAAGGTTTCTGGTGCATAAAAGACCAGGGATGTGGATGCGCCCATCCTGATGGGATCTGATGTGGTCAAGATGCAGGCGTCACTACGCTGGAAGGTTTGTAGGACCTGCTCAGATTAGAGCGACAGCGTGAGATCTGCCCCGCTGAGCTTCACGTGTCGCTAGTTGACAGGAAGTTAAAAGATCTGTTCAGTCCAGGCGAGTTGGCAGATGAGTTTGTGGACAGTAATTCCAGTGGTGAGAAAAAAACAAAGCCCTAGTCAGGGACCCAAAATGGGGGTCACACAGGGCACCCTAGTAATTGGATTTGAGTAAATCCAAACCAGGTGTGATGGGAGTAGACCCTCTCCAAGGGATCTCAGAGACCCGAGGTGTAATACCTGTAGGCGGACGGGGGATCTGTAGGAATACTGCCCAAGGAGTGAGACCGTGGGGTTTGTCTGGGAGAGAAGGGCTCCTCCTTCCTCTGTTTAGCTAAGAAGCCATCCAGGAGCCCAACTTCCTCCTAATGAGCGGCAGGTTTAAAACAAATAAAAGGACGTTCTTTTTCACACAACGCACAGTCAACCTGTGGAACTCCTTGCCTGAGGAAGTTGTGAAGGCTAGAAATATAACAGGTTTTAAAAGAGAACTAGATGAATTCATGGAGGTTAAGTCCATTAGTGGCTATTAGCCAGGATGGGTAAGGAATGGTGTCCCTAGCCTCTGTTTGTCAGAGGGGGGTGATGGATGGCAGGAGAGAGATCACTTGATCATTACCTGTTCGGTTCACTCCCTCCGGGGCACCTGGCATTGGCCACTGTTGGTAGACAGGATACTGGGCCGGATGGACCTTTGGTTCTTATGTTCTTATGGTGTTCTCAGAGTCTGACCTTGTGGAGGAAAGCCCAGGGCATGCGAGTGGCACAGGGTATGGAGGTGGAAGGCCTCCCACCCGCAACATGTCTCCTGTTGTGCTCTCATTGGCTCAGAGCAGCAGGTGGTGTTTAATGGGGAGACGTGCATGGGGTGGAGAGTTCTGGGACAGAGAGACCCCCCTGTCACGCCCTGTGTGGTGGAACCTCTTCAGATGGACCACCCGGGATAAGGTTTGGAATAGACAGCAAATACACCACCGGTGGCTCAGATCCCTGTGCAGACACGGCTGGCAGTTGTGGTTCTTCATGATCCCACTTTCGGCACCTTCCTTGGGAATGGCTGTGTCACCTGAAGACAGAACCCGGCACGTGAAAGGTGAGGGCTTGGACCAAGCACTGACAGGCAGCCCGATAGGCTCAGAGCGGAGGTGTCGGCCAAAATGGAAATGGAGTTCCTGAAGGGAGGAGGAGGGGCTTTCCCACCATGCCTCTTACACAAGGAAAAGGTGGAGAAATTAGGGACCTTCCTGTCTATCAGCAAATCTGAATCTGAGGGGGCAGAGGAATGGCCCCCACCCATCTCCACGCAGGGCAGGAACTATGAGTCATGCTGCCTCTGGCGTAACCTCCCTGACATCTGGTGTTGTGACCAAGAAAGCACCTGGACTCACCACTCCCTGGGACACCAGAGATATGGCTGGCTTAGGACCAGCTTTGCTGGGGGACAAACCTACCTGGATCCTCCCAGATGCTCAAGGGGTCACCTCCTACTCCAACCCAGGTGTAAGGGCTGCAGGCCACAGGCCACAGCCAAAATGGCTGACACGCAAATAGGAATGTGAGACCATTGCTGTCTGGCAGACCAGGTGGAGGAGGGAGTGGCAGGACCCTACCTCAGTTTCAAACCCACAGGTTTTCGGGAGTGGAGGAGAGCTCAGGGCCGTATGAAAGCCTCCACGTGACACATAGCAGAGCAGACCTAATGGAGGATGGGAAACTGCTCTGTGCAGTGCTATGAATCAGGCTGTCAGGATCTTGAAAGCGCCTGGCAGGCCAGCTACCAAGGGGATGGGACATTGGTTTGGACATGTGTTGGATAACATCGGTGGGTTGGAGCTAGCCCAGCTCACCGGCTACGATATGCATGGCAGTGACCTACCTAACTAAACGTTGCTAGGCAGAGGATACAAAAGCGTTTCAAGCTGCTCGTGAGGAGAGCAGGACAAATGAGGTGTGAGTGTCATGTGACCGTTCTGGGTGGGATGAATGGCTGCTCAAGGAGTGGCCGAAACTGACCCAGCTCTACAAAGTGTGACAAAGCTCTGTCCTATCTTTGTGGATCCTGTGTTTCCTGGCGGGCCCGTACTGCTGCTGTCACCCCTGATCATGCTAGGATCTCTGCCTTCAGCCGGAGATAGTCAATTGCATCTGTGGCAGGCAGGTCAAAGTAGGCTTTCTGGGCCTCTCCGCACAAAAAAGGGGCGAGAATGCTGGCCCACTGCTCCTGGGGCCATGCCTCCCGCTGAGCCGTCCTCTCAAACGAGAGGAGATATGCCTCAACGTCATCTTCTGACATCACCTTTGACAGACAAACAGTGGCCCTCAGGGCTCGCATCCCCTCGGGGCTGGGTGATGAGGCTCTTTAGCTGATCCACTACCTCTCGCAAGAGGACACGATCTTGGGTTACCTGGTTCATTAATAATTGATTTGTTTCCTGCTGAAGCCACATAGACTCCTGTTGTGCCTTGGCCTGAACCCGGGTGGCCTCCTGCTGGGCTGCCGTGGCTTGTACCAGAGCTCTAATCACCTCCTCCATTGTGGCACAGAACAAACAGACAACCAACCAACCAAAAAAAAAAAAATCCAAAACCCTAGTTCACCCTCTCTCTCTTTTTTTTAACCTCTTTCTTCCACCACACTGTGTAGGATGATCCCACCACTGACACCAGTTGTGACAAAACTCTGTCCTATCTTTGTGGATCCTGTATTTCCTGGCGGATTTCACTAGCCTCAGAGGCTCGCTGTGACCCTCCATGTGGCCCTTCTCTCTCTAGAGACAAGGTCACAGCCTATTGAGCCATTTCATCATCCAAGGATCACATTGATCAACGTGTCAGACAAGAATGGGTATTTGAAACAAGGGTTTAGTGATTTTCCTGGTGGATTACTAGGAAGGGTGATTGGAATGTCCCCATGTCTGGTTAAGAAAAGAACGAGCTCTCAGTAGCTACACCCCGAGTAGTGGGCGATTATCTACTGGTTGCCTGTTGTGTGAGGCCAAGATCAAAGACCTGCAGTGTATACAAGAAAAAGTTACGTTTTCTTTGCTCTGAATCAGAGACAGTCACAAATTTAAAACCCATGGAAAACCCAGTTGTGGGTGTTGAGGGGCTGACGCCTACCAGAGCCCAGGGCTGGAGCTTCTGAGCACACGTGTCAGCCTTTTTATTGTTTTTAATAGGTTTCCTCTGTAATGCTTTCATCTCGAGAATAAACGAGCTTGCTTACCAAGAGCTGTGTGGTAACACAGAACTGTGGGCCACGGCGCTGGTCATAGGCTAGGGAGAGAAAGCAAAGTGCAGAGCCGGCATTTAGGCAGTCTGGCTTGCTGGGGATAGCACAGTGTAGGGAGGGAATTGTGAAGCCTTCAAAAGCCCCAGTCAGGAGGGAGAGGCATAAGTCTCTACCTAAGAGAGCTGACAGGGGGGCTAGGCAAGGAGCCGGCCTTTGGGAATACACAGGACAGAGAGAGGAAGCCAAGTCAGTTCCTCACAGCATGGCTCTAGGGATCCCTGGCTAGGGCAGCACGTCTTACCCTTCGTGCCGCTTTGCTCAGCGACGGCCTTTCAGGTGGTGCGTGCCACTCGACTACCCAACCTTCCTCTGCTCTGAGACAGCTGCAGGGTGTCACTTGTTGGGATATGTGAGGGTTAACGCACAAAACTGGGAAACGGCTGGTGAACAGAGATGGCACTAGGGGGTAAAGGCCCAGGCAAGCACCGTTTCGGCGCTTGATAGATAAAGAGGAGGCATTTTTGTGTGTGCAAGTAATTTAGGGCTACTGCACACTGCATGGACGTCTTTAGAGAACTATCCGTGATGACTCCAAGATCTTTTTCCTGATTAGTTGTAGCTAAATTAGCCCCCATCATATTGTATATATAGGTGGGGTTATTTTTTCCAATGTGCATTACTTTACATTTATCCATATTAAATTTTATTTGCCATTTTGTTGCCCAGTCAGTTACTTAGTTTCATGAGATCTTTTTGCAGTTCTCCGCAGTCTGCTTGGGTCTTAACTATTTTGAGCAGTTTAGTATCATCTGCAAAGTTTGCCACCTAACTGTTTACCCCTTCCTCCAAATCATTTATGAATAAATTCAATAGGATTGGTCCTAGTACTGACCCTTGGGGAGCACCACTAGTTACCCCTCTCCACTCAGAAAATTTACCATTTATTCCTACTCTTTGTTCTCTGTCTTTTAACCAGTTATCAGTCCATGAAAGGATCTTCCCTCTTATCCCATGGCAACTTAATTTACATAAGAGCCTTTGGTGAGGGACCTTGTCAAAGGCTTTCTGGAAATCTAAGTACACTATGTCCACTGGATCCCCCTTGTCCACATGTTTGTTGACCCCTTCAAAGAACTCTGATAGATTAGTAAAACATGATTTCCCTTTACAGAAACCACGTTGTCTTTTGCCCAACAATTTATGTTCTTCTATGTGCCTGACAATTTTATTCTTTACTATTGTTTCAACTAATTTGCCTGGTACAGACGTTAGACTTACCAGTCTGTAACTGCTGGGATCACCTCTAGAGCCCTTTATAAATATTGATGTTACATTAGCTATCTTCCAGTCATTAGGCACAGAAGCCGATTTAAAGGACAGGTTACAAACCCTAGTTAATAGTTCCGCTATTTCACATTTGAGTTATTTCAGAACTCTTGGGTGAATGCCATCTGGTCCCGGTGACTTGATACAGGTAAGTTTATCAATTAGTTCCAAAACTTCCTCTCGTGACACTTCAATCTGTGACAATTCCTCAGAGTCAGGTAGCTGAAGTTGCATAACTTAGGTCGACCCAGCGCGGTAGTGTAGACAAGCCCTGAGTGATGGGAGATCCCTCTCCCGGACATAGTGTATGTTATGTCAATTATACTGAAATAAGGGCTAGTCGGTGTGTACAAGCCCACGCACACGAAGCCCTCTGCAAGGAGGAGGGTGATGATAATGAGCCGGGGATGCATGACTGTGGAGTGACTCATGGGGGAAGAAGAGAGAAGTAGATATCGGGGATCCCACGTTCTCTCCCCGACACTGCGGAAGAGGTTATCAAAAGCACAGAGACCCTCCGTGGAAAACCACAACCCATTTCATGCACACACCGGTGATTGCTCTGCAGGTATCAGTTTACTGAACTTAAGAAGCAAAGAAAATTGTAGACAGAGAAGAAATGGTCCGAAATAACATGGAGGATAATGACACACAACAGTGACTTGTGATGAAAATGAGCATTGGCCGTGATCAGACTGAACAAAAATAACTGAAGGGTGAAACTGAGAGCTGTTTCTTAAAGGACTTATTTTCAGAGGGTTACTAGGTGGCAGAAGGGAGTGCAAGAAGGGGAAGGGGCAGTTATACTGGATAATGGGCACTAGGGGCAACAGAGGGTGGGGTGGGGAAGGGGTGGCTATACTGTATAATGGACACTAGGGGCAGCAGAGGGTGGGGTGGGGGAGGGGTGGCTATACTGTATAATGGGCACGAGGGGGCAGCAGAGGGTGGGGTGGGGGAGGGGCGGCTATACTGTATAATGGGCACTAGGGGCAGCAGGGGGTGGAGGTGGGGGAGGGGTATCTATACTGTATAATGGGCACTAGGGGTGGAGACACTTCAGCGTACAGAGCCGGGCAAGGTGCCGGGTGTCATGGCCTGCGTGGAACGGATGGGGTGGTATGAGAGGAAGCAGTAGGGCCCCCCATCAGCTCTCTACTCCCAGTCCTGGGACTTAATGGGCCACACAAGGCGTACAGGGACCATATGCCTACAGATGACTACAATTCGGCGGGTTAAGCGTTTCTCGGTGTAGTTGTTTGCCTGCTGGTTAAATTGGCAGAGGGTGAGCCTGAAGCGACGTTTGCTCTGGCGTCGGTTGCCCCCGATGGGTCTCCCGCCCGTAGTGCAGACTCTGTTGATGAGTGCGATGGTCCTGTGGATGAAGGTGTTGCTCCTCTTGGGTAATCCCCGGGCACGAATTTGCAGGTCACAGTAAGTGTCGTTGTTGGCGGTCGGGGTTTTCGGATTGTCCCAGTGCCGCCTCAGGAATCGGTCATTTCTCGGGGTCAACACCCCAGTGGCCAGAGCCTGCCAAGCCACCAGCAAGATGAGGGACAGCAGGAATATGGGGTAGGATCCTTTCAGAGCCATGGTCGTGTCCAGATGGACCTGCAGTGGGAGATGGATAGAGACAATGCGGGGTGGGGATCTTCCCCTTCCATGGAACCTCCTGAGCCCACATCCCATCAACTCCCCCGCACCCTACTCTGCCCACAGATCCTCCCACCTCCCATCCCCCTCCCACCCTGCTCAGCCTACACGCCTTGAAATAGAAGAGTTATTAGAGCAGACCAAGAGCTCTGCTATTGTTAAGGTGAAGACCAACCCAGGGCCCAAACCTAAACTCCAAATACCAGGATGTCCGGGTCAACTCTCCTCACGTCCGAGGCGTTTCTTACTTGTTGGAAACATAATCTGAGCACAGCAGAGTAGTCGGAAGGTGATAAAACTATTTCTGAGGAGAAAATAAATGACGTGCGCCAATCCTCGTTGAGAGGGAATGGATTCAAGAGTGGGTGTTAATAGGGGAAATGGGGTTTGGATCTGCAATGGGTGTATTTGGGAAGGGTGAATGGGCCGGGGGGATAGGGGAGATTAGTGGGATTGGTGGCTCAGCGAAGGGGAGGGGGAGGAGATGGGAGGTGAGAGAGAACGTGAGGGGTAGCAGAGGAATTTGAGGGTTTAAGGGTGGGAGTCTGTCAGCCCTGAATTATCCCCTCTATGATAAGTCCATATCTAACAAGGACATGTAGGGCAGTGATTCTACAACCTCAGTGGTTTAGGAGACAAATTAGTGACCCCCCCCAAAAGCCTGTGAATTCATTGTTTAAATTCCTATAACACCAATCATATTTAAATGGCATGATGGAAATATTGAGGGTTTTTATGTAGCTCATAGCAAATAAGTTAATAGCTTAGTGCAATTTGATATCTTAATTGGTTAATAACAGAGAAACAGCATCCTGCTTGGTTAATAACTGAGATCGGTTAATAATTAAATCAAAGAGTGTTTTAATGGCACGTGTTGCAAAGAACCGCTGGAGACACACTGAAGAGCCACTTGCAACTCGTGAGCCGCAGTCTGACTATCACTGTTGTAGGGGGAAAAACTGTGTGTTCATGGGGGACTTAGACGTTAGTGACAAATGTTGGAGGCCTCATACAGTCAGCACGAAAACATCCTTGGAATTGCTAGGCATTAGAGATGCCAATTTCCTAACTCAGGAGGTGTTGCAGTCCCCAGGGGGGATGCTGCGTTGGACCTCGTCCAAACAGAGACACAGGAACTCACAACAGGACAGGAGGTCGGTGGTAGCTTCGGTACCAGTGATCAATGACTTGATCACCTTTATAATGCACAAGCAGAAGAACGTTGATGCCAGTAATAAGGGAAACAGGCAGGCAAATTTGGGCAAAGCCCCGCCATGCCCATAACACACACATACCCACGCTGAATCAGCACTGCACCTGCCTTGCGCTCAGACACTGTCGGACCACCGAACCTGTGAAAGTTAACAACCACTTTGTCCCCTTTTACAGCCCCTTCACACATGCAGCCAGGAGATCCCCTAAACCTTTACTTCCCACTTCCCCTCATCAAGCCCCCAGCCTGCCCCATAGCCCACCTCACTGCTGACGAGTTCTAGGACCCAGGAGTTCTGACTCCAAGCCCACCTACCCCACACCGCTCTAGCCACTAGCTAACACTGCCTCCCAGAAACAAACCCGGCCGTTGCAGCCCCATGTGACATTCTTCTCTCCTCTGTCCCAGATGGTGGAATCTCCTGCAACTTACCAAGTCCTTGTTTTTTCAGCTGTAAGAGTGATGGGTCCTAGCCTCTGCTGAGCTGAATCTCACCCTGATCCTCCTGCCCATCTGTGCGCAGGTTATATAGAGCCCAGACAGACTTTGTGGGGGAGGCGTGGGAGTGAAAATCTATTAATCAGTTGGGTCATCAGGACTTCTCAATATCTGGAAATTAAAAGAAGTGGTCCAACAGGCAGGGATTGGGTGGGGAACAAGCAACATGTGTCCTGGTAAGCACCTGGGCTCCACAGAAACATCTCAGGGTGTGTCTACCCAGATAGCAAAGGTCTGATTTTAGCCTTTGCTAAAGAGCCACACCAGCTTTAATCCATCTGACGGCACAGATTTCACCATGGAGTAGCTGCTGCAGTACCGGCTCTCCAAGGACGGAGAGGTAAGTTCGCTGGTGAAAATTCTCCATTCACCGAGCATTCTCAAAACGACAATGCTTGAAAGAGGAAGTAAGGAAACAGCTCAACAGAGCCAGATGTGTACCCAGAAGCCTCTTGCTTCAAGACAAGTCCAAGAAAACAACAGAACACCACTGGCCATCACCTACAGTCCTCAGTTAAAACCTCTCCAACGCATCATCAGTGATCTAGAATCCATCCAGGACAACGATCCCTCACTTTCACAGGCCTTGGGAGGCAGGTCAGCCCTCGCCCACAGACAACCCACCAACCTCAAGCATATTCTCACCAGCAACAGCACAGCGCGCCATAACAACTCCAACTCAGGAACCAATCCATGCAACAAACCTTGATGCCAACTCTGCCCATATATCTACACCAGCGACACCATCACAGGATCTAACCAGATCAGCCGCACCATCACCGGTTAATTCACCTGCACATCCACCAACATAATATGCAATCATGTGCCACCAATGTGCCTCTGCTATGTACATCGGCCAAATTGGACAGACCCTACGGAAAAGGATAAATGGACACAAATCAGATACTAGGAATTGCAATATAAAAAAACCTGTAGGAGAACACTTCAGTATCCCTGGACTCACAAAAACAGAATTAAAGATAACCATCCCAAATCAAAAAAACTTCAAGACCAGACTTCGAAGAGAAACAGCTGAACTACAGTTAATTTGCAAATTTGACACCATCAATTGAGGATTAAACAAAGTGTATGAATGGTTAGGTAACCACAAAAGCAGTTTCTCCTCTCTCGGTGTTCACACCTCCAGATCAGCTGCTAGAAGAGGACATTGTCCTCCCTGATTAGAGATAATAAGGTAGTTCAACCTGATTGCACTAACCTTGTTATATCTAACCTGGTTCTTGCCTTCTAATTTATGCCTGCCTCTGCACACTACCACTGCATGCATCCGACGAAGTGGGTATCAGCCCATGAAATCTTGTGCTTCAATACTTTTGTCAGTCTTTAAGGTGCCACAGAACTCTTTGTTGCATCTGCAGATTCTTGAAACATTTGTGAGGTTTAAAACACTGACAAGCTGCCTTTCAGGTCCAATAGTAAAAAGGCCAAACAATGTTAATGACTTATTCAGGAAATGCACGCGGAATACCCCAGGGCTAATACCCACTTGGTCAGATGAAAGCAGTGGAAGTTTGCAAAGTGGACACTGCTTTCATCCAATGAGGTGGGTATTAGGCCACGAAAGCTTATGCTTCAATACTTTAGTTAGTCTTTAAGGTGCCACAGGACTCTTTGTTACCTCTGCTATTCCAGACTAACACAGCTACCTCTCTGATTATAGCCTATGTATGCTAGACTGGGAAACCCAAGCTGCAAAGCAAAGGCAGCTTGTGCTTTAAGAATCTGTCGCTTGGTTTGTCTCTCAGGATGAGTATTTGCTCATTCATATCCTCCTGAGTATGTTAAACTCAGTTTTCATTTTCATTTTCATTTATTTACTAGGTAATCTGCTTTGATCTCGTTTCGATCACTTATAATCACTTAAAATTTATCTTTTTTTAGTTAATAAACTTATTTCATGTTTCAATGCAAACCAGTGTGCATTTGACTAAAGTACCTGGGGAAAATCTCAGCTTGGTTACCACAAGTGTGCATGGTACTTCCCACACTGAGGGAGAGACAGTGCAGGTATTAAACCCATATACTGGCCAAATTTCACCAGGACAGGATGGTTCTGCTCTGGGGTCCTAGGCTGGGAGGGTGGTGGGTAGAGATCCTGCATGTGATTGCAGCTTTGTGTGTCCATACCTGTGTGAATGCTGGTGACAGTGTAAGTCTGAAGGGTTTTTCAGCTTGTCACAGCAGCAGAGTGTGAGAGGGAGCTCGGGCTGGTGGGTCGGAGGGCTGGTGGTACCTCAGTCCAGGTGGCACCCTGGGGGGAACCCGTCACACAGTCCATGCTGTGAGACTGCATGGCCCACCCTGAAGGAAGCGTAGGACACCTTGATGGTCAGGGTCCTCCAAGGGACTGTTCCAAAGCCAGGGCCTAACATCGACACTGTGGGTCTGTGGTGGTTCGTGGCGAGCAGGCGGACACTGAATGCACCAGAAGTATAAGTGGCTTCCCACCATCAAAATGGCATGAAGCTAGTCACCTAATCAGATCATCACAGAAGTGTGCAGGGAGCGAGGGTGAGGCACTGAGAGTAAATAAGGAGAGGCTGATTGTCCAGCTGGTAAAGGACGATCAGTGCGAGAACAGGTTACAGATCCAGACGCGGTCCTGAGAGAGTCTGAGAACAATAGACAGTGGCCATGGCACCAGCAGGGCAGCCTCATGGCCCAGATCACCATCCCCAGAGTTGAAACAGTGAAAACTTGACCTGGAGAAAAGGATGGTTCAGCCGACGGAAAAGAGACCAGAAGACCATGAAAGGGCGTCAGCTATTGAGAGAAACAGCGAACGTATGAAGGAGAGCGGTGAAAGAAGCAGGTTGAACAGCAGGAAAACAATGACAGCCTGCACTGGACACAGAGAAGGGGAAGAGAAAGGGGTCCCATAGGTGGGGAGAGACCCTAGAAAGCTAATTGGGCAGCCATCCTCTTACCAATTGTAGCTCCAGTTTAAGAGAGGGGATATAGAGGCGTACCTCATGGGCCATTAGCTGGCAGTTTGAGCCAGGATGATCCTGGCAACCGGTTCTGCAATCTGACCCCTTTCTTGGACCCAAAGCAATAGAGATGTACAGACAGATGTACACTGGATACTAAGGAGTAGTGACAGTTCAGAATGGCTTTATATTTGGATTGACACCTGAAGCATGTAGGAAAAGGTTTCTGGGTGCATAAAAGACCAGGGATGTCAGATATGTGAATGTTCCCATCCTGATGGTCTGTGGACCACAAATGTTGGCATACGTGAGGGTTAAAGCACAAAACTGGGAAATGGCTGGTGAACAGAGATGGCATTAGGGAGTAAAGGCCAGGCAATCACCGTTTCTGTGCTTCATAGATAAAGGGGAGGTATTTTTCTGTGTGCAATTAATTTAGGGTTACTCCTCTTCCCTCCCTTCTCCTTGTTAAGGTCTGGACAAAGCTGCAGATGCCTAAGGAGTGTGGGGAATCAAGAGGATGCCTTTGTGGGTAAAGCAGTGTTCTCTCCCTGCTTTACCCACAAAAACATAAAAGTCAGGGAGGGATAGCTCAGTGGTTTGGGTATTGACTAGCTAAAGTTAGGGCTGTGAGTTCTAATCCTTGAGGGGGCCATTTAGGGATCTGGGGCAAAAAATCTGTCAGGGAACAGTACTTGGTTTCGCTTGTGTAGGCAGGTGACTGAACTTGATGACCTTTCAAGGTCTTTCCACTTCTATGAGATAGGTATATCTTTCTTTCCCAGCTGCACAGGCAGGTTTAGAATCATGGTGCCTTTCTCCCTCCCCTGCAAACTGCTGATCCAAGGATCATATGACTGCAATTGTAGTGAGAAAGTGTACCTTCAAACTAAAACTAATTGATAAATTTTGCTAATGAGGTAAATAATAATCGGCAGTGGGGATAATTATATTCAGTATCGGGTTATCAATATTCACTGTATGGGCGTTCATATTACTCCATGAGTGTTTTGGGAGGTGTAATAAATGTAGTAATTTAAGAATATAATGTAACTAATCCAGTGCTTCCTGGACAATTGGGTCCAGGAGAACAAGTACAAAAGAAGCCCATTGATTCAAATCCCCCTCTGGGCCAGCCTGTTCTTCCAACATCACTGCAAAGCTGGGCGGTCCATTGATCCCTGAAGAGAGCAATCAAGTTCCATAACTAGCATCTCTCTCAGCGGAGCGCACTACTTAGAGTTAGTCATGTGACTCAGGAAGGCTGGAGCCAACGGCTCGGTCTCAGAAACTTTGAGGCCAGGTGGCTGACCCTGAAGGAAGCCTGGGACCCCTGCATGGGATGGCACACAGAAGGGGTTCCTCCAAGGGGCTGCAAAAAATGATCTCCATTGCTCATCCTGTACTAAAAGGGATATGTTATCCTTCCCCCACCCTGCATTGGATACATTGGGCGTCTGCCCTACTTGAGGGAGGAAGAAATGTTTCCTTTGAATTTTAATAAGGAAAGATGGAGACAGAGATGTGGGAGGACAAACAGAGAGAAAGAGACTGACAGATGAGTGATGTAAATTATTTCCTCTCGGGACCAAAACTAGGACAGGAGATTTGGAAGGAAACAGGTTGGGTTGGCGTTTTGGCTTGATCTCCCATTGTTTTGGGGCAAGGGAAGGAAGGTGGTATGTGGAAAGAGACACTGGGAGGAATGGATGCAGATAGACACACAAGTCAGTGATATTGTCAAAGCCTTTACCTGAACTGGGCTAAAGGCTGGTCTATGCTGGGAACATACATTGGCATTGGAAAAATCCCCACCCCTGTGAGATCTAGCTATACCAACCTGCCCTCCAGTGTAGAGAGTGTGAGGGCAACAGAAGAATTCTTCAGTCGACCTCGCTGAGGTTGATAATCTGAGGGTTTGTCTCCACTACCCAGCAGATCAGCGGGTAATGATTGATCCAGCCGGGGTCAATTTATTTCCTCTAGCATAGACGCGATAAATCAACTGTTGAGAGCTCTTCCATTGACTCCGGTACACCACTAGAACAAGGAGCGCAAGTGGAGTGGAGAGGAGAGCGTCTGCTGTTGACTTGCCACAGCAAAGACACTGTGGTAAGTAGATCTAAGTACGTCAACTTTAGTTACGCTATTCAAGTAGTTGAAGTTGCATATCTTAGATTGACCCAGTGCAGTAGTGTAGACAAGCCCTGAGTGATGGGAAATCCTCTCCCAGACATAGTGCTGTGCATACTGGTGCTTAGAACAGTGTACATTACGTAAATTATACTGAAATAAGGGCTAGTCGGTGTGTACAAGCCCACTCACATGAAGCCCTCTGTAAGGAGGAGGCTGACGATAATGAGCCGGGAATGCATGACTGTGGAGTGATTCATGGGGGAAGGAGAGAGAAGTAGATATCGGGGATCCCAGGTTCTCTCCCCTACACTGTGGAAGAGTTTATTGAAAGCACAGAGACCCTCCGTCGAAAACCAGAAGACATTTCATGCATACACCGGTGATTGCTTTGCAGGTATCCATTTACTAAGCTTTAGCAAAGAAAATTGCAGACAGATGAGAAACGGTCCGAAATAACATGGAGGATAATGACACACAACAGTGACTTGTGATGAAAATGAGCATTAGCCATCATCATACAGAACAAAAATAACTGAGGGTGGAAACTGAGAGTTGTTTTTTAAAGGACTTATTTTCAGAGGGTTATGAGGTGGCAGAAGGGAGTGCAAGATGGGGAAGGGACAGTTATACGGTATTAATGGGCACTAGGAGCAGCAGAGAGAGGGGGTGGGGAAGGGGCGGTTATACTGTATAATAGGCACCAGGGGCAACAGAATTTGTGGTGGGGGAGGGGCGGCTTTACTGTATAATGGCACGAGGGGGCAGCAGAGAGTGGGGGTGGGGAAGGGGTGACTATACTTTATGATGGCCAATAGGGGCAGCAGAGGGTGGCGGTGGGGAAAGGGCACTATACTGTATAATTGGCACTAGAGTGGAGACACCTCAGCAATCAGACCAGGGTTCTGAGCTGGGCGAGGAGCTGGGTTGGTGGCCAGTGTGGAAGGGACGCGGTGGGATTAGAGGAAGCGGCAGGGCCCCCATCAGCTCTTTACACCCAGGGTTGGATCCCACGAGGCGAAACAAGGCGCACAGGGAGTCTATTCCTACAGGCGACGACAATTCGGCGGATTAAACGTGTCTCGGTGTAGTTGTTTGCCTGCTGGTTAAATCTGCAGCGGGTGAGCCTGAAGCGACGGATGCTCCGGCGTAGGTTGCCTCTGATGGGTCTCCCGCCCGTAGTGCAGACACTGTTGATGAGTGCGATGGTCCTGTGGATGAAGATGTTGCTCCTCTTGGGTAATCCCCGGGCACGAATTTGCAGGTCACAGTAAGTGTCGTTGTTGGTGACCTGGGTCTTTGGGTAGTCCCAGTGCCGCCTCAGGAATCGGTCGTTCAGCGGGGGCGGGAACAGCCCAAAGGCCAGAGCCTGCCAAGCCACCAGCGAGATGAGGGACAGCAGGAATATGGGGTAGGATCCTTTCAGAGCCATGGTTGTTTCTGGATGGATCTGCAGTGGGGATAGTTGAGATGGATGGAGAAAGCACGGGGTGGAGATCTGCCTCCTCCATGGAACCTCCTGAGCCCACATCCCATCACCTCCGTCCACCCCACTCTGCCCACAGATCCCACCACCTCCCATCCCCCTCCCACCCTGCTCAGGCCCACACGCCTTGAAATAGCAGAGTCAATAGAGCAGACCAAGTGTTCTGCTATTGTTAAGGTAAAGACCAACCCAGGGCCCGAACCTAAATTCCAGATACCAGGATGTCCGGCTCCCCTCTCCCCACGTCCGAGGCATTTCTTACTAGTGGGAAACATAATCTGACCACAGTAGAGTTTTTCGGGAGGTGATGAAACTATTTCTGAGGAGAAAATAAATGATGTGCGCCAATCCTCATTGAGAGGGAATGGATGCAAGAGTGGGTGTTAATAGGGGAAATGGGGTTTGGATCTGCAATGGGTGTATTTGGGAAGGGTGAATGGGCAGCGGGGACAGGGGAGATTAGGGGGATTGGTGACTCAGGAGGAGGGGAGAAGAAGGGAGGGGAGGGAGAACATAAGGGGTAGCAGAGGAATTTGAGGGTTTAAGGGTGGGAGGCTGTCAGCCTTGAATTATCCCCTCTATGATAAGTTCATGGAGGATAGATCCATCAATGGCTATTACCCAGCATAGGCAGGGATGGTGTCCTTAGCCTCTATTTCCCCGAAGCTGGGAATAGGTGACAAGGGATGGATCACTTCCTGGTTACCTGTTCTGTGGATTCTGTGCTATTTGGACCATTGATCTGACCCAATACGGCAGGTTTTTATGTTCTTTGATTTGTGGGATCCTGTTCCTTTGGGGGTGTCTGAGTCCCTCTCCCTGCCCCTCCATTTGATCTGTGATCTAGTCCGGTTGGAATGAAGATAATGCAAATTTAAACCTCTGAAATCCAGAAGGTGAATAGCTCTGATACACCTCCCCGCTGGGTGGGGTGGGGCTGTGAAGGTGAGAGAGGAAGGGTCCTGGTATGGGATGGGAATGAAAGAGAGGATGGAAATATTGGTTAGGGGGTATGTGTTGTAGGGAAAAGGGGGCAGAAGGAGAGAGACACACCAGTCTTCTTTTACACTCTTGACGTTACTGTTTCCAGCATCGAATACAACTGTCAAGGTTCTGGGATACAGACAGGCTTGGAAGGAGCAGTTTTTTATCGGTCAGTGTTGGCAAATGTCAATTTCACCACCCACCTGAAAACCAGCAAACAAAAATACCCATGGAGAATAATGAAAACATATGGATAGGCAAAGTAAGAAAAATTGCTGCTTAATAACTTAATTAAAGAAAGAAATCCAGTGATTTATAGTTTGAAATAGGGTCGTAACAAAAGCATTAAGTGAATTAGTGAAAATAGGCATGAATTGTTGATTTAAGGATATTTACTTTGTATATTTTGACATGAAATGCTGGCAATTTGTGACTTAACCATTATAAAGCTTTGACTTCCATGTCATGTCTTTAGATAACTGTCCAAATCCCACAGAATTTCCGATGGGTGTGAACATGTAAATCAATAAAAATGTTAAAAAACACTTTAAACCCCATAATTTTGCACAACTGTGAATATTGAAATAGATATTAACAGGGGGGAAAAGATTAAAATAAATATCAATATTATTTGTCGCAGTTACAGGAACTGCATTGTGCTAAACGTAAATGTGGACCATGGAAGAGATTTCTTCCCACTGGCCTGTTAACAGCTCCACAATTAGAACTCATTTAGGAAAGATCAAGCATGCCAAAGGGAAGGGGAGGGGTACTTTTGTTAAAAAAAGATACAAAATCTCCTGGCTAAATACTGTAGCTCTGTTCCCAAAAAATACGACTTGAAGTGGAACAATGTTAAGCAAATCTAATTTCCTCATAAGAATTAATGTAAATGAGGAGGTTAGGTTCCAGGGAATTTTTTTTCACCAGACAAAAAACTATATTATATGTGATGATTGTGAAACTTGGTTCAGGTGGTGAAGTTAGAGGGTGGAAGAGGGTGGGATATTCCCCAGGGAATGCCTTACTGCTAAATAATGAAGTAAATTTTGGCTGAGCCCTCAAGGGTTAACTCAGTGTTGTTAACTTAGCCTCAGACTCTACAAAGCAGTGGGAATAGAGGGAGGGGAGACAACATGGCAGACAGAGACAGAAACACACAGCCTTTGTGTGGGAAAGAAAGAGAGATGTGCATTGCCCCTTTAAATAGTCTGACCTCACATTGTCTTTTAAGTGGGTCAGGAAGTTGAGGCAGCACCTCTCTCCATCTCTCTCTCCATCCCTGTCCCCACCCCATTACATAAGGAGAAGGGGTAAGAGGGGGCAGGAGCAGGGGGGAGAGGGACACCCTGACATTATCCTCCCTCCCCCCACAGCAAGCAGGAGGCTGCCGGGCGCAGCTCCAAGGCACAGGGCAGGAGAAACACACGGCAGTGTGGGGAGGGAAATCAGAACTGCCAGCAATTGATAGCCTGCTGGATGGCTGATCTACAGGGAACATTTGGGACCGGGGAGCTGATGGGGGGGCAGCCGGTCCTCCCTGGTTCCAAGCCCCCGCATGCAGCCAGGAGACCCCTCTAAACCTTTACTTCCCACTTCCCCTCATCAAGCCCCCAGCCTGCCCCATAGCCCACCTCACTGCTGACCATCCCCAGGGCCGGGCACTGCACAGACCCTGGCCAAGATCAGCACTCCATGGTCCCCAGCACTGAAAAGCCGGGAACAGAGATGAGGGACCCCATTGTGCCAGGTGCTGCAGAGATCCTAATTGACATGAGGGCAGGACCCGCCTCTCTCCCTCTGTTCCTCATTCTCCTCCCCTAGAAGAGCTAGGACCCAGGAGTTCTGACCCCAAGCCCACCTACCCCACACCGCTCTAGCCACTAGCTAACGCTGCCTCCCAGAAACAAACCCGGCTGTTGCAGCCCCATGTGATGTTCTTCTCTCCTCTGTCTCAGCTGGTGGAATCTCCTGCAACTTACCAAGTCCTTGTTTTTTCAGCTGTGAGAGCGACAGGTCCTGGCCTCTGCTGAGCTGAACCTCACCCTGATCCTCCTCCCGTCTGTGCGCAGGTTATATAGAGCCCAGACAGACTTTGTGGGGGAGGTGTGGGAGTGAAAATCCAGTAAACAGTTGGGTCATCAGGACTTCTCAGTATCTGTCAATTAAAAGAAGTGGTCCAACAGGCAGGGATTGGGTGGGGAACAAGCAACATGTGTCCTGGTAAGCACCTGGGCTCCACAGAAACATCTCAGGGTGTGTCTACCCAGATAGCAAAGGTCTGATTTTAGCCTTTGCTAAAGAGCCACACCAGCTTTAATCCATCTGATGGCACAGATTTCACCATGGAGTAGCAGCTCCAGAACCGGCTCTCCAAGGACAGAGAGGTAAGTTCTCTGGTGAAAATTCTCATTCACCGAGCATTCTCAAAACAACAATGCTCGCGTGAGGCAGTAGGGAAACAGATTCACAGAGCCAGATGTGTACCCAGAAGCCTCTTGCTTCAAGACAAGTCCAAGAAAACAACAGAACACCACTGGCCATCACCTACAGTCCTCAGTTAAAACCTCTCCAACTCATCATCAGTGATCTACAACCCATCCTGGACAACGATCCCTCACTGTCACAGGCCTTGGGAGGCAGGTCAGTCCTCGCCCACAGACAACCCACCAACCTCAAGCATATTCTCACCAGCAACAGCACAGCGCGCCATAACAACTCCAACTCAGGAACCAATCCATGCAACAAACCTTGATGCCAACTCTGCCCACATATCTACCAGGGCCGGCGACAGGGGGGTACTACGGGTACAGCTATACCGGGCCCCGGACTTAAGTCCGGGGCCCAGTACACAGCTGTACCCGTAATCGTCCCCCCCTTGTCTCCGGGGCAATGCAGGGGTGAGATCAGCTGTGGGGGGCAAGTGGGGAGGGCCGGGAGCAGAGCGCTCTGCTGGGCTATATACAGCTGTCAGCCGGCCGCCGCGCTCAGAGCCGCCACCGGAGGTTTGCAGGGACGCGGCCGCGGGCGGAGTCCAGGCTGGGTGGTAGGCGAGGTGAGAGGGGAGGCGGGCAGGGAATCGGGGGGTGTCTTTGTTCCCCCGCCTTTCGGGACAAGTCAGGGTCACGTATCTGTCCCCAATCAGAGAGGTAGCCATGTTAGTCTGGAATAGCAGAGGTAACAAAGTCCTGTGGCACCTTAAAGACTAACTATAAAGTTTTGAAGCATGAGCTTTCGTGGGCTAATACCCACTTCGTCAAAGCTTATGCTTCAAAACTTTATAGTTAGTCTTTAAGGTGCCACAGGACTTTGTTACCTCTGTTGTATCTGTCCCTGAGTCTCCTTGCCCGGTGACACCCCTTCGCTGGCGTCCCTCACTCCAGGCCGGCGGGAGAGGAGGCGTCTCTCCTGCTCCTTGGGTGCCGGGGGTCCCACGTCTGGACACCTGCGCGGGGTCTTCTCCGTATCTGGAGGGGCCCCCACTCCAGAGCACCCTAGGCTGGCTCGGAGCCGCCTGCTCCCCCCCCATGGGTGTCCCCAAGAAGCGAGGCTGGAGCGGAGACCCCGCTTGCCCAGGGGCTGTCACCCCCCTCCTCACCCAGAGCCCCCTCCCCATCTACCCCAAACCCTTCTCACCCAGAGCCCCCTCTCCATCCATCCCCCTTCTCCCTCCTCACTCAGAGCCCCCTCCCCATCCATCCTCCTTCTCACCTAGAGCCCCCTCCCCATCCATCCCCCTTCTCCCTCCTCACCCAGAGACCCCTCCCCATCCATCCTCCTTCTCACCTAGAGCCCCCTCCCCATCCATCCCCCTTCTCCCTCCTCACCCAGAGCCCCCTCCCCATCTACTTCCCATCCATCCCCCTTCTCCCGCCTCAGGAGCGATCGGAGAGCGAGCGCTGCTCCGCGGGGGCCGGGGCCAGCGAGCGGGGCTGGGGAGACCCAGGGCCGGGAGTCAATGGTAGCCCAGCGGGGGGAGGCGGGGCAGGAGACTAGGCTGGATGGGGTGGGCGAGGCGTGGGTGCGGAAGAGAAGGAGGTTTGGGTGGGGGGGGAGGCTGAGCTGGCTGGGTGAGGCATGGGGGCAGGAGGCTGGGTTGGGAATGGGACGGGGGAGGAGGTTAGGTTCGGTGGGATGGGATGGGATAGGCCGGGCCAGGCAGGGGTTGGGGAGGGAAGGCGGTTAGAGATGGGGGGGAGGCTGGGAGGAGGTAAAGGAAAATCACCCCCAACAATGGGGTGGGCCAGCCAGGGATTGGTGGGGAGGGGAGGAGGTTAGGCTGGGGGAGGTGATTAGGTTGGGTGGGCCGGGTCAGGCGGGGGGGGGCACAAACAATCAGAATAGGGGCCCCCAAAATTTCTGTCGACGGCCCTGATATCTACACCAATTACACCATCAAAGGACCTAACCAGATAAGCTGCACCATCACCGGTTCATCCACCTGCAGATCCACCAACATAATATATGCAAACATGTGCCAGCAATGTCCCTCTGCTATGGACATCGGCCAAACTGGACAGACCCTACGAAAAAGGACAAATGCACACAAATCACATACTAGGAATTGCAATATACAAAAACCTGTAGGAGAACACTTCAGTATCCCTGGACACACAAAAACAGAATAAAAGATAACCATCCTGAATCGAAAAAACTTCAAGACCAGACTTCAAAGAGAAACAGCTGAACTACAGTTAATTTGCAAATTTGACACCATCAACTCAGGATTAAACAAAGTCTATGCATGGTTAAGTAACTACAAAAGCAGTTTCTCCTCTCTTTTTTTTTAAATGGAGATATACCAATCTCCTAGAACTGGAAAGACCTTGAAGGTCATCGAGTCCAGTCCCCTGCCTACACTAGCAGGATTGAGTACTGTCCCCTGACAGATTTT
The DNA here is from genome assembly GCA_032164245.1 of Sternotherus odoratus. Classification (NCBI taxonomy): domain Eukaryota; kingdom Metazoa; phylum Chordata; order Testudines; family Kinosternidae; genus Sternotherus; species Sternotherus odoratus. Next base: position 30,408,803 of record JAVMKO010000013.1, read on the forward strand.
TTGCCCCAGATCCCTAAATGGCCCCCTCAAGGATTGAACTCACAACCCTGGGTTTAGCAGGCCAATGCTCAAACCACTGAGCTATCCCTCCCCCCCCCTTGTTGTTCACACCTCCAGATCAGCTGCTCGAAGAGGACCTCATCCTCCCTGATTAGATATAACAAGGTAGTTCAACCTGATTCAACTAACCTTGTTATATCTATCCTGTTTCTTGCCTACCTATTTATGCCTGCCTCTGCAAACTTCCACTGCATGCATCTGACGAAGTGGGTATTAGCCACTTATCTTATGCTTCAATACTTTTGTCAGTCTTTAAGGTGCCACAGGACTCTTTGTTGCTTCTGCAGATTCTTGAAACATTTGTGAGGTTGAAAACACTGACAAGCTGCCTTTCAGGTCCAATAGTAAAAAGGCCAAACAATGTTAATGACTTATTCAGGAAATGCACGCGGATTACCCCAGGAACTGTGTACAATAGAAGCCTCTCAGAGGTAGCACTTCACAATGGGAAGTGTTTGACCCAGTTCCCAGCAAAAGAGATTTCCAGCAAGTGAGAAGAAGATATAAAAGTGGGAAATGATACCATGATGGTATCTCATTCTCCCTACAACAACACAAATGGAAAGACCCGAGTAACAAAGATTGAACTGAGGGAAGTGCTGGTCCCAAGGTAAAGGGATTTCTAGCCTATGTATAGGTAACAAAGAGTCCTGTGGCACCTTAAACACTAACTAAAGTATTGAAGCATAAGCTTTCGTGGGCTAATACCCACTTGCTCGGATGAAAGCAGTGGAAGTTTGCAAAGTGGACACTGCTTTCATCCAATGAGGTGAGTATTAGGCCACGAAAGCTTATGCTTCAATACTTTAGTTAGTCTTTAAGGTGTCACAGAATTCTTTGTTACCTCTGCTATTCCAGATTAACATGGCTACCTTTCTAATTATAGCCTATGTATGCTAGACTGGGAAACCCAAGCTGCAAAGCAAAGGCAGCTTGTGCTTTAAGAATCTGTCACTTGGTTTGTCTCTCAGGATGAGTATTTGCTCTTTCATATCCTCCTGAGTATGTTAAACTCAGTTTTCATTTTCATTTTCATTTATTTACTAGGTAATCTGCTTTGATCTCGTTTCGATCACTTATAATCACTTAAAATTTATCTTTTTGTAGTTAATAAACGTATTTCATGTTTCAATGCAAACCAGTGTGCATTTGACTAAAATACCTGGGGAAAATCTCAGCTTGGTTACCACAAGTGTGCATGGTACTTCCCACACTGAGGGAGAGACAGTGCAGGTATTAAACCCATATACTGGCCAAATTTCACCAGGACAGGATGGTTCTGCTCTGGGGTCCTAGGCTGGGAGGGTTGTGGTTAGAGATCCTGCAAGTGATTGCAGCTTTGTGTGTCCCTTTCTGTGTGAATGCTGGTGACAGTGTAAGCTTGGAGGGTTTTTCCGCTTGTCACAGCAGCAGAGTGTGAGAGGGAGCTCGGGCTGGTGGGTCAGAGGGCTGGTGGTACCTCAGTCCAGGTGGCACCCTGGGGGGAACCCGTCACACAACCCATGCTGTGAGACTGCATGGCCCACCCTGAAGGAAGCGTAGGACACCTTGAGGGTCAGGGTCCTCCAAGGGACTGTTCCAAAGCCAGGGCCTAACATCGACACTGTGGGTCTGTGGTGGTTCGTGGCGAGCAGGCGGACACTGAATGCACCAGCAGTATAAGTGGCTTCCCACCATCAAAACACATCAACGGAAGCAGCAAGAACATGGCATGAAGCTAGTCACCTAATCAGATCATCACAGAAGTGTGCAGGGAGCGAGGGTGAGGCACTGAGAGCAAATAAGGAGAGGCTGATTGTCCAGCTGGTAAAGGACGATCAGTGCGAGAACAGGTTACAGACCCAGGCGCGGTCCTGAGAGAGTCTGAGAACAATAGACAGTGGCCATGGCACCAGCAGGGCATCCTCATGGCCCAGATCGCCATCCCCAGAGTTGGAACAGTGAAAACTGGAGCTGGAGAAAAGGATGGTTCAGCCGACGGAAAAGAGACCAGAAGACAATGAAAGGGCGTCAGCTATTGAGAGAAACAGCGAACGTATGAAGGAGACCAGTGAAAGGAGCAGGTTGAACAGCAGGAAAACAATGACAGCCGGCACTGGACACAGAGAAGGGGAAGAGGAAGGGGTCCCATAGGTGGGGAGAGACCCTAGAAAGCTAATTGGGCAGCCATCCTCTTATGAGTTGTGGCTCCAGTTTAAGAGAGGGGATATAGAGGTGTACCTCATGGGCCATTAGCTGGCCATTTGACCCAGGATGATCCTGGCAACCGGTTCTGCAATCTGACCCCTTTCTTGGACCCAAAGCAATAATGATGTACAGATAGATGTACACTGGATACTAAGGAGTAGTGACAGTTCAGAATGGCTTTATATTTGGATTGACACCTGAAGCATGTAGGAAAAGGTTTCTGGGTGCATAAAAGACCAGGGATGTCAGATATGTGAATGTTCCCATCCTGATGGTCTGTGGACCACAAATGTTGGCATACGTGAGGGTTAAAGCACAAAACTGGGAAATGGCTGGTGAAAAGAGATGGCATTAGGGAGTAAAGGCCAGGCAATCACCGTTTCTGTGCTTCATAGATAAAGGGGAGGTATTTTTCTGTGTGCAATTAATTTAGGGTTACTCCTCTTCCCTCCCTTCTCCTTGTTAAGGTCTGGACAAAGCTGCAGATGCCTAAGGAGTGTGGGGAATCAAGAGGATGCCTTTGTGGGTAAAGCAGTGTTCTCTCCCTGCTTTACCCACAAAAACATAAAAGTCAGGGAGGGATAGCTCAGTGGTTTGGGTATTGACTGGCTAAAGTTAGGGCTGTGAGTTCTAATCCTTGAGGAGGCCCTTTAGGGATCTGGGGCAAAAAATCTGTCAGGGAACAGTACTTGGTTTTGCTAGTGTAGGCAGGTGACTGAACTTGATGACCTTTCAAGGTCTTTCCACTTCTATGAGATAGGTATATCTTTCTTTCCCAGCTGCACAGGCAGGTTTAGAATCATGGTGCCTTTCTCCCTCCCCTGCAAACTGCTGATCCAAGGATCATATGACTGCAATTGTAGTGAGAAAGTGTACCTTCAAACTAAAACTGATTGATAAATTTTGCTAATGAGGTAAATAATAATCGGCAGTGGGGATAATTATATTCAGTATTGGGTTATCAATATTCACTGTATGGGCGTTCATATTACTCCATGAGGGTTTTGGGAGGTGTAATAAATGTAGTAATTTAAGAATATAATGTAACTAATCCAGTGCTTCCTGGACAATTGGGTCCAGGAGAACAAGTACAAAAGAAGCCCATTGATTCAAATCCCCCTCTGGGTCAGCCTGTTCTTCCAACATCACTGCAAAGCTGGGTGGTGCATTGATCCCTGAAGAGAGCAATCAAGTTCCATAACTAGCATCTCTCCCAGCGGAGCGCACTACTTAGAGTTAGTCATGTGACTCAGGAAGGCTGGAGCCAACGGCTCGGTCTCAGAAACTTTGAGGCCAGGTGGCTGACCCTGAAGGAAGCCTGGGACCCCTGCATGGGATGGCACACAGAATGGGTTCCTCCAAGGGGCTGCAAAAAATGATCTCCATTGCTCATCCTGTACTAAAAGGGATATGTTATCCTTCCCCCACCCTGCATTGGATACATTGGGCGTCTGCCCTACTTGAGGGAGGAAGAAATGTTTCCTTTGAATTTTAATAAGGAAAGATGGAGACAGAGATGTGGGAGGACAAACAGAGAGAGAAAGAGACTGACAGATGAGTGATGTAAATTATTTCCTCTCGGGACCAAAACTAGGACAGGAGATTTGGAAGGAAACAGGTTGGGTTGGCGTTTTGGCTTAATCTCCCATTGTTTTGGGGCAAGGGAAGGAAGGTAGTATGTGGAAAGAGACACTGGGAGGAATGGATGCAGATAGACACACAAGTCAGTGATATTGTCAAAGCCTTTACCTGAACTGGGCTAAAGGCTGGTCTATGCTGGGAACATACATTGGCATTGGAAAAATCCCCACCCCTGAGAGACGTAGCTATACCAACCTGCCCTCCAGTGTAGAGAGTGTGAGGGCAACAGAAGAATTCTTCAGTCGACCTCGCTGAGGTTGATAATCTGAGGGTTTGTCTCCACTACCCAGCAGATCAGCGGGTAATGATTGATCCAGCCGGGGTCAATTTATTTCCTCTAGCATAGACGCGATAAATCAACTGTTGAGAGCTCTTCCATTGACTCCGGTACACCACTAGAACAAGGAGCGCAAGTGGAGTGGAGAGGAGAGCGTCTGCTGTTGACTTCCCACAGCAAAGACACTGTGGTAAGTAGATCTAAGTACGTCAACTTTAATTACGCTATTCAAGTAGTTGAAGTTGCATATCTTAGATTGACCCAGTGCAGTAGTGTAGACAAGCCCTGAGTGATGGGAAATCCTCTCCCAGACATAGTGCTGTGCATACTGGTGCTTAGAACAGTGTACATTACGTAAATTATTCTGAAATAAGGGCTAGTCGGTGTGTACAAGCCCACTCACATGAAGCCCTCTGTAAGGAGGAGGCTGACGATAATGAGCCGGGAATGCATGACTGTGGAGTGATTCATGGGGGAAGGAGAGAGAAGTAGATATCGGGGATCCCAGGTTCTCTCCCCTACACTGTGGAAGAGTTTATTGAAAGCACAGAGACACTCCGTGGAAAACCAGAAGACATTTCATGCATACACCGGTGATTGCTTTGCAGGTATCCATTTACTAAGCTTTAGCAAAGAAAATTGCAGACAGATGAGAAACGGTCCGAAATAACATGGAGGATAATGACACACAACAGTGACTTGTGATGAAAATGAGCATTAGCCATCATCATACAGAACAAAAATAACTGAGGGTGGAAACTGAGAGTTGTTTTTTAAAGGACTTATATTCAGAGGGTTATGAGGTGGCAGAAGGGAGTGCAAGATGGGGAAGGGACAGTTATACGGTATTAATGGGCACTAGGAGCAGCAGAGAGAGGGGGTGGGGAAGGGGCCGTTATACTGTATAATAGGCACCAGGGGCAACAGAATTTGTGGTGGGGGAGGGGCGGCTTTACTGTATAATGGCACTAGGGGGCAGCAGAGAGTGGGGGTGGGGAAGGGGTGACTATACTTTATGATGGCCAATAGGGGCAGCAGAGGGTGGCGGTGGGGAAGGGGCACTATACTGTATAATTGGCACTAGAGTGGAGATACCTCAGCAATCAGACCAGGGTTCTGAGCTGGGCGAGGAGCTGGGTTTGTAGCCAGTGTGGAAGGGACGCGGTGGGATTAGAGGAAGCGGCAGGGCCCCCATCAGCTCTTTACACCCAGGGTTGGATCCCACGGGGCGATACAAGGCGCACAGGGAGTCTATTCCTACAGGCGACGACAATTCGGCGGATTAAGCGTGTCTCGGTGTAGTTGTTTGCCTGCTGGTTAAATCTGCAGCGGGTGAGCCTGAAGCGACGGATGCTCCGGCGTAGGTTGCCCCTGATGGGTCTCCCGCCCGTAGTGCAGACACTGTTGATGAGTGCGATGGTCCTGTGGATGAAGATGTTGCTCCTCTTGGGTAATCCCCGGGCACGAATTTGCAGGTCACAGTAAGTGTCGTTGTTGGTGACCTGGGTCTTTGGGTAGTCCCAGTGCCGCCTCAGGAATCGGTCGTTCAGCGGGGGCGGGAACAGCCCAAAGGCCAGAGCCTGCCAAGCCACCAGCGAGATGAGGGACAGCAGGAATATGGGGTAGGATCCTTTCAGAGCCATGGTTGTTTCTGGATGGATCTGCAGTGGGGATAGTTGAGATGGATGGAGAAAGCACGGGGTGGAGATCTGCCTCCTCCATGGAACCTCCTGAGCCCACATCCCATCACCTCCATCCACCCCACTCTGCCCACAGATCCCACCACCTCCCATCCCCCTCCCACCCTGCTCAGGCCCACACGCCTTGAAATAGCAGAGTCAATAGAGCAGACCAAGTGTTCTGCTATTGTTAAGGTAAAGACCAACCCAGGGCCCGAACCTAAATTCCAGATACCAGGATGTCCGGCTCCCCTCTCCCCACGTCCGAGGCATTTCTTACTAGTGGGAAACATAATCTGACCACAGTAGAGTTTTTCGGGAGGTGATGAAACTATTTCTGAGGAGAAAATAAATGATGTGCGCCAATCCTCATTGAGAGGGAATGGATGCAAGAGTGGGTTTTAATAGGGGAAATGGGGTTTGGATCTGCAATGGGTGTATTTGGGAAGGGTGACTGGGCAGCGGGGACAGGGGAGATTAGGGGGATTGGTGACTCAGGAGGAGGGGAGAAGAAGGGAGGGGAGGGAGAACATAAGGGGTAGCAGAGGAATTTGAGGGTTTAAGGGTGGGAGGCTGTCAGCCTTGAATTATCCCCTCTATGATAAGTTCATGGAGGATAGATCCATCAATGGCTATTACCCAGCATAGGCAGGGATGGTGTCCTTAGCCTCTATTTCCCAGAAGCTGGGAATAGGTGACAAGGGATGGATCACTTCCTGGTTACCTGTTCTGTGGATTCTGTGCTATTTGGACCATTGATCTGACCCAATACGGCAGGTTTTTATGTTCTTTGATTTGTGGGATCCTGTTCCTTTGGGGGTGTCTGAGTCCCTCTCCCTGCCCCTCCATTTGATCTGTGATCTAGTCCGGTTGGAATGAAGATAATGCAAATTTAAACCTCTGAAATCCAGAAGGTGAATAGCTCTGATACACCTCCCCGCTGGGTGGGGTGGGGCTGTGAAGGTGAGAGAGGAAGGGTCCTGGTATGGGATGGGAATGAAAGAGAGGATGGAAATATTGGTTAGGGGGTATGTGTTGTAGGGAAAAGGGGGCAGAAGGAGAGAGACACACCAGTCTTCTTTTACACTCTTGACGTTACTGTTTCCAGCATCGAATACAACTGTCAAGGTTCTGGGATACAGACAGGCTTGGAAGGAGCAGTTTTTTATCGGTCAGTGTTGGCAAATGTCAATTTCACCACCCACCTGAAAACCAGCAAACAAAAATACCCATGGAGAATAATGAAAACATATGGATAGGCAAAGTAAGAAAAATTGCTGCTTAATAACTTAATTAAAGAAAGAAATCCAGTGATTTATAGTTTGAAATAGGGTCGTAACAAAAGCATTAAGTGAATTAGTGAAAATAGGCATGAATTGTTGATTTAAGGATATTTACTTTGTATATTTTGACATGAAATGCTGGCAATTTGTGACTTAACCATTATAAAGCTTTGACTTCCATGTCATGTCTTTAGATAACTGTCCAAATCCCACAGAATTTCCGATGGGTGTGAACATGTAAATCAATAAAAATGTTAAAAAACACTTTAAACCCCATAATTGTGCACAGCTGTGAATATTGAAATAGATATTAACAGGGGGAAAAAGATTAAAATAAATATCAATATTATTTGTCGCAGTTACAGGAACTGCATTGTGCTAAACGTAAATGTGGACCATGGAAGAGATTTCTTCCCACTGGCCTGTTAACAGCTCCACAATTAGAACTCATTTAGGAAAGATCAAGCATGCCAAAGGGAAGGGGAGGGGTATTTTTGTTAAAAAAAGATACAAAATCTCCTGGCTAAATACTGTAGCTCTGTTCCCAAAAAATACGACTTGAAGTGGAACAATGTTAAGCAAATCTAATTTCCTCATAAGAATTAATGTAAATGAGGAGGTTAGGTTCCAGGGAATTTTTTTTCACCAGACAAAAAACTATATTATATGTGATGATTGTGAAACTTGGTTCAGGTGGTGAAGTTAGAGGGTGGAAGAGGGTGGGATATTCCCCAGGGAATGCCTTACTGCTAAATAATGAACTAGATTTTGGCTGAGCCCTCAAGGGTTAACTCAGTGTTGTTAACTTAGCCTCAGACTCTACAAAGCAGTGGGAATGGAGGGAGGGGAGACAACATGGCAGACAGAGCCAGAAACACACAGCCTTTGTGTGGGAGAGAAAGAGAGATGTGCATTGCCCCTTTAAATAGTCTGACCTCACATTGTCTTTTAAGTGGGTCAGGAAGTTGAGGCAGCACCTCTCTCCATCTCTCTCTCCATCCCTGTCCCCACCCCATTACATAAGGAGAAGGGGTAAGAGGGGGCAGGAGCAGGGGGGAGAGGGACACCCTGACATTATCCTCCCTCCCCCCACAGCAAGCAGGAGGCTGCCGGACGCAGCTACAATGCACAGGGCAGGAGAAACAGACAGAAGTGTGGGGAGGGAAATCAGAACTGCCAGCAATTGATAGCCTGCTGGATGGCTGATCTACAGGGAACATTTGGGACCGGGGAGCTGATGGGGGGGCAGCCAGTGCTCCCTGGTTCCAAGCCCCCGCATGCAGCCAGGAGACCCCCCTAAACCTTTACTTCCCACTTCCCCTCATCAAGCCCCCCACCCTGCCCCATAGCCCACCTCACTGCTGACCATCCCCAGTGCCGGGCACTGCACAGACCCTGGCCAAGATCAGCACTCCATGGTCCCCAGCACTGAAAAGCTAGGAACAGAAATGAGGGACCCCATTGTGCCAGCTGCTGCAGAGATCCTAATTGACATGAGGGCAGGTCCCGCCTCTATCCCTCTGTTCCTCATTCTCCTCCCCTAGAAGAGCTAGGACCCAGGAGTTCTGACTCCAAGCCCACCTACCCCACACCGCTCTAGCCACTAGCTAACGCTGCCTCCCAGAAACAAACCCGGCCGTTGCAGCCCCATGTGATGTTCTTCTCTCCTCTGTCCCAGCTGGTGGAATCTCCTGCAACTTACCAAGTCCTTGTTTTTTCAGCTGTGAGAGCGACGGGTCCCGGCCTCTGCTGAGCTGAACCTCACCCTGATCCTCCTGCCCATCTGTGCGCAGGTTATATAGAGCCCAGACAGACTTTGTGGGGGAGGTGTGGGAGTGAAAATCCAGTAAACAGTTGGGTCATCAGGACTTCTCAATATCTGTCAATTAAAAGAAGTGGTCCAACAGGCAGGGATTGGGTGGGGAACAAGCAACATGTGTCCTGGTAAGCACCTGGGCTCCACAGAAACATCTCAGGGTGTGTCTACCCAGCAATCAAAGGTCTGATTTTAGCCTTTGCTAAAGAGCCACACCAGCTTTAATCCATCTGATGGCACAGATTTCACCATGGAGTAGCAGCTCCAGTACCGGCTCTCCAAGGTCGGAGAGGTAAGTTCTCTGGTGAAAATTCTCATTCACCGAGCATTCTCAAAACAACAATGCTCGCGTGAGGCAGTAGGGAAACAGATCAACAGAGCCAGATGTGTACCCAGAAGCCTCTTGCTTCAAGACAAGTCCAACACCACAGAACCACCCAACAACACCCAACAACAGAACACCACTTCCCATCACCTACAGTTCCCAGTTAAAACCTCTCCAACGCATCATCAGTGATCTACAACCCATCCTGGACAATGATCCCTCACTGTCACAGGCCTTAGGATGAAAAGCAGTGGAAGTTTGCAAAGTGGACACTGCTTTCATCCAATGAGGTGGGTATTAGCCCACGAAAGCTTATGCTTCAATACTTTAGTTAGTCTTTAAGGTACCACAGGATTCTTTGTTACCTCTGCTATTCCAGACTAACACAGCTACCTCTCTGATTATAGCCTATGTATGCTATACTGGGAAACTCAACCTGCAAAGCAAAGGCAGCTTGTGCTTTAAGAATCTGTCACTTGGTTTGTCTCTCAGGATGAGTATTTGCTCATTCATATCCTCCTGAGTATGTTAAACTCAGTTTTCATTTTCATTTTCATTTATTTACTAGGTAATCTGCTTTGATCTCATTTCAATCACTTATAATCACTTAAAATTTATCTTTTTGTAGTTAATAAACTTATTTCATGTTTCAATCCAAACCAGTGTGCATTTGACTAAAGTATCTGGGGGAAATCTCAGCTTGGTTACCACAAGTGTGCATGGTACTTCCCACACTGAGGGAGAGACAGTGCAGGTATTAAACCCATATACTGGCCAAATTTCACCAGGACAGGATGGTTCTGCTCTGGGGTCCTAGACTGGGAGGGTGGTGGGTAGAGATCCTGCAAGTGATTGCAGCTTTGTGTGTCCATACCTGTGTGAATGTGGTGACAGTGTAAGCTTGGAGGGTTTTTCAGCTTGTCACAGCAGCAGAGTGTGAGAGGGAGCTCGGGCTGGTGGGTCAGAGGGCTGGTGGTACCTCAGTCCAGGTGGCACCCTGGGGGGAACCCGTCACACAACCCATGCTGTGAGACTGCATGGCCCATCCTGAAGGAAGCGTAGGACACCTTGAGGGTCAGGGTCCTCCAAGGGACTGTTCCAAAGCCAGGGCCTAACATCGACACTGTGGGTCTGTGGTGGTTCGTGGCGAGCAGGCGGACACTGAATGCACCAGCAGTATAAGTGGCTTCCCACCATCAAAACACATCAACGGAAGCAGCAAGAACATGGCATGAAGCTTGTCACGGAGCGCCCGGGCGATGGTCTGGAACCGCTCCCTAGGAAGCCAGACCGGACTCCGGGTGAAGGGCCCCTTCTCCATACACAGCCTGTTTCCCAGCCCAGGAACTTCAGGGGTACCCACTTCCACCTTCCTGGGTCTGGGCTCAGAGCATTTAGCACCTTCTGCCCCTCCATGTGCTTCCCCCAGCAAGCCCGCCTGGGTGGGGTCCTGGGGGAGCCCATGGGTTCTGCACCCCAAATCCACAGTTAAACGTGACTCTCAGCCAGCCAGCAGAATAGACGGTTTATTTGAGATGTCAGGAACACCATCCAACTCACAGCTTCTCAGTCCAAACAGGGCCCCTCCGTCAGGCCTTTCTGGGGTGCTAGGAGGTGAGGCCCAGATTCTGGGCTACTGCTTCTTCCCCAGGTTTATTTGATGACTTCTATCTGGTCTAACACAGATCCTGCAGCGAGCAAGTGTGAGCCCTCAGCTGGATACATCTTGGGGCCAGAGAGCGAGATAGCTCCTCTCCCCTTCCCAGCTAGACCCAGACTGACCACTCCCCCACCTCCAGTTCCTCTGTCCTTTCCTTTGTCTGGTTTCTCGGGCTTGAGGTATCACCTGACCTCTCTCCCCTCCTGGGGTCAAGTTACAGCTTCACCCATTAACACCTGCAGTGGCTTTGCTTTGCATCAGGTACACATTCCTTTCCCTCCACATAGACACTCAAGAAATGCATAGGGGAAACTGAGGCACACACACACACAGTATTCCTACTTCGTCACAAAGCTAGTCACCTAAACAGAGCATCACAGAACTGTGCAGAGAGCGAGGGTGAAGCACTGAGAGTAAATAAGGTGCGGCTGATTGTCCAGCTGCTAAAAGGACGATCAGTGCGAGAACAGGCGCGGTCCCGAGAGAGTCTGAGAACAATAAACAGTGGCTATGGCAACAGCAGGGCGTCCTCATGGTCCAGATCCCCATCCCCAGAGTTGGAACAGTGAAAACTGGAGCTGGAGAAAAGGATGGTTCAGCCGACGGAAAAGAGACCAGAAGACAAAAAAAGGGCGTCAGCTATTGAGAGAAACAGTGAATGCATGAAAGAGAGCGGTGAAAGCAGCAGGTTGAACAGCAGGAAAACAATGACAGCCGGCACTGGACACAGAGAAGGGGAAGAGGAAGGGGTCCCATAGGTGGGGAGAGACCCTAGAAAGCTAATTGGGCAGCCAGCCGTCCTCTTACCAAATTGTAGCTCCAGTTTAAGAGAGGAAATATAGAGGGGTACCTCGTGGGCCATTAGCTGGCAGTTTGACCCAGGATGATCCTGGCAAACGGTTCCACAATCTGACCCCTTTCTTGGACCCAAAGCAACCGAGATGTACAGCCAGATTTACACTGGATACTAAGTGTAAACCCTTTGCTAAACCCAGAGTTGTGAGTTCAATCCTTGAGACCACCAATCTGTCAGAGAACAGTACTTGGTTTTGCTAGTGTAGGCAGATGACTGAACTTGATGACCTTTCAAGGTCTTTCCACTTCTATGAGATAGGTATATCTTTCTTTCCCAGCTGCACAGGCAGGTTTAGAATCATGGAGCCTTTCTCCCTCCCCTGCAAACTGCTGATCCAAGGAGCTTATGACTGCAATTGCAGTGAAAAAGTGTACCTTCAAACTAAAACTGATAGAATTTGCTAATGAGGTAAATAGTAATCGGCAGTGGGGATAATTATATTCAGTATCGGGTTATCAGTATTTATTGTATGGACGTTCATATTATTCCATGAGGGTTTTGGGAGGTGTAATAAATGTAGTAATTTAAGAATATAATGTTACTAATCCATTGCTTCCTGGACAATTGGGTCCAGGAGAACAAGTACCAAAGAAGCCCATTGACTTAAATCCCCCTCTGGGTCAGCCTGTTCTTCCGACATCACTTCAAAGCTGGGCGGTGCATTGATCCCTGAAGAGAGCAATCCAGTTCCAGAATTAGCATCTCTCTCAGCGGAGCGCACTACTTAGAGTTAGTCATGTGACTCAGGAAGGCTGGAGCCAACGGCTCGGTCTCAGAAACTTTGAGGCCAGGTGGCTGACCCTGAAGGAAGCCTGGGACCCCTGCATGGGATGGCACATAGAAGGGGTTCCTCCAAGGGGCTGCAAAAAATGATCTCCATTGCTCATCCTGTATCAAAGGGATATGTTAGCCTTCCCCCACCCTCCATTGGATACATTGGGCGTCTACCCTACTTGAGGGAGGAAGAAATGTTTCCTTTGAATTTTAATAAGCAAAGATGGAGACAGAGATGTGGGAGGACAAACAGAGAGAGAAAGAGACTGACAGATGAGTGACGTAAGTTATTTCCTCTCGGGACCAAGACTAGGACAGGAGATTTGGAAGGAAACAGGTTGGGTTTGCATTTTGGCTTGATCTCCCATTGGCTTTGGGCAAGGGAAGGAAGGTGGTATGTGGAAAGAGACACTGGGAGGAATGGATGCAGATAGACACACAAGTCAGTGATATTGTCAAAGCCTTTACCTGAACTGGGCAAAAGGCTGGTCTATGCTGGGAACATTTTTTTTTTTTTTTTTTTTTTGCCAATGTATACATACATTGGCATTGGAAAAATCCCCACCCCTGTGAGATCTAGCTATACCAACCTACCCTCCATTGTAAAGAGTGTGAGGGCAACAGAATAATTTCTTCAGTCGACCTCGCTGAGGTTGATAATCTGAGGGTTTGTCTCCACTACCCAGCAGATCAGCGGGTAATGATTGATCCAGCCGGGGTCTATTTATTGCCTCTATCATAGATGCAATAAATCAACCATTGAGCGCTCTTCCATTGACTCCGGTACACCACTAGAACAAGGAGCGCAAGCGGAGTGGACAGGAGAGCGTCTGCTGGCGACTTCCCACAGCGAAGACACCGTGGTAAGTAGATCTAAATATGTCAACTTTAGTTACGCTATTCACGTAGCTCAAGTTGCGTATCTTAAATCGACCCAGTGCAGTAGTGTAGACAAGCCCTGAGTGATGGGAAATCCTCTCCCGGACATAGTGCTGTGCATACTGGTGCTTAGAACAGTGTACATTACCTAAATTATACTGAAATAAGGGCTAGTCGGTGTGTACAAGCCCACGCACACGAAGCCCTCTGTGAGGAGGAGGCTGACGATAATGAGCCGGGGATGCATGACTGTGGAGTGATTCATGGGGGAAGGAGAGAGAAGTCGATATCGGGGATCCCAGGTTCTCTCTCCGACACTGCGGAAGAGGTTATTGAAAGCACAGAAACCCTCCGTGGAAAACCACAACACATTTCATGCACACACCAGTAATTGCTTTGCTGGTATCCATTTACTAAGCTTAAGAAGCAAAGAAAATTGCAGACAGAGGAGAAACGGTCTGAAATAACATGGAGGATAATGACACACAACAGTGACTTGTGATGAAAATGAGCATTAGCCATGATCATACTGAACAAAAATAACTGAAGGGTGAAATTGAGAGCTGTTTTTTAAAGGACTTATATTCAGAGGGTTATGAGGTGGCAGAAGGGAGTGCAAGATGGGGAAGGGACAGTTCTATGGTATTAATGGGCACTAGGGGCAACAGAGAGTGGGGGTGGGGAAGGGGCGGTTATACTGTATAATGTCACTAGGGGGCAGCAGAGAGTGGGGGTGCGGAAGGAGTGACCATACTGTATGATGGACAATAGGGGCAGCAGAGGGTGGTGGTGGGGAAGGGGCACTATACTGTAAAATTGGCACTAGGGGTGGAGACACCTCAGCAATCAGACCAGGGTTCAGAGCTGGGCGAGGAGCCGGGTGTGGTGGCCAGTGTGGAAGGGACGTGGCGGGGTTAGAGGAAGCGACAGGGCCCCCATCAGCTCTTTACACCCATTGTTGGAACGTACTGGGCCGCATAAGGCTCACAGGGAGTTTATTCCTACAGGTGATGACAATTCGGCGGTTTAAGCGTGTCTCGGTGTAGTTGTTTGCCTGCTGGTTAAATTGGCAGAGGGTGAGCCTGAAGCGACGTTTGCTCCGGCGTCGGTTGCCTCCAATGGGTATCCCGCCCGTAGTGCAGACACTGTTGATGCTTGGGATGGTCCCGTGAATGAAGGTGATGGTCCTCTTGGGTATTCCCCGGGCACGAATTTGCAGGTCACAGTAAGTGTCATTGTTGGTGGCCAGAGTCTTCGGGTTGTCCCAGTGCCGCCTCAGGAATTGGTCATTCTGCGGATAGGGCCTAAAGTCCTGAGACTGCGAAGCCACCAGCAAGACAAGGGACAGCAGGAATATGGGGTAGGATCCTTTCAGAGCCATGGTCGTGTCCGGATGGATCTGCAGTGGGGATAGTTGAGATGGATGAGAAAGCACAGGGTGGGGATCTGCCTCCTCCATGGAACCTCCTGAGCCCACATCCCATCAACTCCGTCCACCCCACTCTGCCCACAGATCCCACCACCTCCCATCCCCCTCCCACCCTGCTCAGGCCCACACGCCTTGAAATAGCAGAGTCATTAGAGCAGCCTGAGAGCTCTGCTATTGTTAAGGTGAAGACCAACCCAGGGCCCGAACCTAAACTCCAAATGCCAGGATGTCCGGCTCCACTCTCCCCATGTCCAAGTCCTTTCTTTCTTGTGGGGAACATAATCTGACCACAGCAGAGTATTCGGGAGGTGATGAAACTTATTTCTGAGGAGAAAATAAATGACGTGCGCAAATCCTCGTTGAGAGGGAATGGATGAAAGAGTGGGTGGTAATAGAGGAAATGGGGTTTGGACCTGAATGGGTGTATTTGGGAAGAGTGAATGGGCAAGGGGGGTAGGGGAGATTGGGGGATCGGCGGCTCAGATACGGAGGAGGGGAGAAGATGGGAGCGGAGGGAGAACATGGGGGGTAGCAGAGGAATTTGAGGGTTTAAGGGTGGGGAGCTGTCAGACCTGAATTATCCCCTCTATATTCATGGAGGATAGATCCATCAATGGCTATTAGTCAGCACAGGCAGGGATGGTGTCCTTAGCCTCTATTTCCCGGAAGCTGGGAATGGGTGACAAGGGATGGATCACTTCCTGGTTACCTGTTCTGTGGATTCTGTGCTATTTGGACCATTCGTCTGACCCAATACGGCAGGTTTTTATGTTCTTTGATTTGTGGGACCCTGCTCCTCTGGGGGTCTCTGAGTCCCTCTCGCTGCCCCTCCATTTGATCTGCGATCTAGTCCAGTTGCAATGAAGATAATGCAAATTTAAACCTCTGAAATCCAGAAGGTGAATAGTTCTGATACACCTCCTCGCTGGGTGGGGTGGGGCTGTGAAGGTGAGTGGAGAAGGGTCCTGGTATGGGATGGGAATGAAAGAGAGGATGGAAATATTGGTTAGGGGGTATGTGTTGTAGGGAAAAAGGGGGCAGAAGGAGAGAGACACTCCAGTCTTCTCTTACACTCTTGATGTTACTGTTTCCAGCATCGAATACAACTGTCAAGGTTCTGGGATACAGACAGGCTTGGAAGGAGCAGTTTTTTATCGGTCAGGGTTGGCAAATGTCAATTTCACCACCCACATGCAAAACAGCAAACAAATATTCCCATGGAGAATAATGAAAACATATGGATAGGCAAAGTAAGAAAAATTGCTGCTTAATAACTTAATTAGAGGAAGAAATCCAGTGATTTGTAGTTTGAAATAGGGTCGTAACAAAAGTATTAAGTGAATTAGTGAAAATAGGCATGAATTGTTGATTTAAGGATATTTACTTTGTATATTTTGACATGAAATGCTGGCAATTTGTGACTCAACCATTATAAAGCTTTGACTTCCATGTCATTTCTTTAGATAACTGTCCAAAATCCCCCAGAATTTCCCATGGGTGTGAACATGTAAATCAATAAAAATGTTAAAAACAACTTTAAACCCCATAATTTTGCACACCTGTGAATATTGAAATAGATAATAACAGGGAAAAAAGACAAAAATAAATATCAATATTATTGGTCGCAGTTACAGGAACTGCATTGTGCCAAACCTAAATGTGGACCATGGAAGAGATTTTTTTCCCCACCGGCCCTGTTAACAGCTCCACAATTGTAACTTATTTAGGAAGGATCAAGCATGCCAAAGGGGAAGGGGAGGGGTACTTTTGGTCAAAAAAGATACAAAATCTCCTGGCTAAATACTGTAGTTCTGTTCCCAAAGAATGCGACTTTAAGTGAAACAATGTTAAGCAAATCTAATTTCCTCATAAGAATTAATGTAAATGAGGAGGTTAGGTTCCAGGAAATTTTTTTTCACCAGACAAAAAAGTATATTATATATGATGATTGTGAAACTTGGTTCAGGTGGTGAAGTTAGAGGGTGGAAGAGGGTGGGATATTCCCCAGGGAATGCCTTACTGCTAAATAATGAACTAGATTTTGGCTGAGCCCTCAAGGGTTAACTCAGTGTTGTTAATGTAGCCTCAGAGTCTACAAAGCAGTGGGAATGGAGGGAGGGGAGACAGCATGGCAGACAGAGCCAGAAACACACAGCCTTTGTGTGGGAGAGAAAGAGAGATGTGCATTGCCCCTTTAAGTAGACTGACCTCACATTGTCTTTTAAGTGGATCAGGAAATTGAGACAGCAGCTGCTGCCCCTGTTGAGATCAGTTCCTGTCTGCATCCTGTAACACTTGCCCATCCCAGTATCGCCCTGGCCTCTTCTTTTTTCATTCAGTTTTGCACACGTTCTAAAACAATGTGCATTTCCTCACCTTTGGGGGCGAAGCCAGATTTTGAGGCACCTGCTCCCCTACTTGGTGTAAACGTTGCTTGTGCCAATCAGAAGCGAACACAAACAGGTTTTGGGCCCTGTCCCCTATGACACTTTTGTGATGTCATAGTTGGTACTTATGTTTCTGCCTGCCATGTGCAGACAGAGAGAGGAGAAAGAAAACGAGTCCCGTGTATCCCGTGTACCCCACATAACTGAGCCTGATCACTTCGAAGCCTCTCTCTCAGCTCACATGTTTTCAAACAGAGCTTTTACGTTCACCGGTCGTTTATGCGTTGGTTTGTATTTGTAAGTGTCAATTATTACTAAATGCTGCATCTTTGTTTATAAATATTGTTAGTAGGTATTTTAGTCATTGTGTGTTTTAAGTTTCATTAAGTCTATTAGTTAATCAAAAAACTGCTCCCTTACCCCTTGTAATTATCCCCAATAAAACTTTAAATTGATTAATTTTAGTTGTGTGTGTGTGTGTGTCTGCAGCTCGTGTCCTGACCCACACTCTCCTTGGATCCCTTACCAATATAGTTTATTGCCACATGCAGTCTGGTAAATAACAGGCCTGCAATTTTTTTTTGCCCCTGCGAGTCCTAGCTCTTCTAGGGGAGGAGAATGAGCAATCCTCAGCCCCAAGCTCTCTCCATCTCTCTCTCCATCCCTGTCCCCACCCCATTACATAAGGAGAAGGGGTAAGAGGGGGCAGGAGCAGGGGGGAGAGGGACACCCTGACATTATCCTCCCTCCCCCCACAGCAAGCAGGAGGCTGCCGGGCGCAGCTACAAGGCACAGGGCAGGAGAAACAGATGGCAGTGTGGGGAGGGACATCAGAACTGCCAGCAATTGATAGTCTGCTGGATGGCTGATCTACAGGGAACATTTGGGACCGGGGAGCTGATGCGGGGGCCAGCCGGTCCTCCCTGGTTCCAAGCCCCCACATGCAGCCAGGAGACCCCCCTAAACCTTTACTTCCCACTTCCCCTCATCAAGCCCCCAGCCTGCCCCATAGCCCACCTCACTGCTGACCATCCCCAGGGCCGGGCACTGCACAGACCCTGGCCAAGATCAGCACTCCATGGTCCCCAGCACTGAAAAGCCAGGAACAGAGATGAGGGACCCCATTGTGCCAGCTGCTGCAGAGATCCTAATTGACATGAGGGCAGGACGCGCCTCTCTCCCTCTGTTCCTCATTCTCCTCCCCTAGAAGAGCTAGGACCCAGGAGTTCTGACTCCAAGCCCACCTACCCCACGCCGCTCTAGCCACTAGCTCACACTGTCTCCTGGAAACAAACCCGGCCGTTGCAGCCCCATGTGATGTTCTTCTCTCCTCTGTCCCAGCTGGTGGAATCTCCTGCAACTTACCCAAGTCCTTGTTTTTTCAGCTGTGAGAGCGACAGGTCCCGGCCTCTGCTGAGCTGAACCTCACCCTGATCCTCCTCCCGTCTGTGCACAGGTTATATAGAGCCCAGACAGACTTTGTGGGGGAGGCGTGGGAGTGAAAATCTAGTAAACTGTTGGCTCATCAGGACTTCTCAATATCTGGCAATTAAAAGAAGTGGTCCAACAGGCAGGGATTGGGTGGGGAACAAGCAACACATGTCCTGGTAGGCACCTGGGCTCCACAGAAACATCTCAGGGTGTGTCTACCTAGCAATCAAAGGTCTGATTTTAGCATGGGTGGATAGAGCCGTGCCAGCTTTATTCCATCTGATGGCACAGATTTCACCATGGAGTAGCAGCTCCAGAACCACCCCACCAGGGACAGAGAGGTAAATTCTCTAGTGAAAATTCTCGTTCACTGAAGATTCTCAAAACAACAATGCTCGCATGAGGAAGTAAGGAACAGCCAGACCTGCACCCAGAAGCTTCCTGCTGCAAGACAAGTCCAAGAAAGAAAACAACAGAACACCACTGCCCATCACCTACAGGCTCAGTCAAAACCTCTCCAATGCATCATCAGTGATCAACAAACGCATCCTGGACAATGATCCCTCACTTTCACAGGCCTTGGGAAGAAGGCCAGTCCTGGCCTGCAGACAACCCACCAATCTCAAGCATATTCTCACCAGCAACTGCACACCGTGCCAAAATAACTCTAACTCAGGAACCCATCCATGCAACAAACTTCAATGCAAACTCTCCTCACATATGTACACCAGCGACACCATCACAGGACCTAACCAGATCAGCCACACCGTCACTGGTTCATTCACCTGCACATCTAGACGAGGACCTCATCCTCCCAGATTAGAGATAACAAGCTGGTTCAGCCTGTTTGGACTAAGCTTGTTATATCTATCCTGTTTCTTGCCTACTTATTTATACCTGCGTCTGCATACTTCCACTGCATGCATCCAGCGCAGTGGGTATTAGCCCATGAAAGCTTATGTTTCAGTACTTTAGTTAGTCTTTAAGGTGCCACAGGACTTTTTGTTGCTTCTGCAGATCCAGACGAACACGGCTACCGCTCTGATTCTTGAAACATTTGTGAGGTTGAAAACACTGACAAGTTGCCTTTCAGGTCCAATAGTAAAAAGGCCAAACGGTGTTAATGGCTTATTCAGGAAATGCACGCAGATTACCCCAGGAACTGTGAACAATAGAAGCCTCTCAGAGCTAGCACTGCACAATGGGAAGTGCTTGAGCCAGGTCCCAGCAAAAGAGATTTCCAACAAGTGGGAAGAAGATATAAAAAGAGGAAATGACATAACGATGGTACCTCGCTCTCCCTACAACAACACGCCTGGAAACAGCTGAGGAACAAAGATTGAACTGAGGGAAGTGCTGGTCCCAGCCTAAAGGGATTTCTAGCCTATGTATCCTAACCTGGGAAACCCAAGCTGCAAAGCAAAGGCAGCTTGTGCTTTAAGAATCTGCCAGCTGGTTTATCCCTAGGATGAGTATTTGTTAATTCACAGCATATTGAGTATGTTAAACTCCGTTTTCATTTTCATTTATTTACTAGGTAATCTGCTTTGATCTGTTTGCTATCACTTATAATCACTTAAAATATATCTTTTTGTAGTTAAAAAACTTATTTTATCTTTTAATCCAAACGAGTGTGCATTTGACTAAGGTGTCCGGGGAAAATCTCAGCTTGGTTACCACAAGTGTGCATGGTACTTTTCACATTGGGGGAGAGACAGACCAGGTATTAAACCCATATAATGAACAGCAGGAAAACAATGACAACTGGCACTGGACACAGAGAAGCAGAAGAGGAAGGTGTCCCATAGGTGGGGAGAAATCCTGGGAAGCCAATTCTGCAGCAATCCTCATTACCAATGTGTAGCTCCAGTTTAAGAGAGGGGATATAGAACCGTACTTCATGACCTTTAGCTGGCAGTTTGACCCAGGATGATCCTGGGAACCAGCTCCGTAATCTGACCCCGTTCTCGGCCCCAAAGCAATAGAGATGTACAGCCAGATGAACACTGGAACTAGGGAGTATGGACAGTTCAAAATGGCTTTATTGGTTCCATTTAAGTTGACACCTGAAGTATCTTGGAAAGAGTTTCTGGGTGCATTAAAGACCCAAGATGTCAGATATATGGATGCTCCCATCCTGATGGACTCTGGGCCACAAATGTGGTCAAGGTGTGGGCGTCACTGTGCTGGAAGGTTTATAGGAGTGTCTCAGGTTAGAGCAATTCTGTAAGATCTGTCCCCATGAGCTTCATGTGTGGTTAGTGGACAGGAAACCAAAGGATCTGTGACATGAAGGCAGGTTGGCAGATGTGTTTGTGGACAGTTCCTGGCTTGGAGAAGGAAGAGCTTTCCCCCTTTTCTCTCTTGCACAAGGGGAAGGCTGATAAACTCAGGGGATGGTCTCATCTGTCAGAAGACACCTGAATCTGAGGGGGCAGAGGAACACCCACCACCGTATCCACACGGGGCAGGAGATCTGAGTCTCGCCGGCTCAGCTTTACCCTCCCTGAAGTCAGGTGATTTGACCAAAGTAACACCAGGCCTCACCAGGCCCTGGGATACCAGAGCCCAAAGATATGGCTGGGTTAGGTCCAGCTTTGCAGGGAGACACACCTACTTGGATCCTCCCAGATGCTCAAGGGGATACCTCCTATCCCAGCTGAGGTTCAGGGGCCATATGCTGCAGCCAATGACACATACAGGAATGTCAGTTCATTTCTCCCTGGCTGACAAGGGGGAGAAAGGAGGGGCAGGACCCCATCTCAGTGTCAAACCCAAAGGTCTATGGGGAGGCAATAGATCTAGGAACCGCACAAAAAGTCCCCACATACACCCCATGTGACCTAGAATCATCAAATATCAGGGTTGGAAGGGACCTCAGGAAGTCATCTAGTCCAACCCCCTGCTCAAAGCAGGACCAACCCCAACGAAATCATCCAACATCTATCAGACAAGACCTAAGGGAGGATGTGAAACTGCTCTGTGCCATCTGGGCTGTCAGGATCCTGAGAGATCCGCTCAGTTCTGTCTGGAATGGGGAAGAGACATGACAAAGTGGGAATTTTCTGTAATCTTTCGATGAATGATACGCCTGGCAGTGAGGTACCTGACTAGGAATTGCTACTCAAAAGAGTTAGAAGCTGCTCATGAGAAGAGCAGGAGAAATGAGGCATAAGTGTCACATAATCAACTGGTATAGGATGAATGAGTTGCTAATGGACTAGCTGAAACTGACCCACATCTAGAAGGACAATGGGGGCCCTAGAGCCTGGACAGTTGATACTTATCCACATGCACCCCTGTAAGCAGATCATTGTCAGCTCAGTGGTGGTCCGCAGGAGGTCTTCAAGATTCAGCAATTTCCTGCCGTATCCTCAACAGACCTGACTGAATTAAGTTTATGTATCTTCGGGGTCCATTCAATGAATGATTTGTGTGTTACGATGGGCTGGGATTGTACAAAGGTGCTCGAGGGGCGATGGGACAGATGTGGGACGTAGAGGTTCCAAGGATGACATTGACCAAGGTGCCAGACAAGAATATATTTTTGGAACAACTGTGAAGCAATTTTTCTGGGGGATTTCTAGGAAGAGTGAGTGCAACCTCCCCACCTCTGCTTAAAAAAAACAACCAGCTGTTAGTAGCGACACCCTGAGCCATGAGGCCTGTTATATGAGGCTTAGATCAAAGACGTGCTGTATAAAGGAAAAACTAAATTGCTCTTTGTTCTGAATCAGAGACAGTCTTGACTGTATAACTGTGCGGAAAACCCAGTGGTGGGTTTTGAAGGACTGACACCAAATGAAGCCTGGGGCCAGAGCTGGCTGTGGCCTCTAGTTCGTTTTCTCGCACACCTGCAGGTTCTTTCATTGTTTTCAATAGGTTTTTCTCTGTCATGATCCATCTGAAAAATAAATGAGCTTGCTCTGTGGTGACGTGTAACTGTCGGCCATGCCACCGATCATAGAATCATAGAAAAACAGAACCATAGAATGCTAAGGTGGGAAGAGGCTTCAGATGTTTATCTAGTCCAACCCCCTGCTCAGAGTAGGACCAAACCAACTAAATCATCCCAACCAGGGGTCAAACTGGGCCTAAAAAACCTCTAAGGATAGAGATTCCACCACCTCCCTAGGTAATCCATTCCAGTGTTTCACCGCTTTCCTACTGAATATAGTGTTTTCTAATTTTCAACCTAGACCCCCCCCCCCACTGCAACTTGAGACCATTACTCCTTGTTCTGTCATCTGCCGGGAACAGCTGAGCTCCATCCCCTTTGACCCCCCCTTCAGATAGCTGAAGACGGCCATCAAATCTTCCCTCAGTCTTCTCTTCTGCAGACTAAACAAGCCCAGTTTCCTCAGCCTCTCCTCGTATGTCATGTGCCCCAGCCCCCTGATCATTTTCGTTGCCCTCCGCTGGACTCTCTCCAATGTGTCCACATCCCTTCTGTAGTGGGGACGGGTCCAAAACTGGACACAGTACTCCAGATGTGGCCTCACCCATCCCAAATAGACGGGAATAATCATAGCCTCTGGAGAAAACTCAAAGTGCACATGCCGCCTGGAAAGTGGACATGCAGCATTTCGGCAGTCTGGCTTGCTGGGGATATCACAGTGTGGGGAGGGGGGGGGGGATTGTGAAATCTTAAAAAGCCCCAGTCAGGAGGGAGAGACACAGGTTTCTACCCAAGAGGGGTTGGATAAGAGCTGGCCTTTGAGAACCCATGGGACTGAGAGAGGAAACCAAGCCAGTTCCTCATAGCATGGTTCCAGGGAGCCCTGGCTTGGACAGCACATCTTAACCTTTGCTCCTCTCTCTTAAGCAGTGGAATTTCGGACTGCGTGGGCCACTCGACTACTAAAGCTTACTCTGTTGTCAAAAAGCTGCAGGGTGTCATCGCGAATGCTTCCAGGGGCGCATTCGTCCGAAGAGGACGAAAAGTCCCACAACAGGGCACCTAGCTCATCTGGATGCACTGGGCACAGCTCACGCTGTGAAACAGGAAGGCTGAAGCCAGCAGCTTGGTCTCAGGAGCTTTGAGGCCAGGTGGCCTATCCTGAAGGAAGAGTGGGACCAATGGGGTAGGGGTGGCACACAGAAGGGACCACTCTGAGGGACCACATAAAATGACCCCCCATTCCTCATCCAGCATCAAAGGGATACGTTAGTCTTTCCCCCCCAGGATAAGAGTGATTCTCGGAAGGAAGGAAGGAAGGAAGGAAGGAAGGAAGGAAGGAAGGAAGGAAGGAAGGAAGGAAGGAAGGAAAACCTCCATTAGATGCCATTAGATGTCCGGCCTGTCTGTGAGGGGCAGAAATGCTCCCTTGGAATTTTAATAATGTAAGAACGAGAGAGAGATGGAGGATGAAAAACACACAGAGAGAGAGAGAGAGAGGGAGAGAGAGAGAGAGAGAGAGACGAGTGATTTAAAGTTATTTACTATTGGATCAAAACTAGGACTGGAGCTTTCGAAGGGAACCGGTTGGGTTAGGATGGTGTTTGGACTTGCTCTCCCATTGGCTCCAGGCAAGGGAAGGAATGTGTTATGTGGAAAGAGACATACGGAGGAATGCATGTAGATAGACACACTAGACACAATAGTACACAGGAAACAACACTGGAGACAGATAAGGCTCGGACTGACACAATCAAGAGGCATAACGACACAAACCACAAACACACCAACAAAAGCTACAGGCACAGACAAGGCGAAAGAGGAAACGTGTAAGGTGCACTCAAGCAAGAGGCACGGACCCACAAAAAATAAACACAGACACACACATGAATACATGTGAGACATCGCAACACTCAAGCAAGCAAGCAAGAAGGCAGCTTATATTGTCATGGCTTATTGCCTTCAACAGAGGGGAATTAGCTCTACTGGTATAAAGCATTTCCATAGAGGAATATCTCAGTGAACAGGAGGGGGTATATTGGAATAATAACTATAGCAGTACAAAAGCTATGCTCCATCCATCCTCACAACACTCATCTCTCTCTCCCCACACCTCCATCAGTCCATCCCTGTACACACCCATCTCCCTATCTGCTTGCATTTCGGCCCATCCCAATGTAGGAGTCTCTGAAGACTAGCAGTTGCTACAGGACCGTGGGAGGTTGTTGTTGCCATGAGCATTCCTGTCAGGTATAATTAAAGGAGCCCTCAGGCTGGGGATGAGGCCACCAGGCGGAATTACCACGTAGATCGGGAGTCTAGGGCCCATATTGCCCTGCATTCTTAATATCTTCTGAACTAGATAATGTCCTAGTTTCCCTCAGGAGATCATGCCAGTTCTTCTCTTTGGAGGAAGTAACAGGGAGGCAGCCATTTTATGCTAGATTCTGACCAACGGGGAATTGCTTGTGAATCTGAAGGTGGAAGATCATTTGGGAGGGTGACCATGAGACCGTGACAGATTTCATGATTCTAAGGAAGGTGGGAATGAGAGCAGCAGAATAAGGACAATGGACATCAAAAGAGCAGACCTTAACCAACTCAGAGAATTGGTAGGTCCGATCCCATGGGAAGAAAATCTAAGAGAAAAAGGAGTTCAGGGGAGCTGGCGGTTTCTCAAGGAGACAATATTAAAGGCGTGTCTGTCAACTCTCCGGATGAGAAGGAAAGTTAGAAAGAATAGTCAAATGGCCAAGCTGGATCCATCAGGAGCTCTTTAATGACCTGAAAATATAAAAGGAAGCCTTTAAATAATGAGAATCACTCAGAATTCATGCCCTTTACATGGACAGATTCCAGAAATATCATCTGGGTAAATATGGAAAAAATGTTTCCCTTGGGGGAAGTTTCTGTGAGTTTGAGATTGTCTTAAGCATTCAAACAGGATAGAGGCTGAGTGTTAGTTTAACAACTATATTTTAAGGCTTCAGGGGACCATAATTGGCCTGCTAAACCCAGGGTTGTGAGTTCAATCCTTGAGGGGGCCATTTAGGGATCTGGGGAAAAAAATCTGTCAGGGGACAGTACTTGGTCCTGCTAGTGTAGGCAGGGGACTGGACTCAATGACCTTTCAAGGTCCTTCCAGTTCTATGAGATAGGTATATCTCCATATTTTTTATATATTTATAATAATACTGTATTCTTTTCCCCTGCATCACAAAGATATGAGAACCTCACCCAATGATTTCACATCAAGTGCATAGACTCATAGACTTTAAGGTCAGAGGGGACCATTGTGATCATCTAGTCCAACCTTCTGCACAACGCAGGCCACAGAATCTCATCCACTCGCTCCTGTAACCACTAACCATTGGGTGAGTTACCACCATTTACACTAGTTTAAACCTGCAAGTGACCCATTCCCCATGCTGCAGAGGAAGATGAGAAACCACCAAGGTCTCTGCCAATCTGACCCGGTGGAAAATTCCTTCTGTCATGTGACTGAAATAATTTGGGACCATATAGATCATTGGGGTACCAAATATTATGTAAAGGGGGCCAGATGCGGTTTCTGTAACCAGATTATGGTCTGCTGATTTTGTTTAATCTATCTGTATGTGTGTATCTTTTTTGTAGTTAGAGTTATGGATATTGGCTATATGGTGCCTGTATTTCAAACTTAGGCTTGGCTTCTGGGTGAAATCTCAGACAAGCTGTTGTTAACTTGGATGGCCTGGCTGATGGGCCGTTAAGGACCATCAGCTACACAATGAACTTTGTAGATGCCTGTCCACACCCCAGCTTCTCCAGGAACGTGATCTGCCTGGTGAGAAACTGAATCTTAAACTATGAACCTTCATTTTGCAATTGCACTCTGCATAAGGAGGAGGGGGGTCTTCACCCAGAAGAGAAAGTCTATAAAACCTGGGAGAAACTTCCTCAATTTTTGTCTTCAGTCTGCAACCTTCAACTAGCACCTACCTCTGGATGGGATTCTGCTACACGTGGAAGCTCTGGCCAGCAGATTGATGACCCATCCCTGGAGGGGATGCATTCCAGAGACTTTTATTTGAAGCTGCAGCTTATTTTAAACTGCAAGCCTGAACAAAGTGATTTGTCATTACTGCATGTAATTGTTTTCTTTTAACTATTCCTAACCCTCACCTAGACCTTTTTCCTTGTATAATAAACCCTTAGATTTTGGATTCTAAAGGATTGGCAACAGTGTGATTTGTGGGAAGATCCGATTTGTATAGTGACCTGGGTCTGGGGCCTGATTCTTTGGAATTGGGGAGAACTGTTTTCTTTATTTGGGGTGTTGGTTTTCATAACCATTGATCCCCAGGACAGGTGGCTGGTGGTGGTGATACTGGGAAGCTGGAGTGTCTAAGGGAATTGCTTGTGTGACTTGTGGTTAGCCAGTGGGGCAAAACCAAAGTCTTTTCTGTTTGGCTGGTTTGGTTTACCTTAGTGTGGAAAAAACCCAGCTTTGGGCTGTCGTTGCCCCTTTGGAAGCAATCTGTCCTGATCTGACACTCACAGTTGGATCCCAGCAGGAACAGCACTGTCACACCTTCCTAATCCTAAATATGGTGATCAGTTTTACCCTGAGCATGTGGGCAAATCCCACCAGTCAGACACCTGGGAAAGAATTATCTGTAGTAACTCAGAGCCCTCTCCATCTTGTGTCTGATTACCGGCCATCTGGCCAAGCCTAAGAATAGCTTTTCAGAAAGACCCTGAGTCTTGATTTAAAGAGGCTGTGATGGAGAAACCACCATGTTCCCTGGCAAATTGTTCCAGGGACTAATTCCCTTTGGTGTTAAAGGATTGTGCCTTTCTTTCTACTTGGAATTTGTCTAGCTTTGGCACCCAGCCATTGGATCTTCATAGAATCTCAGAAGATCATCTAGTCTAACCCCCTGCTCAAAGCAGGACCAATCCCTATTTTTGCCCCATATCCCTAAATGGCCCCCTCAAGGATTGAACTCACAGCCCTAGATTTAGGGGGCCAATGTGCAAACCACTGAGCTCTCCCTTGAACAAACAATCTCATGTCATGACATGACTATTAAATGGGGGCATGAGCCTGTTTCTGTGCACTTGGCATTTTGTCGCTTCTCCTCAGTCTGGACCTACAGCCCTATAGTCTCTCATCCCTGGGTCCTCAACCCCCAGCACAGCAGGTGTCTCTTAGTCCCAACCTGAAGCCCCACCATCCACTCCTCCCCACATAATACTGCAGCTCAGTGCTGGATCATGTTACTGTTGGAGCCCCTTAATGGGTTCAGGCTTGGCCTGGTTCACTAGGCCAAGACCAGCCATGCTGGGGGAGTCCAGGACAGGCTGTTGGCCATCTGTGCCACTGTGCTCTCCTCATACTTCTTCTCATACGGGGTACCACAGACTCAGAGGTCACTGAATAACTCAGGACTATGGAGCTGTTTTCTAAATCCAACTGGGCTTGTCTTGCCTGCATGCAATCACTATAACCAGACTTGGACAATGAACTCTGCTTCTTCTTATATGGCCGTCGGGCCATCCTGATGTTGAAAGCGTGGCAGAAAGAGAGGGGGAGAGAGAGAGATGCACAACCAAACACACCGAGAACTCAGATTTTGCTAGGCCCCCTAAAGGATTTGGATGCCATGGAAACTGAGTGTCTAAATCCCTTTGGTGATTTGAAGATGGCAATCACAGCATAGGTATCCCTGGGGCTGCAGTGCTGTCAGCACAGGAAGAGAGGTGATCAGCTGGCTTTCAGTAGTTCAGCCCCACCCACAGAACAAATTAAAAGTGGCCCCACAAGACTTGAACTCACCACCCGGGATTGTTAAAACTAGCCCTCTGATGACAGAGCATTGGAATGATAGGCTTGTGTTACCACTAGAGCAGCAGCACGGACTGATGCAATGACAAACATCACTTATCTGGGCATCTAAGCAATATTTTTTTTTCCTGCAGGATAAGTGTGATTCTCTGAAGGAAGAAGAAGAACCTCCATTGGATGCATTGGATATTTGCAAGAGGCAGAAATGTGTCCTTGGAATGTTAATAATGAGAGAGAGAGAGAGAGAGAGAGAGAGAGAGAGAGAGAGAGAGAGAGAGAGAGAGAGAGAGAGAGAGAGAGAGAGAGAGAGAGATGGGTACGGACATCATGAGGGAAAAGAGAGAGAGATATGGGTAGGGACACCATGAGAGAGAGGGAGAGAGACAGAAAGAGAGAGACACAGAGAGAGAGAAAGAGACACAGAGAGAGGCAGAGAGACAGAGCGATGGGTAGGGACACCATGAGAGAGACACAGAGAGAGAGAGAGAGAGAGATGGGTGGGGACACCATGAGAGAGAAACACAGAGAGAGAGACAGAGAGATGGGTAGGGACACCATAAGAGAGAAATCTGATGCAAATTATTTGCTCTTGGGACCAAAGGCGGATGTGGAGTTTTCATCAGGAACAGGTTGGATTGGGAGCTGGTAGGAGTCTTGGCGTGCTTGCCCATCAGATCGAGGCAAGGGAAGAAAGGCGGCATGTGGAAAGACTCTCAGAGGAATGTACTCAGGTACACACACAAGACACAAACACACAGAGGAAACACCGGCAACAGACAAGACTCCAGCTGACACAAATAAGAGGCACTAACACACAAAAGACAAATGCATGGACAAAAGCTACAAACAGACACCCAAGGTGAAAGAGGAGACTGTGCATGATGCACCAACACAACCCACACAGCACAAACACACACACACAAGTAGCTCATGAGACATGCACGAATTGCACAAAAGATTGTACTACTCAAAACACACACACGGAAGGTTGACAGGGTTTAGGCTATGCCCCGGCCCTTGGGGGGAGAGACTTTAGCATGCTGGGGCCTCCAAAACTAAGACTGAGTCTTCAGCACCAGAGATCCTGGCCTCTCCGTGGCTCCCTGATGTGAATCCGGTCCAGCCGGACTCCTGGCAAAGGCTTTTCCTTTACCCCTTTGGGCACAGGGCTCTCTGTGAGCATCTGCAGTGACACCGGGATGCCTTCCCAAACAAGGCAACTGTGTACTAATCACCCGGCACACCGCGTTGGAAAGCCCTTAGGTTAGCACAGAGATCCAATGGTTTAGAAAATGGCCAGCTGGTCAATGCTTCCTGGAGCCACCCTGCTGTCTAAGCCATCTTGGCTCTCTCCACATCTGTCACTTTCACCTTCCCCCTGGGTGAGCGCCTTTCCAATGGGCAGATCTTAACCCAGCCACCTGTTGCCTTTGTCCTCCAGCTGGGCCCTTCACTCTGCTTCCTTGCTGAGGACTGGGGTGGAGGAATCTCCTTCCTCCAGAGCGCTTAGTTGCTTGGTGTGACCACCTCACCCACTGGGGATTCTGTTCTCTCTCCGAACCCTCCATGGATGTGGGTCAGTTTCAACCAGTACTTCACTGTCCCTTTTCTCCTGCCCCAGACAGTCATGTGACACACAGGCCTCGGGTCCCCTGCTCTGCCACTAAGAGAAACCGAGGCACACAAAGGCCTCATCAAGATATTATCAGAAGTCCCACTTCATCATAGCTCTTCCCCCTTCCAGACAGAACTGAGCAGGGTCGCTTTAAGCGGCGAGCAGGGATAGCTCAAACCCACACACGTTATCTCCACATGCCCTGACAGGTCTCCCATCCCCTTGGCACCTGGCCTGCCAGGTCTTGTCTGTCAGGTGACACTGGTCGAGTGCACACGGGGAATTTCCATGTGCTTTTGCTCCTTCCCAAAACTTGAGGTTTCAAATTGAGAGGCGGGGGGTCCTTCCCCCATTCATCTGCCAGGGCATGAGAAGGGCAGCGAAGCTGCCTTTCTCCAAGGGTCAGTCATCTTGGCTGCAGCCTGAGGTGTCCTTTCCCCTTGGTTGGGCTAGGAAGGGTCTCTGGTTTCCCAGAGGCGGGCGAGGCGGGTGTGCAGCCTACTCCCCAGGACTGAAAGGCTCCTCTGGTGCTGGGCGTCTTCCCTGGGGCTGTTTGGATGCCAGGGACCCATTTGGGTCAACCTGTGACCCTCGCCTCTCGGAGGGAGCCTGTGTGTTTACACCTGTGCCAGTGTGACTCACCCAGCCTCTATGGGGATGGGTGGAGGCCCTTTCTTCACCCCCTCAGATCCCGACGTTGGCTCACAGCAGGTGTCCTGAGCTGAGGAGCCTTTCCCTCGTGTGGCAGAGAGGCGGCAAAACATCCCCTCACCCTTCCTGCCACATACCCCATTTGCACCGGGGCTAATGCCTCCAGCGTCAGCCCCTTGGCTCCCTGTCAGTGCCTGGTCCAACCTCTTAGCTTTGACCGGGAGAGGGGCTGGGTTTCCTGTGAAAGGGACACAGCCGGTCCCAAGGAGGATGAGGTCCAGAAGAGCCTGATCCTCCCAGGATCTGCATGAGGAGCTGAGCCATAGCGTGAGGAAACGGCTTCACATTTGGCCCTTAACCCAGGTCAGGACCTGATGGGCTTGCACGACACAGGGTTAGAGAAGGGGTCTCTCCACCCCAGGAGTTTCTCCCCACTGACCACCATCATCTGCTCCCACTGGGGGGGGGGGAGGGGCAGAAAAGTCTGAGCCCACAAGTGAACATGTGGCCTGATCTTGTTCCAGCCTGGCATGGAAGCCTGTCCATTGGCACACCCTATGCCCCAGAGGAGGCTTCCTCTGAAAGTTGAGTCCCACCCTTCACTTGGGCTACAGGCTGCCTTCTTGGCTGGACAGAAGGTGCATGAACCCCCTGCTCCTCATACTGTGGACATTACAACCACTTACGACAGGTCGTCCTATAGATGTTGCACCACAAGTATTCAGAGCTCCTTGGTCAGGGTCTCCTGGCGTTGGCTGCCCTCCCCACACACTTCAGCTTTACAAAGACCTCACTGCTAAGCCAGTCCCCGTTGGGTCCCTTTTTGTAGCTGAACCCACTGTCCACAAACTGACCCATCAATTTGCCCAACCCTACATGAACCCTTATGTGCTCGATCCACTAACCACGTGTTGCAGGGTACCCTTCGAATCCCGTAGAGACAAGGCTCACACACAGTGGCTAGATGAAAAGTAGTGAGTTTATTGAAGGTCCCAGTCCCTCTGTAAGCGCTGGGGGCTCCTCAGACAGCGTGACCACAGATACGGAGGACCTGGCACATCCAAGCGATGCCCAGGGAAGAAGCCCAGGGAGGGAACACAAATGTGGGCTTAAATACACCCACACATTTGCATCTCATACATAAACATGTCTCATGAATATCAAGCAGCAAGCACCTGATAATTACTGCTGTTCTGCCTTGTTGATTAAATGATTAAAAGATAACAGAAACACAAGGCCATTCTCATACTGATAACCTTATTATGCCGTCCCCTGGAGACAACTCAGAAGCGTAACAGTGCCCCCTAACGATTGCCGTCACAATAATCTTCCGCTCACTACACGACGCTAAGCTCAGGGGCCATATGTCACAGATTTGCTCTAAACCCTTCAAGTTACATGACGATTCCAGGGTAGTGACACCAGCCCCTTGGCCTCGGTCTACACACAGAACCCTCTTGTTCATGCACACCCGAAAACCTTATCCTAGAAGCCTCAGGTGTGAGTGCAAACTTAACAATAAGACTCTTTCAGAGGGTTCCTACTTCACTCTCACCCAGTTGGCTCTAAGCCTGAATGATTCAGGGACCCAGAAAGGCAGTGAGATGACACAACCAATCTGCAGGAGGAATCTGGTAGGACTAAGAGCTCTTCTTAAAGTCGGTGGGGTTGGTATCTAGATGTCCCTTTCTTGAAGGGGACCAACAGTTTAGCACCTATGTCCCCCAGAGCATGGGCACCTGGGGGTCTCTCCCCACCCACTGGTGTCCTCCTGCTTCTCCACATTCAGAATCTGCTGTTGATGTTTCCTGTCATCCTCTTGTTCCTTTTTGCTAGTCACCAGGCTACCTCCCCTGTCTGTTCCCCCGCAGAGCCTGTTTCCCTTAGCTCCAGCCTCTGCTGCTCCAGCTCCGGAGATGGGGAACTGGGCCGTGCGGACACCCGCTGCTGTAGCAACTGCCTGAGTTGTCCTCAGACGCTTGCCTGGACCTCAGCTTCTGGCCTGATCTTCTTGTTCCAGCCATGCAACCAGCTGCGCCTTGCTTCACTTCCCAGCATGTCACCCTCTCCCTCTGCCCCACTCTCGAATGTTCTTAGAAAGGTGGTTGTTTTCTTGCTGTTTCCTTTGACTAATCTAGCTTTTTCTGCTGTGAGTCACTTATTGCAACACACGCCTCTCGCGATCACTATCCAACTATCTGTCACCAGCTGTCCTGGGTCTCCAGGGGCTGGTCTATGCCCCAGCCTGTGATCAGTCACTTGGGAGCGATCCCTGTTGTGGGACAAGACCCCCACCCCCATGACTCCAAAACTTGGTTCAGAGCAGGGCTGGGCAAATGTTTTGGCCCGAGGGCCACATCTGGGTTGCAAAACTATATGGGGGGCCTGGTAGGGAAGGCTGTGCCTCCCCAAACAGCCTGGTGCCACCCCCCACATCCAGCCCCTCATACTTCCAACCCCACACACTCCTTGTCTCCTGACCAGACCCTCCCTAGACCCTCAACCCTAACCGCCCTCCCAGAACCCCTCCCCCTGTCCCAACTCCTGTCCACACCCCTGCCCTATGACAGGCCCCCGGGACTCCCACACCCTATCCAACCCCTGGTTCCCTGACCACCCCCCTGAACCTCCGCCCCATCCAACTGCTCCCTGTCCCCTGACTGCCCCCCCCCGGACTCCCTGCCCCTTATCCAACCCCCCACTTCCCACCCCCTTACCATGCCGCTCAGAGCTGCATGTCTGGCAGCCACGTCGCCCAGCCAGAGCCAGACGTGTTGCCCTGCGGGAGCGTGCGGCCCTGCCACCCAGAGTGCTGTCCGCAGGGTGGCATGGCTGTGGGTGAGGGGGGACAGTGTGGGAGGGGCCGGGGTCATCTCCCCAGCTGGGAGTTCAGGGGCCGGGCAGGATGATCCTGCAGGCCAGATGTAGCCCGCGGGCCGTAGTTTGCCCACTTCTGGCTCAGAGTCTCCAATGACCCCCTGTCTCTCTTCTTGACTCCCAGCCAGCAGCAAAACCCGCAGCTCCAGATTCCTGAGGGCGTCTTGTTCTTTAGCCCTGCAGAGCGCAATGTTATTGCAGCAGCGCCAGACAAGATAGCAATCTGTTACTCACCTGGCTGCAGCATCGGAAAATCTGCAGCAGAGAGCAGAGAGGCAGGGGATGAGACAGTCCTGGCCAATGCCAGGTTATTACCAAAAATCCCCACTTTGTCACACAAAACAAGAAAGAGACAAGGCAGACTCCCCCAAATACACACAATCCAACCGTGAGACATGGAAAGGAAGAGTTGGGGGGTTTCCTTTTGGGGCTGTGGATATCAGTGGGAAGATGCTTACGCTGGTGGAGTTTATTGGTATCACATTCGATTGGTATATTAACTAAACTGGTACATAAACCGCCACCTACCCATCCCCAGACCTACTCCTCTCTCTCACTCTCGCTATCTCTCTCGCTCTCTCCATTCACCTATCCCGAGACACACCCATCTCTCTCTCTGTCCACTCACATTGGTGCCCATCCCATTGCTGGTATCTCTGAAGATTGGCAGATGCTTCTGGGTCATGGTTATTGCCATGAGTATTCCTGCAGGTTGGAGAGATGAAGCCACCGAGCTGGGAAGGAGGCCAGGTATAATTATCATGCTA
Source organism: Sternotherus odoratus (assembly GCA_032164245.1). NCBI lineage: Eukaryota > Metazoa > Chordata > Testudines > Kinosternidae > Sternotherus > Sternotherus odoratus. The sequence goes on from JAVMKO010000013.1 coordinate 30,443,125, forward strand.
ATTAAGAATATAGGGCCCTTGTTCCCTTAAAAGCTTCTGCACTAGCTAACGCCCAGGAAGTCACGTTGGTCCCTATTTCGCGCATTCACTTCCTCTATTCCACCAGCTGTAAATTGAGCAGTTCAGCTCCTTGCTTCGAGTGGGGATTTGGGACTGTGCAGTGTGTCTGGGAGCCAGGACTCCTGGGTTCTACCCCAGCTGTGGGAGGGAAGTGAGGTCAAATAGCTTAGAGTAGGGGGTTGTGGGAAATAGGGGTTGTGGGTTACTGACTCAGAAGGGAGTGGGTATGGTGCCTGGAGCAAGAAGATCTGAGATCCAGGACTCCTGGGTTCTTACTACAGCTGTCCAGGCAATGAGGTCACCACTTGAAGGTTCCCGCCAGAACACTGACATCAAGCGCTTAACCCATGGCCCTGGTCCAGCTGACCGCAAATTGAATCAGGGCTGGAGTGCTATATAAAGGTTCCGGGGCACACTACTGAGCTGGTAGCTAAGATGTTATGAGTTCAAGTTCCCCTTTGGGCTTCAGTAGTTATTTATTTCATACTCTCTTCAACCCAGTGGTTTGTAATTGGACAGAAGCCATCTCGGCAGTAGCAGGTAAATTTTATTGGTCAGATTCAGCTTCCAGGCTTCCTGTACACAGTCCGCTTGCGGGGAGCTCCCTTCCTTGATGTCCATGGGTGGTAGAAGAAAGGTGGGATTGCAGCAAAGCTCCTCAGACTCTGTCAACCTCACGGGAGTTGTAGGTGCTTGTAGAGGGGTGGTAGGGCCCCCTGCTGGCCGGGAGGGAAACAACCCCTGGCCGAGGCCAGAGGGGGCGGAGCCAGGGCCGGTCAAGCCCCGCCCCCGGAAGGTCGGGGGTCGACCCGGAAGTTCAAAAGCCCTGCCGCCGAGCTCACTCAAGCGGCAGACACCGGAGAGACCAGACGCTCCGGGGCTGGCTCCGGCCAGAGAGCCGCGGGGCCGGCCGCTTCCCCGCTATTGGGAGAAGCCGCCGACGTTGCCGCTTGGCCGCTACCCAGAGGAGCCGCTGGGGCAGCCGCTTCCCCGCTATTGGGAGAAGCCGCCGACTTTGCCGCTTGGCCGCTACCCAGAGGAGCCGCTGGACCTGCCGCCCGGCCGCTACCCGGAGGAGCCCCTGGACCTGCCGCCTGGCCGCTACCCAGAGGAGCCGCTGGACCTGCCGCCCGGCCGCTACCCGGAGGAGCCGCTGGACCTGCCGCCCGGCCGCTACCCGGAGGAGCCCCTGGACCTGCCGCCTGGCCGCTACCCGGAGGAGCCCCTGGACCTGCCGCCCAGCCGCTACCCAGAGGAGCCGCTGGACCTGCCGCCCGGCCGCTACCCGGAGGAGCCCCTGGACCTGCCGCCCGGCCGCTACCCGGAGGAGCCGCTGGGGCAGCCGCTTCCCCGCTATTGGGAGAAGCTGCCGACGCTGCCACTTGCCCGCTACCTGGAGGAGCAGCCGACTCAGCCGGCCACCTACTACCTGGAGGAGCTGCCGACAGAGCCTGCCTACTACCCAGAGGAGGACTTGCCAGACCTGCCGCCTGACAGTGACCCCGAGGAACCTATGACCCTGGAACCCAGTGGGGACCCTGAGACGGCCCAGGTATCAGGGGAGGGGGAGTCCAGAAGTAGTCCAGGGGAAGGCCCCGAGCCAATGTCAGTGTGTTGCGGTCAGGATCCCCACTGACTGCCGCGAGCCTTCCGCTGCTAGGGCCCCGGGCTGGGGCGCAGTGGAAGTGGGTGGGCCTGCGCCCCCCCTGCCACTCCCCCACTGGTGGGTGGCAGTCTCCCCCTCACACAGATACCTGGCCTATAGGCTCCTGGACTATCGCTCAGCCCCTGCTTAAGGGCCTGAGCGCCTGATTCATCGTACTTGTTATTGCCCACCCTGCTGCAGGGCCCGGGCCATAGAACTATTGCTCAGCCCTACTTGAGGGTCTGAGCCCCAGACTCATTGAGCTATTCCTCAGCCCTACTTGAGGGTCTGAGCCCAGACTCCTTGAGCTACCGCGCAGCCCTACTTGAGGGTCTGAGCCCCAGACTCATTGAGCTATTCCTCAGCCCTACTTGAGGGCCTGCGCCCCAGACCCATTGTAGTGGTAGCAGGGGGGGCGCAGGCCAACCCACTTCCACTGCGCCCCAGCCCGGACAGAACAAGGAGCAATGGTCTCAAGTTGCAGTGAGGGAGGTTTAAGTTGGATTTTAGGAAACACTATTTCTCTTTGAGCAGGGGGTTGGACTGGATGACCTCCTGAGGTCTCTTCCAACCCTGATATTCTATGATTCTATGATCCCCTTCTGTGGGGTGAGGGTGGGGTCTAGCACCTTTGTCTTGGGGGTGGCTGTAGCTCATGAGCCCTGAGTTCTATTCCTGACTTTTACAGGCAGGGGTTGCAATCCTTTGAGTCAGGGTAACAGGTATCCAGGACTCCTGGGTTTTTCTCCACAGGTCCCTACTTGATACAGGTCCCCACTTGAAGATTCCCATCAAAATACTGGTCTCAAGCACTAAGCACACGTGTTAGTTGCCAGTGACTTGAAAGTGCAGGGGTTTGAATAACCAAAGTGTGGCAAGTTCACATTTTCCTTGTGCCAGCATAACAATTTCTTTCATAGTTTCTAATCCAATGGCTTTCAGCAGAGCTGGAGACATTTGTAGTTAGATGGGAAACACAGGCACAGATCCATCAATGATTTAATGTTATCAACTGATGGAGAATCTATGACATCCCTTGGCAAGTTGCTCCAATGGCTAATTTCCTTCCCTAAAAATGTGCATATTCCTTGAATTTATCTAGCATTGCATCATGCTTTTCTCCTTTAAAGAGTCCTTTATTATCAGAAGACTCTTCCCTATATCTGTACTTATAGATCGTGATTAAGTCTTCTTTTAACCATCTCTTTATTACTACAAACATTTGCTCTCATAGCCATGTTGGCTAGACTTATGAAAAAAATCAGAATATCAGGGTTGGAAGGGACCTCAGAAGGTCATCTAGTCCAACTCTCTGCTCAAAGCAGGGCCAATCCCCAATGAAATCATCCAACAGAGTGTTGTCGCATATCCCTAAATGGTCCCCTTAACATTGACCTCACAATGCTGTGTTTAGCAGGCCAATGCTCAAACTACTGAGCTATCCCTCCCTCCCATAACTGACACACCTCTGCCAGTGATCCCCAGTGTGGATGCAACTATGCTACCAGAAAAATGCTTTTGTTGGCATAACCAATGTCATTCGGGGAGTTAGTGTCACAATGTCAGCAGAAATCATCTTGCAGGAATATGCTGTTTCTCCACTAGGAGGCTGCCCCAGCATAGTTATAGCAAGCAGACTAGCACAAACAGCTCCTTAATCATCAAGCTATAATGTTTAGAAAGAAATCAATGTGGAATTTCATTCCAAGGAACTAATGCAAGAGGTGTCGGGCTGCCACCAATCAATTGTCCTGGGAATTCCTCCAAAATATAGATGCCAATTTTTTCTAAATGAAAAACTATTATACTTTCTGCAGGATAATCATACATTAGACTCATTCTGATGAATATGAATGAATTAGCCAGGTCGTTTAAAACTCTTGGGTACAAATTATCTGGACCTCCTGATTTAAAAATATCTAACTATAGCAACTTCCATTTAACATCTTCTGGATATGCTAGTGGAATGAAAAGAATGATATCACCATATAATGCGATGGCATTCTCTGTTTTTCTCCCCAAATACAGAACAGAAATATTTATGCCTTTTCTGCATCATTTACTGAAAATTGCATCATTATCATCTAGCAAGGGACAATGCAATTGTCAGGAAAACTTCAATTCCTAAAATAGTTTTTAAAACTCCTTTTTATTATCCTTATCTCTAGTGACCAGAGATTTTTCATGTTGTCCCTTTGCTTCCATTATCAGTTTTCTACAATTCCTATCTTCTCATTTATATTTAGTACTATCATCTTCCACTTTCTTCCATTTTCTATATAAGATTTTTTAAATTATTTATAGTTGCTTTCACTTCCTGTCTAAAAAAGATAGGTTCTTTTTTAACCAGCACAGCCTTCCTCTTTGATTGTGGATTTTTGGACACCTAGCAAGGTGTTCTCAAATAATTCCCAATTACTATTCATATTTTATGATTAAATTCTTTCACACAACTGACACAATTCACACTTGTTTTCAGCTATGTACATCATTAGTCTGAACTTTGTTCTATTTGCACATTATAAGTGAGGGAAGAGAAAGGGGAGTCTATGCTGTATAATGGGCATTAGGGAGCAACAGAAGATGGGGTGGGGAAGGGGCAGCTATACTGTATAATGGACACTAGGTGGCAGCAGGGGATGGGGGAGGGAAGAGTCAGTTGTATTTGCATAATGCATATTAGGGGCAGCAGAGGGTGGCACCAGGCTATACTGTATAATGGGCAGATATTCTGTATAATGGGCACAAGGGGCAGAAGGAGATGGGGGAAGGGTGTTTATACTGTATAATGGTTAAAATTAGAACAGCACCGAATTCCCAAAGCTGAGGATCTATTTGAAGATTTAGCAGGAGGGCAGTTGTTCATCAAATTGGACATAAGCCCTGCTTACCAACAGATCATTGTGGAAGAAGATTCTCAGCATTATGTCATTGTCAATACTTACAATGAACCCTTTAAATATAATTGGTTGCCTTTTGGAGTGTCCTCAGCCCCTGATATTTTCCAAAGCAGCATGGAGGGATTCATGCAGGGAATTCCACATGTGGTAGCACATCTGGATGATACTAGTCATACAGGTGCCACAGAACATTGAGCAGAAGTGTAAGGTTCCAGGAAGCAGGTCTGCACCTAAAAATGGGTAAGTGGTAAGTGTTCTTTTCTGGCACATGCAACAATATAATTGGGCTATACAGTGCATGTCCTGTGGGTACTAAACCCAATGGGAGAGAAAGTCAAAGTAATTCAGGATGCCCCAGCGTTCAGGAACATTTCAGAACTGAAGGCTACTGAGATCTGCTGAATTACTATGATAAGTTTTTGTCAAACTTATCAACACTGCTAATGCTTCTGGATATGTTACTTTTAAAAGAAGTTAAATGGTCTTGGAAATCAGCTCAGGAACAAGCCTTTTAAGATTCTAAACAATTGGTGCAGCCCTCAGAAGTCCTGGTCCATCGTCAAGCTGGCAAAGAACTGATCTTAACTTGTAAGTGTCTCCTTATGGAATTAGAGCTCTTTTAGCTCACCGGATGGAGGCTGGTTCAGAGAAACCGACTGGATTTGTATCCTAGACTATCTTCTGCTGAACATAAGTGTTCATAGCTAGATTAAGAAGGATTATCTCTGGGGGGGAAGAAATGTCATTAGATAGTTAGATAGATGTTATACATATATGGGCGTCATTTTACAATTTGCACCAACCACAAGTCCTGATCTCATTGTTTAATGTGATGAGCCACATGACAGGTGGAACTGCCAGGGTCCAGAGATAGGCAGTGATGTTAAGAGCCTCTGAATTGGATACCATTGTATACAAAGCTGGTAAGAAGTTGGGAAATGCTGATGCTTTAAGATGGTTGCCTTTACCAGAGACATATGCACATGACAAAAATGAAAAGAAAGTGTTAATAATGGACTATCTCAAAAAACCTCCAGTGACAGACTGACAGTAAAATCATGGACTGGTAAAAATCCTGTACTCTCAAAAATTAGAGAATTTGTGTTACGGGATGACACAAGACCAAGCAGATCAGGAGCTCACACCTTATTAGAAGCAACATGGTGAACTTACTGTATTATGCGGGTAATGTATCATACTTCCAAATCAAGGACATGAAGTAATAATGGATGAAATCCATCTCTCTCTCTCTCTCACACACACACACATGTTACTAAAATGAAAGTGTTAGCCCAGAGTTCCATGTGGTGGCCAAAGATGGATACGGATAGTGAGAGTAAGGTACAATCTTGTTCTATTTGTTGAGTAATAGTCTACATATTGCTTATGCTGGTCTAGTTTTGAAAAAAATGTCTTTAGTACTAGTGGATGCACGTTCCAAATGGGTAGACATCTATTGCATGAAGATATTCACTAGTGAAGCCACCATGGAAAGGTTAAGGAGCAGTTTTAGTATCTATGGTTTACCTAAAATGCTTGTATCTAATAGTGGAAGTTCTTTTACTAGCATAGAAATCCAAAGATGGATTAAACTAAAAGGCATTCAACATGTTCCATCAGCCCCTTACAATGCGTCATCAAATGGATTAGCTGAACAAGCAACTCAGTTATTTAAAGAGGAAATTAAAAGAATACCCAGAGGTACTATAGCTATGAATGTCAAGAATCAGAGAGGTAGTCGTGTTAGTCTGGAATAGCTTGCATCCGACGAAGTGGGTATTAGCCCATGAAAGCTCATGCTTCAAAACTTTATAGTTAGTCTTTAAGGTGCCACAGGACTTTGTTACCTATAGCTATGAATGTGTCTCATTGCCTGTTTAATTGTCCAATAACGCTGCAATTTACTACAGGCCCTTCTTCATCAGAGATGTTAATGGGAAGGAACTTAAGGCCAAGTTTAGACCTTGTGAAGCCGTACTTAATGGGAAAAACTACAGAAAATACAAGAAGATGCAAAAGCAGCCAGATGAAAAACATGCCAAACAACATAACTGGAGAAGCTGTGTTTCATCCTGGACCTGGTTGAAGGTTGGCTGTTATTCAAGAGATTACAGTGTCCTACAGTGTCCTACACAGTCATTTGAGGGGTGAGGGAGCGGTTGAGTTTTTCACCAACATGTGGCTTAACTGAGAAAAAGGACATAGTAAACTCTGGAGATCTTAGAACAGCAACAATGGAATTGTCACTGGAGAATGTGGATCAGAAATTTTCCCTGGAAACGTCACAGCGATGACAGAATTACCTTTTATAGAAGTTGGAATGAGGTGTTCTTTGCATGAGAAATGCTCGATATTTGAATGATCATACAGTGTAATAGTGACTGTTCATTTATTTTACCTTCTGAAATGAATTACTATTGTTGGTTTTGTAAGTTGTGTAACAGGGCCTGGCTCAACTGTGTTCCACTGAATGGATCTGACCACCACAGGAACTGGGACAAGCCACGCAGGAAGTGTGGCTATGCCAACGAGACACTACCCTGCGTCCTGTGAACCTGCAAGTCCCATTCCAGAGCCCGGGACAAGGCCATCCAAGATCAAAGCCATCCCACCACCTAAAGGGAAGATTTCTGTGAAATACACCATCCCTGGAACGGACAGCCAATTGTGACCGGACATTGTCATCACCAATGAGGACTGGAAGAAGATCATCATGGTGGACAGGTGAAAGGGGACAGAGAGGACAGGAGAAAATGGAGAATGACCAAAGAATCCCATCAGGAAAAGAGAGGGAGATGAACCAGAACCTAAAGGGGCTTCTCAGGCAGCAAGCCCAAGTTCTGAAGACACTGGTTATCTACAGGTCCACCAATTACAGACTCATCAACCTTTGCAGTTCTTGGAAAAATCCATGGCAGTAGCGACTTACAATCCTCTACATAACACGAGGCATCATGGCCCCCATCTTTACCCCTACCACTCCACACCTTGGCACAGGAAGGAAAACCACAGATTCACATACACTGCCTTGTGAGAGGAATGGTTGGTATGTATGTAGCCAAAATTGACTGCATTTCTGTGCTGAAATGGACAGATGTTTGTGCTGCCATTTTAATTCCAAGTTTGGGTTTGTTAATTTATATGAGAAGTATTGCATTGCATTGTCTTTTATTTGCACATTGTTTTTTTGCAAAAATTTTACCACTCAATAAATTTCTATTTTTCTGAAAAAAACTGTTTTCATTAGTTCACACCACATACAAAAGAATGCCTAATGGTACTCTTAAGATAGCACCACAGAACTTATAGGTTCCTGTCAAGGCTGATTCCCCGTTCTGGCACTTCAAGTGCAAGAGGTGGGAGTTTGCAAGGTTTCTAAAAATTAATAGTCGTCACTCCAGGCTGGTATTAAACTCCCAAGGTTACAGCTTCTCACTGACCTTGGGTAGATGCTTCCACCAGCCAAGTGCAAAATCCCTTGGAACCCAGGAAGGCACACTTGGAAATTCCTCCCTGTGGGGTACCATCAAGCCCCCCCAGGGAAGAGCTGAGAAAGAAAACAAAGGAAATCAACTGTTGCCACCAGCTAATTAAACACCATGTGCACAAACCTCTTGGGACACAAAAACCCAGTCCTCTTCTTAAAAAAGGTTGATTTTATTAAAAACAAAAAGAAAGAAAATACATCTGAAAACTCAGGCTATTGCTAGATTTTAAAAGAGCAATTCCGAAAATTAAGCACCTAAAATAGCTTTTTGGGAGGTTTAGCTTAATCACGTACGGTGCCCCATAACCTGCCCCCCCCCCTTTCCACCCCGGTGGGGAGGTACAACTCTGCTAATGAACTTTTGAACTCTGCTGGGGCTGTTGGACTCAAGAACCCAAGGGAAAGGACACAGCCCATTTGCGTGTGTGTGTGTGGGGGGGATTCTGGTTCATGGTTTGGTTTGTGACTTTTGTTTGTGGTATTTACCCAATAATATGCCACAGTGTTTCTCTCTGTCATTAAAGGGGTTTTGGTACACTCAGACTCTGTGCTTGCGAGAGGGGAAGTATTGCCTCTTAGAGGCGCCCAGAAGGGTGGTATATGGTTGTCCCAGGTCACTGGGTGGGGGCTCGAGCCAGTTTTGTATTGTGTCATTAGAATGGAACCCCTGGATACTGAACCCGGCCCTTGTTGCTGCCAACTCTGATGGGCAGAAGGGTTACACTGCAAATCCATCCACTCCGTCCTGCACATTGCTGAGAGTCAAGGATGATTAATGTCCCTACTCATTTGTATGACAACGGACCGATCATGGACTTTCCAACTCCAAAATGATTCCCTGCTGCCCGGTAGCCATCCGGCATCGCTAGCTCCCTGAATGTGATCAAATGAAGCTAGCACTGAACAGACGTCTGCAGGCCAACTGCAAATTGTTATGCAAGGCCCCAATGGGCTGTGGCTTCAAAAACCTTAATTGGCAGGACCAATGGGATACCCACTCGACTAATCCACTACCCCTTCACCCCAAAGTGAACCAGACTTAGCTGTGCTCGACTCCAGTATTCTGGAGGGACCCTTCTGTTTGAGACTGCAGTGCACAGAGCTCCAGCACAAGAGAAAGAACCCAGGTGTCCTGGCTCCCAGATCCCCTTCATTCCAGCATTACCTCCCCTCCCCTCTGAGAGTAGGGAATAGAATCCCAAATCACAGCCTCCCCCAAGTCAAGCCCACTAGACTGAACTCCCCTCCCAGAGCCAGGGGTGGAACCCAGAAGTCCTGGCTCCCATGCCCTCTGCTCTTTCCCCAAATCCCTACGAGAAGCAAGGGGCTGAATTGACCAATTTCAAGCTGATGAAACAGAGGAAGTAAAGGACTGTAACAGACACCAATGTGCCAGCCTAAAGGAAGGCAGGATGTCAACAAGTTCAGAAGCTCTTAACGAGACAAGGAAACAAGCGCGGAAGAGTCCCAATTTGCATGGTAATAACACCTGATGGACGCCTTCCCAGCTTGAAGGCTCCATCCATCATACCTGTTGAAACTGCTCAAGGCATTAATAACCTCCTTCCTATGTTCCTGGAGCATCTGCCAGTCCTCAGACTTCTCCACAATGGGCTGAGCAGGAATTTAGGCATAGAGAGATTCCTTTCTGTCCCCATGTAGCTGTTATCACCATGTTTTATACCAGTATAGCTTGTTCCCCTCTGTTGACAACAAACTGTTCTACCAGTATCAGCACCTTTGTACAGGTATTACTGCACACAAAGGAGAAGCCAAAAATTCTTGCCTTTATGAGTCACATCTTTCCATGTGTCATGTTTGGGCACTAGTGTGTGTTGGTGTGAGTCAGTCTTTCACATGTTTTGCCTTGTGTGTGTGTGTGTGTTCTGTGTATTTGGATCTTTTGCTTGTGTGAGTCTTGGGTGTCTCATGACTATGTCTTCTGAATGTGTTTGTGTTTTGTGGGTATGTGCATCTGGTATGTGTCTTCCATTTTTTCCCCGTTCCCTTTCTCTGTGTTGGCAGCTGTTATCGGTGCATTTGTGTTTTGTGTGGTTAGTCCTCTTCCCTGTGAACGTCAGAGTCTGGCCTGTCTCTGGTGTGGTCTCCTGTGTGTCGTTGTGTCTATCTACATGAATTCCTCCAAATGTCTCTTTCCACTTACCACCGGGGACTGATGTGGGAAGAAGCCAAAATTCAAATCCAAGTCCCAAATCAAACCAATCCAACCTGTTCCCTTTAAAAATTCCAGATGAAGCTTTGGTTCCCAAAGGAAATAGTTGACAACATTCATCTTTCAATCTCTTTCTGTGTCTAATTGCGTCCTTCCCATCTCTCTCTCTCTCTCTTTCTCTCTCTCTCTCTCTCTCCTTCTTTCATTATGAAAATTCCAAGGTCACATTTCTGCCCCTCACAAATAGAGCAGACACCTGATAGGAGTTCTTCCTTCAGATAATCACCCTGATCCTGCAAGGAAAGAATCACATATCACTTAGGGCTGGTCTGCACTAGGGGGAAGGTTCGACCGAAGATACGCAACTTCAGCTATGTGAATAGCGTAGCTGAAGTCGGCGCATCTTAGGCCGACTTACCTGCCGTCCTCACAGTGGCAGCGGTCAGCGGCGGGCTCCCCCGTGAATTCCAGATTGCACCTTTTGGCGAGCTGGAGTTCCAGAGTCGACAGGAGTGCCTTCGGCGATTGATTTATCGCGTCTTGATGAGACACAATAAATCGATCGCCAATAGATCGATCACTACCCGCCGATCCAGCGGGTAGTGAAGACATACGCTTAGATAACTGGCTGTGCAATGTCAGCACTTCACCCCCTTGTCTTGCTGTCCCATTGGTAACACAAGACGGTGGCTGCCCTGGTCCATGGTCAGCAGACTGGTCTTAGTGATCAGGTGTTATGCGTTCCAGCCTTGCTGGGGCCATGGTTAATTTGTGGTAGGGATGTTTGAGCCACTGGAAGCTGGTTAATCCCCTCTCTGTGAGACCCTCAAGAGCAGTCAGGACCCAGTGTCAAAGCAGGGGCAAACCTCAGGCTGGGGGTAGCGGAGGAACCTTGATACCAAAGATCAGAGTCTGAGTCAGACGGCAAAGTTCAAATCAAGCCGAAGTCAAAGCCAGGAGCAGGAGGGGTCGGAGCAGCTGCAGAAAATCCACAGTGCTGTCTGGATGCCTCCTGGAATCCCTCTTGGGCTTATGTAGGGCAGGGAACCAATCAGGAGCCATGAGACAACTGCCTGTCAGAGCCCTTGAGGTGGGACTTCTCCTTGTCTGGGTCAACAGCTGGTGATGGGCGGTGGAGCACAAACTGCCTACAGACGCTGGCAGTTTTGCCGCTCCCCGGGCCAGTAATCAAGACCAGTTGGGTCTTCTACTGTCCCTTTGCACTGGTAGCACCAGGTGTCTATGAGCTGTTACTGCCACTCTCCAATGGCCAAAGGGATTTAGATGCCCCTTTTCCACTAATTTTCATGGCATCTAAACTCTTTAGGCCCCATGCAAAATCTCAGTCTCGGTTACTTCAGGATGCCCGTTTCTCTCTCTCCCTCTCTCGTCCTGCTGCAGTTTCAATAATACGATGGCCTGAGAGATGAGAAGAAACCGTTCCCCCCCCCCCCCAGGCAGCGTATGGATCGCTTGGGAACAAAACAAATGCTACTAAATGAGGAAAACAGCTACATAATCTGAGGCCACTCAACCGCCTCTGAGTCTGCCTGAGAAAACCCCAGGGAGCCCAGGGGGGAAAAAAGCAACCACCCAGCACGTATACACCATCCTCCACCACACCACAGACCCAGAACAGGCTGCCTGGGGTTACAACAGTGAACTGCACTACACTGGGATCCGTCAAGGTGGCTCCAAAGGTGGTGTGGTCCATTAGTCTGGCGCAGAGCTGCTTGTGGCAGGGAGGCCGGTAGGGCTGCAGGGCAGGGTTGGGGGGGCTCAGGACAACAGAGGGTGGGGGGAACCCAGGGTTCCTATAGCAGGGTCTGCAGATCAGGATTGAGGGGCTGGGGAAGAGGAACCCAGAGCTTGGATAGCCGGGGGTAGTGGGTCTTGATTGTGGGGAATTGGCAGGGTTCTGAGTATGAAAATTCTGGCTGGCCCCGCTCTTTCGGGTTTGTTTCATCACCAGTGATTATTGTGCGTGTGTGGCGATTTTTTTCTGAAAGGTCGACATTTTGTGTGGAACAATGATTTTCCCAGCAGCTCTCTGCATCACCTAGATGTAGCTTCCTTGCTTCGAATTGGAGAGCTGGCTTTTTAGTTTGATGACCAAATCATTTCTCTTCATTGGAACAAGGAAGGTCTAAGATTGAATTATTCTGCATGGTACTTTGTCTTTTATAAGATAGTCATCGATCATTTTGACACTCCCAGGACGTGTTAGTAGTGACATCTTGAGACCTTTGCCAATTGTTCTGCCAGTTGCAATCTCTCCTAAATTCCTATGCACACATAGCTAGATGCTTAAAGGAGCCGTTTGTTCTGTCCTTTTGCTGTAGCAAACAGAAAGGGGCCATGGTCTATAATTATCTGCATGATGCCCAAGAGTTGAATTTGACCCCATGTGGGCAACAAAATGTACCTACCCCTGTACCAATGTCTGACTGCAGGTCATTAGGGTGAAGACAGCTCAAAAGGAAGTATCACGCAGAGCCCCGGGGTGATTTGAACTCACAACACCTCAATTACCAAACCATATTGAACCCACTGAACTACTCCACAACAGTTCCATCCCTTCACTCTCAAGTCAGCTGGATTCAGCCCATGAGCTTCTTGCTGGACACCAGTACGCTGGAGAGAACTTTCAGTCTCAGACTTTGTAGCCCTGGAGAAAGAACCCAGGAGTCCTGACTCCCAGCCCCCTGATCAACTCTCAAATCATAGACTATCAGGGTGGGAAGGGACCTCAGGAGGTTATCTACTCCAACCCCCTGCTCAGAGCAGGGCCAATCCCCCATTAAATCATCTAACAGATTTTTGCCCCAGATGCCTAAATGGCCTCCTCAGGGATTGAACTCACAACCCTGGATTTAGCAGGCCAATGCTCAAACCACTGAGCTCTCCCTCCCTTGGAAGTGTGACCCTGAGTTGATGAATTTAAAATTGATGAAACTGAAAAATTAGAATAGGGACCAATGTACCCCCAACACAAAACTAGGACATTGACTACTTCAGAAGCTTTGAATGCTCCCAATTCACATGGTAATAACAGCTGGTGGCCTCGGTCCCAGCTTGGAGCTTCCAAGCTCATGGAATGCTCATGGCAATAACCACCTCCCATGTTCCCGTCGCATCTGCCAGTTTTCAGAGACTCCCACAACAGGAGGGGCACCAGGGTCCAAGGAGAGGGAGAGAGGTGAGTGTGTCTGGGGATACATGGATGGAGAAGACATTTTTGGTTCCAATTTCCAGTGCAACCCCTAGTGTGGATTCAACTGCTCCAGTAAAACCAGAGTTCCCACCACTGTGGTTTAGTCCTCACTATGGACAGCAAGAAGCCATATTAGTATCAGCACCTTTCTAGTCATATTCATTCCTAAAAATAAGAAAACCCAAAACTTTTGCTTCCATGAGTCCCATCTTTTCCTACCTCACATTTGGATTTGTGTGCGGGTCTGTCTTGCGTGTGTTTGACTCCCTGGCTTACCTGAGTCTTGAACGTCTCATGTTATGTTTCTTACATGTATGCTTGTGTTGTGTGGGTATGAGTCTCTTGCATGTCTCCTCTTCCTCCTCATGGATGTTTGACTCTTTTGTGGGGTGTGGTTGTGTCTCTTGTTTCTGTGCGTCTCAGCCTTGCCTCTCTGTGGTTTTGTTTCCTGTGTTGTTTGTGTCGTGTGACTATCTTAGTACATTTAGAGTGAATAGGGGAGGAAGCCAAAACTCCAAACCAAACCGTTCCCTCAAAGTCTCCAGGCCTGGCTTCAGTCCCAATTGGAAATAATTTATATTACTCCTCTGTCAATCTCTCATTTTATCCTTCTCCATCCCTCTCCTTCTTTCATTGCTAAACTTCCAAGGGCAGGTTTCTTCTTCTCAGAAATAAGACAGACAGACAATGGCATCCAGAGAGAACTCTTCCTTCTTTGGAGAATCACTATTATCCTGCAGGGAAAAAGTAACCAATCACTTAGACACCAGCCTAAATTCCCTCTAAGCCGCTCTCTTTTGGGAACCTTAAACAAGGCCAGTTTGAGAGAAAAATTGATCAAGGAGAAGAAAGACCCGCAGCAAATACTGACTGGATGCAGTGGAAGGAGCGAGCGTTACCATCATGGCTGCCAACCAGGCCATCTCTTGGGAGCACAGGATCCAGCATGACCCCTTCATCCTAATCCCAAGAGACATCCGGACAAGACTGGGCCAGAGAGAGGGACCCAGCTCACATGGCCACCTCTACCGGCTTCTTCTAAATCCCAACCGCCACCAGGCAGGGGAACTTTGCCTCCCTCACATACCATGGGCCTTTTTCCCTCACAACTTTTCCCCCTTTTTCCTCCCCTCTCCTTTTTCCTTCTCTCAAAGAAGAGGTTGGCAGAGCTGGATATTTCACAGCACTGCTGTGGGCCTGTGATCAAAGAGGCAGTTACAAGCAATGCCCTGAACACCCGAGGCTAGTGCAAGTTGCCAGGTCTCAGCGCGGCTGGTAAGATTGTTTCTCCAGCTTGGGAGGGAGACAGAAGCTGCGTTTTCCCTCTTCGCTGTTCTTCTTTCCCCTCTCGTGTGCATCTATCGTGTTGTGTCTTCTAGAAGAGTTTGGACTGTAACAACCACGATGACAACAGCTCCAGTCCATTGCAACTAGCGTCTTCTCTTTTCTCCCAAAGAACATTTCTGATCATCTTTAACACCATCGAAGGGCTGGGCTACACTGGGAGGTGGGGGGGGTCTGAACTAAGATACACAACTCCAGCTATTCGCCTCGCTGAAGTCGAAGTATCTTAGTTTGACTTACCTGGCCATCCCCACGGTGGCGGGTCGACCGGGGCCGCTCCCCTGCCGACTCAGCTTACTCCTCCTGACCTGGTGGAGTACAGGCGTCGTTTCAGGGATCGATTTATCACATCTAGATGAGACACGATAAATCGATCCCTGATGTATCGAGCGCTCCCCTCCGATCCGGCGGGTAGTGTAGCCATACCCTTAGGGACCATCAGAGAGGGGCGTTTCCTTCAAAGAATTCTCTCCAAGGAAAGGGAACAAGGGATGCAGTTAAAATAAAAGCCTTAATACTTTACGTAACCAATGTTGGATCTGTTTTACCTTTTTTTCTTTTCTTTTTGAGTGAAAGGCTACAAGGATTGTTAGCAGTGTGTTTGCTATGGGGCTAAGCAGGCCGAGGGGGCTGGATAACAAAGCCTGAACTTGTTTAACACTGTTTAATCCTGGTCAGAGACAGAGGCATGTTAACACCACCAACTCTCTGGCCCCATGTATGCCATCTAAATGTCTACAACAGAGCCCGGGGCTGGATAGCAGGGGCTTTGGGTCAGGACTGGGGGCTCCGACAGAGCTGGGAGTTTCCAGGCTAGGATTGGATTAGGAACGGGCCATTGGAGCTGGACTCAAGGTCTGCACAGCAAACGAAGGTGGGATTGCAGCACGGGTGGGCATTAATGCAGTACACTAGCATAAATCTAGTTAGCATGGGAAACAACAGCAGTGGTGACTTGTTGGCCTGGAATGCTGCAGAGGCGGTAATCAGAGGAGGTACCCAGGGTCCCTGGTGGGCTGGTCCTAGGGCGGCTCCCCCCTCCCAGTGATGTGTGTGCCACCTTTGTTACCCACACTAGCTGGATTAAAGCTGGAAGGGGTGCATCTGCCCACCCTACAATCACAATGATGAAGACACTTGCTGGGAAGACACACCCTGAGATGTCTGTGTGGAGTCCACATCTCTCCAATGACATGTTTTATTTGTTCCCGCACCCAGGCCCTGCCTGCTAAGTCACTGGTTTTAATTGTCAGATTTTGGGAACTCGGCCTTACCCAATAGTTTTCTGGATTTCCCCACCATGTCTTCCTCCTCCATGTCCAGGAGGGCTCTATATAGCCTGCTCCAAGACAGAAGAGGATCAGGGTGAAGTTCAGCTCCACAGAAGCTCGGCTCCATCTCTCCAACAGCAGCAAAGGAAGGACTTTGGTGAGTTGTAGGGAGATTTCACCAGCTGGGGGCGAAGAGAGAACCATGTCACAAGGGTTTGCATCTGTAGGGTTTGTCTCTGGGAGGCGGTGTAATCCCG
Organism: Sternotherus odoratus; assembly: GCA_032164245.1. Taxonomy (NCBI): domain Eukaryota; kingdom Metazoa; phylum Chordata; order Testudines; family Kinosternidae; genus Sternotherus; species Sternotherus odoratus. The sequence goes on from JAVMKO010000013.1 coordinate 30,459,476, forward strand.
TTGTGAGAGCGGGAAGGGACGGGGGCTGGGAGACAGGGCCCCTGAGTTCAGTGTCCATCTCTGGGTGGGGAATAACAGGCTGGAGGATGCGGGTGGGGATCCTGATTTCTGTAGCAGTCTGTGCAGTGCCTGGCATGATGGTGCTCTCGGTCTGTCAGGGTCCGTGAAGCACCCAGTCACAATGGGGCCAAGATAATGGAAGAGACTCTGAGGAGAGTGCAGTGGGGAGGCAAATCAGGAGGGGTGGGGCTTTGGGGGCAGAGTGGGGTGCAACGGGGCCATAGGAGGAGTGGTGGAGGCAGTGTGGAGTGGGAAAAATAAGGGGTTGGGTCCCAGGTGTTCCATGGAAGAACCCACGCTGCGCTTTCTCCATCCATCTCCCCCCTCTCCCCACTGCAGGTCGAGCCAAGGACAGACACGGCCATGGCTCCAAGGGGACCCCGCCCAGCGCTTCTGCTGCCCCTCGTCCTGCTGGCCGCCTGCCTGGCCCTGGCCAGTGGGCAGCCCTGGGTCGAGCTGAACAAAATATTCCAGAAGCACCATGTGGACTATCCACAGACCATGGTCCCCAATCCCACCTCCTATTGCAACACAATGATGAAGAGACGGGGATTATACTGGACACCAGTGAACACCTTCATCCACGCACACAACACGTCCATCAACAGCATCTGCTTAAGTGGGTTGCCCCACCCAGTCGGCCTACGTAAGAGCAGAGCTTTCATCACCGTCACCACCTGCAGATATGACCCACGGCTGCGCTCCTATCGTGCGACATACGTTTCCAGGCAAATTATCATCGGCTGCTGGAAGAGGATCCCTGTGTTCTTCAAGGAGTAGATTTAGCACCCAGCATGGGCATGGAGGGAAGACAGGGGACCCTGCTGATTCAGCTACTCCCTCTCTGCCTCTCCCACACCAGCGAGGGCACCTGGCTCCTCACCCACCTCTGAACACTAGTCAGATGGTTTAGGTGTGTTTTTACCCCTCACCCTCTGCTGCCCCTAGTGCCCATTACACAGTATGGCTGCTCCTTCGCCCCCTTGTACTCCATGTTGCCTATTGTCCATCTAAAATCCTGTCCTTTAATGAAGAAATATCCATCAATATCACCTTTCTGCTTTTGTGCATTCATCCTGATAATGGACAAGCTTGTATTACTCACAATTAACTTTCGCCTTGCTCTCTTCGGTTTTGAAGATTTGCCCCTTGTACGCCATTCTCTGTGTTCCCGAAACTCTATAAAGCCTGATGCTTGCAAAGCAGTTGTTGTCTTGTTGTTTGACTTTGCCAGCAGGTAGAATGGAGCCACCCAACAAGCGTGGTGGAAATATGTTGTTGTTTTCCAATGATGTTCTCCATGTTTTTCGTACTGGCCTCAACCTTTTCACTAGTGTTGGGAATAGAAACCAGGAGTCCTAACTGCTAGCTCTGGCCTTGCTCTAACCCAATAGAACCAATCCTCTCCAAGAACAGGGAAAAGAACCAGGGAGTCCTGAAGATTCAGCCACCCTCTTCTTAGCCCTGAATCCCTTTCTTATCTTCTAAGTCACTGGATCCCTTTCTCCTCCCAGGGTCAGAGTTGGAATCCAGGATATAAACCTTTATGCTTCAGGCCAGAAGCCAGTTACTAATCTGGAGCCCTCTATCATATCCCACGCATGACATGTTCCTCGTGGCCTTGTAGGCGCACTGGTCGGGAAAGTAGTTGGGTCCCGTGTGGAAACGAATTCTTGGTGCAAGTTTTCACAAGGGCTATATGGAATCCCAGGTGGATCGTGACAGAGCGGGGTAGGTGTAGTTCAACTACGACTGAGTTAACCTGGTGATGGATTTGATAAGGGCCAAGTAACTGGAGGTCCAACTTATTTGAGGGTCTGTATGTGCAGAGATGCTCCATCAAGAGCTACATTTCTTCCCCAACTGTATAGGTGGGTCCTTGTTGATGAAGTTGGTCTTTTTGTTGCTTGTAGTCAGCTTTTGTTTTCCCCCCGGGGCCTCACACTTCTTCCTTGGCTTCATGAATCCTCTGCAGCAAGTCTGAGATGACTAGGTGGGGAGAACTCTTAGATAGGTGTAGGCTGTATTCGGGTGGGGGCAGCCACTCCTGGGGGCTTTCCCCCCTGGAACCAGAGTACTCATTGTATACAAACTCCAAGAAGTGTACTAGCAAAGACCAATCACCTTAATGATAGTTAATGTAACACTGTAGGTATTGTGCTAAAATCCGATTGACACTGTCTGGTGGACTGAGGGTGCTAGGAAGAAGAGATGGATGGGTGGACATCCAGAAGCTCTAGGACCTTGTGCCAGAATTGGGCTGTGCATTGTGACCTTCGATCAGAGGCGATGTGGTAGGTTATGGAGATGAACCGCGTGGCTAACCCATAGCTGGGCAGTCTCTTCAGCACACAGTAGCCTGGGGCAGGACACAAAGGGGACTATTTGGTGAAATGCTCTACCGCTTTCGAGATCATCGTGACCCCGCTGGGCTCTGGGAGCTCCACGATCAAATCCAATGCAATACATGAGGGTTGGGATGGAGGTTTAGAGATTGTAGCAGCCCAAGTGTTGGTGGCATGGCATTTTGGCCGGAGCACAAACGTCACAGGACACCATGTAAGCCTGTTTTGTAGGGTGTATTTGGGGTAAAATAAGAGACAGCACGTCAGCTGCTGAGTTTCCAAGTGACCCAGATATCGCACTGGGGGGGAGCTCCGGCATAGCTGTAAGGCCATGAGACTTGCCTAACCCGTAAATGCAGTTATTCCTGAATGTGACCACTTCCCAAGTATCGCCTGGCTCCCCATTGATGGCAACTAGCTCATCAGGCAGAATTTCCAAGGCCTACCCGTGTGGCTCCCCCTGCAGATGTAGAGCATCTTGAGTTAAACCAGCCTCTGGTGAGTGCAGTAGGGAAAGTGTCGCCGTCTGCCCACACTGACACCTACAAGCGCACTGGCATGGCCACATCTGTGGCACTTCCGATGGCATTGGGAGCGGTGCATTATGGGTAGCTATCCCAGCATTCAAATGGCTGCACCGTTCTTTTCAAATGTAGGGTGGGGGTGCAGTGTGACGGGGAGTGTGTTGTGCGTATGTGAGGGGAGAGAGAGAGGGTTTTCGCGGTGTCGAGAGTGTGTCAGCACACTGTCTCGTAAGTTCCCCTCCCGTGCCTCTCTCACTCGCTCAAAGCAAGCAGCGTTCCTCAGTAATGGTTGCTTTGTCCCAGAGCAGATAAGCACGTCGGCCGTCAGAGACGGAGCTTTGAAAGGGCAGATCCTCTTCGTACAGCCGATTCCAAAACAATGACAAGAGTGGCCACTTGACTTAAGGGGATTATGGGACGTTTCCAGAAGTCAGTAAGAACACAGTACTGCAACACCTTGTTCGCGCTTACGCTGGGGAGTCCCAGCTGAGATGCAGCAAGGGTTATGCTTCTCATGGAGGTGGATTACCGGGAGCGCTCTAGCCGCAGAGTACAGGCACTTGCCAGTGTGGACGGGGCGTGAGTTAGAGCACACAGGGCTTTGTTAATGACCTCTAACTTGCAAGTGTAACCAAGCCCTTAAGAAAAAGAGCGTTGGGAGGGGACTTGGTCGTCATCTGTAGATACCTGCATGGAGATTCTGATAGCAGTGGACTCTTTACTCTGGCAAAGGCAAAGTGAAATCCAATGGCTGGGAACCAAAGCTAGATTTTAAAAAAATTCATATTCTTTCTACTTGGAATTTAACAGAGAAATGCAGGGAATTCACCCCTGGAACAACCTACAAGGGGATATGGTGGTTTCTCCACTATAGAATCTTTAGATCAACACGCAGGGTCTTTCTAAAAGCTATTCTCAGGTCAGCCAGATGCTAGGGGCTTGTTGCAGAATTACTGCTCTCTGATCTTTGTGATGCAGAAGAAAAGAATAAAGCATTATTATGGTCCCTTGTAGATTTAATATAGATTCATCTAACCCCCAGCCTTCTCTGGCTGAGCGCACAAAATATGTCTCTGATAGAAACCACCCCCAAAGGAAAAGTCTTCCCTACTTGCCCAAATGACAGGTTTTGCAATCTGTCCTTGTAAACGGTGCGAATTCTGCATGATTCTGTGAACTGTATGTCCAATTCTAATACTCCCTGTGTATTGAATCAGCCATTTCCTAGCAGGATAGGTCATGTATATCCTCCATTCAGGGGACAGGGCTGTCAAAAGTAATTACGTTTCAGTGACCCTGCCGTGGTAGAACAATGGGTTTGCTAAGGAGTGTGGGTTGTGGTGGATAATCGGCAGAACATGAGCTCCCAGGGCAATATTGGGTCCAAGTCAGGCTAATGAGAACCCTGGATGCGTAAACAGGGGACTCTCAAATTGGACCAGAGAGGTCATTTTACCTCTGCTTTTGGCACTGATGCGACGGCTGCTGGAATATCATGTCCACAATCCCAGAAGGATATTGGTGAATTGGCAAGAGTTCAGAGAAGAGCCAAGAGAATGGTAAAGGATCGGAATGCGTGCCGTCTAGTCAGAGATGGAAGGAGTCCCATTTATTTAGCTCAACAGAGGGAAAGTTAATGTGTGACTTGATTACAGCTTAGCAGAGGACACAAAGCCGGGCGGGGGCTGCAAACACTCTGGATGATAGAACTAAAATTGATCAATTGAAGAACTGGATTATAGACAACAGGATGACATTTAACAATGGCAAAGAGAAGGTGCTCCATTTAGTGAGGAAAACCAAATGCACAAATACAGAAGGGCGGGGAAAACTGGCTTGGGAACAGCCTTGCCAAGAATGATCTTGGAGTTGTGGTGGATCACAACCTCAACACGCATCAGCAATGCAATGGTGTTCCCTAAAGAATGGAATTTTGGTTTGCATTAGCAGAGGCCTAGCATGAAAGTCATGGGAGGTGACTGTCACTCTCCTATGGATCCTGTTCAGAGTAGTACTAAGATGACCAAAGGGATGGCATGCAAGCCCTATGAGCAAAGGCTGAAGGAACTGGTATGTTCACTTTGGAAAACGAGGTGACTAAGCGGGGATATAGTAGCAGTTTTCAAATACTTGGAAGGCTGCTATAAAAAAGCAGGCAGGACAAGAGGCAGTGGGTTCAAACTACACTAAATCAGACTTAGACTAAAAGGGAAAACTTCCTGATGGTAAAAATGGTAGGACAATGGAACCGACTGCGTAGGGAGGTGGTGGAAGCTCCTTCATGACAACAGAGAGTGGGGTGCATTGAGTGTGTAATTCTATTTCTCAAAAGCCAAACCGGTTCTGGTCATTGGAATGTGGTTCCACTTGCTTAAATGTGTCTCCAATGTGAATTAATCAAGGTTTGAGCAAAGAAAACGAAAATCACATGGACATGAAAAATAAACAAAGCCAGCAGAAGAGCAACTGGGGGGAAAAGACCACTCGACAGGGTCCAATGGGGATAGAGTATCCACCCGCAGGAAACTTTCCTGACTCCGGGAGCAGGGTGAATGAACTTTTGGAAGGATGCTTTTCTAAGTGTGGCAAAACTATGCAGTAAGAGGAAGAGAACCCCCAAGTTATCCTTCCCCGAGGGAAACAAGCACTTTGTGCTTCTGCTGATGGCCCTGGCCTGACAGTCTGGCCAACTATGGCTGGAAAAAAAGACATGGAGAGAAACACATCTTGGAACAAGTTGCTTTTAGTTGATGAAGTTATGTCTCCACCCTTAGAAAGGGTATAGGTACTTTTCTTTGTAACCCTTTCTACCTTTAATCCTTTTACTTGTTGCCATTTAACCTACGTCCTTTGGTTAATAAACATGTTTTATTTTTCCTACAAACCAACGCAGTGCAGAGTTTGCAAGGAAGGGTGTATTTATCCCAGTTAAATTCATAAACTGTAATGTACTGACTGCAGAAAAGAACAGTGAACCTAATGTTTTCTCCAGATGTAGAGCAGTTGAAGCTGTGCATAGCAATGAAATATCTCGGAGGAGCTCAGGGGTGGGAGTTCACCAATTATTACCTGTTGGCCAAGCTTCAGCCTTGGAGATCCTTGAGGGGTTTGCCAATTAGGAAGACAGGTTGGTGGGGCAGGGAGATGACACACACTGTAGTCTCCAGCACCCCTGACTCTTGAGGGGATAGGGGGTAACAATGGCTCTCAGCTCTGGATATCCCAGCAACATGTTCTGTCTGTACATTTTATTATTATCGATCAAATAAAAATTATTGATTTGCATGTGTATGGTGAAATTGACCTACACAAATCTAATCGTTCCTATTCCAAGTATGAGTCAGCAACGTGGTGTCGCTGTGATGAAGGTCAGGGATGTATTCGCAGGAGTGTGGTATGTCAGCCACAGAAGGGAATTACCCTGCTCTACTCAGCACCGGTGAAGCCTCAGCTGGAGTCCTGCATCTGGGCACCACACCTTAGGAGAGATGTGGATACAGATGTGGATAAATGAGGACGAGTCCACAGGAAAGCAATAAAAATGGTAAACAGTGTAGAAAGCCTCCCCTATAAGGAAAGATTTTAAAAACTGGGCAAGTTTAGTTGGGAGAACTGAAAGGCAGTGGGGAGGGAGACCTGATAACAGCCTTCATCTATGTATGGGCCTGTTATAAGGAGGACAGTGCTCAGTTGTTATTCACATGCAATGAAAGTAGGGCAAGAAGCAATTAGCTTAATCTGAGGCAAGGGAGATGTAGGTGGTAGACCCTAGGAAAAACAAGAGAAGTTTCACTCCAGAAGAGCCTTCCAAGGGAGGTTGTACAATGCTCATCACAGGTTTCTAATGTATTGATCACCTCTCTCATGCCCTTCCAGTCCAACATTTGTGTGATCTAATAGTGCTTTCTGGCTTTAAACTCTAGGAACATATGAATGAAGGATCTTCCTTCCTTTATTTCCTTCCTTGTTTCACGGCTGTTAAGCATCAGCAAATAAATCAGAAACCTCCAGGACACACTCAGGATTCTCCATTGTGGGTAGTGTTGACACCAGGGTTTCAACCCCCCACACAGGGTGCTGTGCTGCAAGGAGGGGCTCAAAGGTGGGCTAACCTCATAATCACTGCTGGACCCAGTGAGGCTATAGGGAGCAGTGATAAGTGAAGGGAGGGGGTAGCTCCCTTTTATGAACACCCAGCCAGCCAGTTAGCTACAAAATCCCTGTTCGCTACTTGCTCTACCTGTAAAGGGTTAAAAAAGTCCACAGGTAAAAGGAAGGGAGTGGGCACCTGACCAAAAGAGCCAATGGGAGGGCTAGAACTTGTTAAAATTATTTTAAAAAAACCTTTTCCTTTGTCCATCTGTAGTTGTTTTCCAGAGAGAGGAGACACATAGCAGCAATGCTATAAGAAACTTTAAGCCAGGTATGAAAAATTATTAGATTATACCTAGAACCTGCTTAATTAGAAACCCCAAACATGTAAGCAGATAAATAAAAGTCTAAAAAAACACGATCAGGTTTATTTTTGTTTATTTATTATTGGCTTGTGTATTTCTCTGTCCTAATCCCAAATCCTTTTGTTTTGCTTGAAACCATTAAACTGGACCTCAAGAAAACAATTCTTGATGTTTAATTATTATATTAGTAAAGAAAGCGAGGAATACTTGTAGCACCTCAGAGACTAAGGAGCTACAAGTATTCCTCGCTTTCTTTACGGATGCAGACTAACACGGCTGCTATTCTTGAACCTGAAATTATTATATTGGCTCTTTGGAAATCTAGCAATAGCCTAAGTTCCAAATATATATTCTTTCTTTTTTTAAAAAAAAACTTACCTTTTCTTAAGAACAGGATTTGTTTTTTGTGTCCTAAGAGGTTTGTGCATGTTGTTTAATTAGCTGGTGGCAACAGCTGATTTCCTTTATTTTATTCTCATCACTTACCTGGGAGTGGGGGGTGTCAGAGGGCTTAAGAGAACCCCATAGGGGGAGGATTCCCAAGTGCTCCTTCCTGGGTCTCAAGGGTGTTTTTACACTTGGATGGTGGCAGCATCTACCAATCCAAGGTCAGAGAGAAGCTGTACCCTTGGGAGTTTAATACCAGCCCGGAGTGGCCAATATTAATTTTTAGAATCCTTGCAGGGCCCCACTTTCTGCACTCAAAGTGCCGGAGTGGGGAATCAGCCTTGATAGGATCATTCTGCAACTGGACTGCAGTTGGTAGCTGGTCGGGTTTCTTGAGGATCTACAAGTCCCGTCAGATTGACAGAATTCAAGGAACTTTGCTCCAATACCACCTTTCTTCCACCTCCAAACCACCCATGGATTTCAAGTAAGGGAGCTCATCTCAAGAGGACTATGTCAGTGGTGCCTGAGAGATGGATCTGCCCCCATTTGAAGAATAAAATGTTCTCAGCCTTGTTCTCCAGTCTGACTGCAATCCATTGGGTTGAAGACAGTGTGAAAGGAAAGTGTTACTTAAAGCCCTGGGGTGATTTGAACTCACAACACCTAATTACCAAACCCACTGAACTGCTCCACAACAATTCCACCCCTTCACTCTGATCTCAGCTGGATCTCACCCATGTGCTTAGTGCTGGACACCAGTCCTCTGGAGGGAACCTTCAATCTGAGACCTCAATGTCCAGTCAGCTGTAGCACTGGAGAAAGAACCCAGTAGTGCTGGCTCCCAGTTTTCCTTTCTCAAAGCATGAAACCCAACTCCCCTCTGAGAGTCAGGAAGAAAAGCCAGGAGTCCTGACTCCCAGCCTCACTGCTCAGGTCTAAGATCCCCACCAGAAGCTGAGTTGACATTGAAAACGATGTCAAGAATCAGAGAGGTAGCCGTGTTAGTCTGGAATAGCAGAGGTAACAAAGAGTCCTGTGGCACCTTAAAGACTAACTAAAGTGTTGGAGCATAAGCTTTCATGAGCTAATACCCACTCATCGGATGCAAGCAGTGGAAGTGTCCAGAGGCAGGTATAGATAAATAGTCAAGGATCAGGTAGGAGGTGACAAGGCTAGTCCAATCAGGCTGAACCAGCTAGTTATCTCAAATCAGGGAGGGTTAAGTATTCTTCTTGAAAACGATGAAACTGAAGAACTAGAAGAGAGATGAAAGTGCCTGTGAAACAAAACTAGGACATTAGCTAGATCAAAAGCTTGTGGACTCCCAATTTGCATAGTAATAACAGCTGATGGCCTCATTCCCGGCACGGAGGCTCCAATCATCATACCTGTCGGGAACACTCATGGCAATAACAACTTTCCAAATTCCTGTAGCATTGGCCAGTTTTCAGAGACTCCCACAGTGGGATGGGCACAGATGTAAGTAGACAGAGAGTGACGGGTGTGTCTGGGGTTAGGTGGATGGAGAAAGACAAAACGGAAACCAGTGTGTATCAATATGGATGGATGGGGAGAGCAGTTTTTGTACCAATTTCCAGTACAACCCCTAGTGTGGATTCAGGTGCACCAGTAAAATCATGATCCACACTAGTGTAGCTTAACCGTCACTATTGACAGCAACAAGCCATACCAGCATACACCTTTCTAGTATCATTTATTGCCAAAAAAGGGAAAAACCCCAATTCCTGCGTTTGTGAGACACCTCTTTCCATACCTCCTGTTTGGATTTATGTGTGGGTCTGGGTCGTGTGTGTCTTAATCCCTTGTTTGTGTGTCTCCTGTTATTTTTAGTTTTGTGGGTATGAGCCACTCCCTTGGGTGCCCCTTGCATGTCTCCTCTTCCTCCTTGTGTCTATTTGTGTCTTTTGTCAGGTGTGGTTGTGTTTTTTGTGGTTCTGGCTCTTGATTCTGTCAATCTGAGCCTTATCTGTCTCCAGAATCGATTCTTGTGTGTGTATCTGTCATGTGAAACTCTTGGTACATTCCTCCAAGTGTTTCTTCTCTTTCCTCTACCACTTTTCTTCCCTGGTCTAGAGCCAATGGGTGAAGAAGCCAAAACTCCCAACATTCCCTCAAAAACTCCAGACATGGCTTCTTGTCATTCTCCCCTACTCCCTCACTTTGTCCTTTCCCAGATCTCTCTCTCCTTCTTTCCATATTAAAATCCCCTGGGCACATTTCTGTTCCTCAGAAATAGGGCAGAGGCCCACAGGCGGCCAGGGAGAGTTCTTCTGCCATCAAAGAATCATCATTATCCAGCAGGAAAATAGAATGGCTGACTTAGATGACAGGGTGTGCACTGTGTGTAGGTACCTCTCCTCCTTGTTAAGCTATTGCAGCGGCAGCATATGGCCCTGTGATTCCAGCCCTAGTCCTGGCGGCCAGACGGTGGGAGTTCCAGTCTTCCTGGGGGAGTGCGACCTACTGGAAATGGGGCACTGGCCCCTCTTCTCATCGCCAGAGCATCCCAAAGGGGAGATGTGCTCCGACTATCACCTTCAAATCACCAGAGCAATTTAGCTGCTGTAGGAGTCCATGACCGTCCCGCCCCATCAGTCTTGGAGGGAGGTCACATCCCCACACACTTAGGCCCCTATTAAGGCCGGGATTACCCAAGGCCCAGGCCCTCTAGGCAGGGTCAAGCAGACAGTATCCTGGGCCTCAGGCAGGACAGAGCAACAAGATGTCTAGCGAGAGTGGGACGCTAAATAGGTGGAGCAACAAACCGTCTATGGGCTCAGGCCCTCAAGCAAGGCACGGCAACCAAGCAGGTTAGGGGCTCAGGCTCTGAGGCAGCACAGGGCCCCAAACGGTCTAGGGCCCTCAGGCCTCAGGCAAGACAGGACACAAAACATTCTAGGGGCTCGGGCCCTTGATCAGGGAGAACATCCAACTGTCTAGGGAGCTGAGGCCCCCAGCCGGGGAGGAGCCCCATACAGGGGACGTCAAACACAGGCCTGTTGCCCTAAAGTGGGGAGGCAGCAGGGGGTTTAAACGTGTTTCATCTTGGACATTGACATGGTCATGTCAACACCCTTGAGTCGTTGGGCCCATATATGTCATCTAAGTGACTGCACTAGGGCCCAGGGCTGTGGGTCAGGAGTGAGGGGCACCAGCCCAGGTTCTAGGCTAGGACTGGATTGGGAAGATGCCAGTGGGTCAGGACTCAGGGTGCGTCTACACAGCCAACAAAGGTGTGATCGCAGCGCAGGTGGACTTTCCTACCTTTAATCTATCTAGCGCGGGTAGCAGCGGGGGTGGGACATGTGGCAAGGATGTTAGGACAGGCTGAACACTGGAGGACATAGATTTGTCTCTGGCAGGCTGGCACTGCCGGTCTGTGCCTCTTGCTATTTTACCCATCCTAGCCAGATGAAAGTTGGCACAACTCTGCCCACCTGCTCTCCAATTGCACCTTCACTTGCCAGGAAGACACACCCTGAGAGATTTCCATGAAGCCCACGTCTCTAACATGAAGTGGTTTGTTTAGCTCCCCGCCCAGGCCCTGCCTGATAAATTACTGTTTTCGGGATATCGGCCTTACTCAATAACTTTCTGGATTTCCCCTCCTACTCTTCCACCTCCATATCTGGCTGGGCTCTATATAACACACTCCAAGAGGGGAAGGAGGACCAGGGAGAGTCTTCACTCAACAAACGCTGAGGTCCATCGCTCTCACAACAGTGAAGAAAGAAGGACTTGGGTGAGTTGCAGGAGATTCCACCAGTCGGGAGAGGCTAGAACAGTGTCAAATGGGTTTTCAATTGCAGGGTTTGTTTCTGGGAATCAGCTAGTGGTTAGAATGGGGAGGTGGGGGGATGAGAATCAGGTCTCCTGGGTTCTATCACTGCCTCTGAGGGGGGACAATGGGTTAGAAGAAGTGATGAGGGGAGGGGGGTGAGACGATGAACTCAGTTGAGGTCTGGGAAGTACCTGACAAAATGGAGAGCCTGGTTTGTCAGAGTCTATGAAGAACCCAGCCCAAAGGACAAGGATAATGGGAGGGTATCTAGGCAGAGTGGAGTTGCAGAGGATCATGGGAAGGGGAGGAATTTGGTCCCAGAAGGTTCCACTGAGGAGGCATCCACACCATCCTGTCTCCATTAATCTCCCCCCTCTCACCACTGCCAGTCAATCCAGGACAGACACGGCCATGGCTCCAAGAGGACCCCGTCCTGCGCTCCTGCTGCTCGTCGTCCTGCTGGCCGCTGGCCTGGCCCTGGGTCACCATCGGCAGCCATGGATCGAGCTGAACGAAATATTCAATAAGCATCATGTGAACTTTCCACGGACCTCAGCCCCCAACCTCAGGGCCTACTGCAACACGGTGATGCTAGCCAGGGGGATATACGGGACGCTGGTCAACACCTTCGTCCATGCACCCATCCGTTCCATCAACAATGTCTGCTTCAGGGGTGGACTACCAGCCGGAAGCGGCCAAAGCATAAGCGTTCGATCCTTCTCCGTCACCACCTGCAGATATAGCGCGGTGAACCGCTCCTACAGCGGGACCCAGACGAACCAGAAAATTATCATTGGATGCTGGAATGGGCTCCCTGTATATTATAGGCAGTAAACGTAGGGCCCAGCCTGTGTGTGGAAAGCAGACAGGTGAAGCCGCTGCGTCCCCTACTCGGGCTCTGACTCTTCCACACAGGCCCCAGAACTCACCTCCTAGTTACATTGTTTAGATGTCTCCTTTGTCTCCACCCCTCAAACTCTGCTGCCCTTTGTGCCCATTATACAGTATAGCTTCCCCTTCCCCCACCCCCACCGTCTGCTGCCGCTAGTGCCCATTATACAGTATAGCCGTCCCTTCCCCTTCCCCACCCTCTGCTGCCCCTAGTGCCCATTATACAGTATAGCCGCCCCGCCCCCCACCCCACCCTCTGCTGGCCCTAGTGCCCATTATACAGTATAGCCACCCCTTCCCCACCCCACCCTCTGCTGCCCCTAGTGTCCATTATACAGTATAGTCGCCCCTTCCCCCACCCCCACCGTCTGCTGCCGCTAGTGCCCATTATACAGTATAGCCGCCCCTCCACCACCCCACCCTCTGCTGCCCCTAGTGCCCATTATACACTATAGCCGCCCCTTCCCTCACCTTCTATTGCCCCTAGTGCCTATTGTAGGGCTGGTCCTCACTACCGGGGGGGATCGATGGCAGATACGCAACTTCAGCTACGTGAATCACATAGGTGAAGTTTGCGTATCTGACGCCGACTTATCTGCTGTCCTCTCGGCAGCGGCAGTTGGCGGCGCGCTCCCCCCGTCGACCCCAGCTTGTGCCTCCCGGCAAGCTGGAGTTCTGGAGTCGACGGGGGCGCCGCGAGCGATCGATTGCTACCCGCCGATCCGGTGGGTAGTGAAGACGAGCCCTTAGAGCCTAGCCGCCCTTTCCTCATCTTGTAATCCCTGTTGCTGAACGGCCATCTAAAAACCTGTCCTGTGGTAAAGAAATATCCATCAATTTCAGCCGTGTGTTACTTTATTGTGCATTCTGTCTAATAATGGCTAATCCTCATATTCATCACAATTACCTGATATTTCTCATTGTTCTCATTATTATTATTTTTAACATTTCCCTCCTTTCTGTAATTCTTTGCGCTCTCTCAACTCCATAAAACATGATACCTTCAAAGCAAACACTGGCCTGTTGTTTTACACTGGGGATGTCGAAGTCCGTAAGCTACTGAATGCTTAGAGTGTGCTGGGAACGTGCTGTGGTGTTACAGTGCGGTTCCCAGTGCTGTGAAGCCCAGTCTCATCTTCTCCCTAGTGATAGGAACAAAACCCAGGAGCTCTTACTGCTGTCTCTGAACCTGTCCTCACCCACTACATCCCACTCCCCACCAAGAACCGGTCCTGAATCTTCATCCACCCTCTTCTAAGCCACTGGATCCCTTTCACCTCTCAGGTGTAGCTGTTTTGACTGAATCAACACATACAAGGCAACGGGTGGCAGCTAGCCACGTCAGAGGGGTGATGCATAACTTGTTTGTACTGGTGTGTGAAATGGAGTCTCAGAGAGAGTCTGGCTAATCTAGGGGAGAATAGAAAATCCTGCCATTCACTGAACTGCATCGATTATAACGGCATCAAGGACTTAGGCTGAGTCTACACTGGGGTGGGAGGGTCGACCTCAGATACTCATGTGGGACAATTGGCCCCAGGCCCCCGTGAGAATACATGTTACTATAGTATTGCAACTTTTTTTTATGGAAGGGCCCCCCGAAATTGCTTTGCCCAGGCCCCCTGGATCTTCTGGGTGGCACTGCCAGGTAACATCAGATGAGCTCTCCACAGCAGGTGGAATCTGGTTGTACAGACAACTTCATGTTTCCTCCTCTGCCTTCAACAGGGGTGTGTGCCACAATTGGGCTTCATGGACTCTAGTCCCAGCTATAGTCTGGGAACTGCGGGGTGGACGACTGGAGTGCGGTGACTCCAAGAGCCTCATTGGACCTGTCTCGGAGCCATGGGCACTGAAATCACCCTGCTACCCAAGGGAAACAGTTCAGCTGCTGTGGGTTCAGGCTTCTTGCAATGGATGTCATGGAAGGCTTGTGTTAGAACAGGTGCCTGAAAGATTTTTCTGCTGGACCCCCATGTACGATCCTCAGACCCCCAGCCTTCCCCAACACTCAGATATGAAAATTTACCCTCTCAGCATTTACCAGCCAAGGTCTCACACAACGTATTTCTTGAGGCACACCAGATTTCTGTAGTTAAGATTTAACTGGTCAAGATAGTTGAGACCAAAGCAGCCTGTGAAGAACTTTGAAAAGATCTCACAAAACTGAGTGATTGGGCCACAAAAACGTCAAATGAAATGTAATGTGGATAACTGTACAGTAATGCACATTGGAAAAATAACCCCAACTATACATATAATAGGATGGGGTCTAATTTAGCCACAACTAATCAGGAAAAAGATCTTGGAGTCCTTGTGGATTGTTCTCTAAAGACATCAACGCAGTGTGCAGTGGCAGTCACAAAAGCAAACAGGATGTTAGGAACCATTTTAAAAGGGATACAGAGAGAATAAAATGGACAATATCTTATTGCCCTTATTCAAATCCATGGTGCACCCACATCTTGAATACTGTGTACAGATCTGGTCTCCTCATCTCAAAAAAGATATACAGTAAAACCTCCATTTAACAGACTAATTCGGATGAGGGGGTGTCCGTTAAATCAAAAAGTCTATTATTTAATAATAATTTTAAAAATGAGCTGTCGGAGCAGCAGCTCGCCCACCACAGGGTCGGGGCGACAGCTCCGCAGCCCGCCCGCTGTCTGGACCTGGTGGGCAGCCAGGAGCCGGCAGCCAGCCCGCCCGCTGCCTGGACCCGGGCGGCAGCCGGGAGCCGGCAGCCAGCCTGCCAGAAATGGATCAGGAATGAATCAGACTTGCTCAGAAATATTGTCCGTTGCATCCGAAGTCCGTTAAATCGAGGGTTTACTGTACTGGCATTAGAAAAGGTTCAGAGAAGGGTAATTAAAATGATTAGAGGTTTGGAACGGGTCCCATATGAGGAGAGATTAAAGAGTCTTGGACTTTTTAGCTTGGAAAAGAGAAGACTAAGGGGGGGGGTATGATAGAGGTATATAAAATCACTAGTGGTCTGAAGAAAGTGAATAAGAAAAAGTTATTTACTTGTTCCCATAATAGAAGAACTAGGGGCCACCAAATGAAATTAATGGGTGGCAGGTTTAAAACAAATACAAGGAAAGTTCTTCACGCAGCGCACGGTCAACCTGTGGAACTCCTTGCCTGAGGAGGTTGTGAAGGCTAAAAATATAACAGTTTTTAAAAACATAACTAGATAAATTCTTTGGGGTTAATTCCATTAATGGCTATTAGCCAGGATGGGTAAGAAATGGTGTCCCTAATCTCTGTTTGTCAGGGGGGGGGGAGTGATGGACGACAGGAGAGAGATCATTAGATCATTGTCTCTTAGGTTCCCTCACTCCGGGGCACCTGGCATTGGCCACTGTCGGTAGAGAGGATACTGGGCCGGATGGACCTTTGGTTCTTATGTTCTTATGAGGCCTCATATCTGCACTGGTGGGGGAGACAGTTGGGTCCCAGGTGAAAATGAATTCTCAGTGTAGGGTTTCAGAAGGGTTACATGGAATCCCAGGTGGGGTAAGTGTAGTTCAACGGTGACCCAGGTAACCAGGCAACGGACTTGAGAAGAGCCAAGGAACTGGAAGTCCAACTTATGCAAGGGTGTATTTGTGAGGAGGTGCTCCATCAAGAGTCACACTTCTTGTCCAACTGAACAGGTGGGTCCTTGTTGCCGAAGTTGGTCTGCATGTTGCTTGTAATCGGTGTTTGCTTTTTCCAGGTGGCCTCTTACTTCTCCCTAGATTCGATGAATCCTCTGCAGCAAGTCTGAGGTGGGTAGGTTAGGAGAGGTCATAGCTAGCTGTAGGCAGACCAGGTGTGGTACCCACAGTTGGCAGAAAAGGAGCATCGTTCAATGGAAGTGTAGTAGTTATTGTATGCAGATTCTGAGTAGGGTAACAGCAAGGACCAATCATCATGAAGGTAGTTCACATAATCTCATAGGTATTGCCCCAAAAATGGATTGATGCTTCTGTCTGGATGTTGGACTGAGGGTGGGAGGCAGAGGACAGGTGAGGCTGGATCCACGGAATACATAAGACCTCGGGCCAGAATTGGGTGTAAATTGTGACCCTTGATTGGAGCTGATACAATGCAGAAGGCCAGGGAGATGAACCACCCACAGAACACGTCTTGGAACAAGAAGCTTTTAGTTCATTAAGTTAGGTCTTTGCAATTAGAAAGCATATTTTTATTTGTGTTACTTTTTCTACCTTTATTCCTTTTACTTGGTACCACTTAAGTGATGTCCTTTTGTTAATAAACATGATTTATGTTTCCTATAATCCAACTCAGTGCTGTGTTTGAAAAGAAGGGGGGTCTTAAATTCATAAGCTGTAATATGCTGACTCCTGAAAATAGTAGCTAACCTTATGTCTTCTG
Source organism: Sternotherus odoratus (assembly GCA_032164245.1). NCBI lineage: Eukaryota > Metazoa > Chordata > Testudines > Kinosternidae > Sternotherus > Sternotherus odoratus. The sequence goes on from JAVMKO010000013.1 coordinate 30,476,328, forward strand.
TGAATATAGAGTGGTAGAAGCTGTGCATGGCAGTGAAATATCTCTGAGGAGCTCAGGATCTGGAGCTCACTCATGATCACCCGCTGGCCAAGCTTTGGGCTGGGAGAGCCTTGAGGATTTTGCTGGTCAGAAATTCAGACTGGTGGGGCAGGCGGCTGACACACAGTCTAGTCTCCAGAGCACCTGACTCTAGATGAGGCAAAGAAGAAACAGTGTCTCTCTGCTCTGCATACCCCAACAGAACGTCTGCTAATTTGGGTTATTATTGACTGAATAAAAAAATCACTGATTTGTATGTGTATCGTGAAATTGACATTTACGGACAGTTCCCAGGAAAAATCTTTGTCCTAGTCCAGGGGTGGGGAACCTTTTTTGTGCCAAGGGCCATTTGGACATTTATAATGTCCTTCACGGGCCGCTCCCCCTTCTTCCACCTCCCCCCCACCCGCGGGCCGCTCCCCCTCCCTGCGGGCCGCTCCCCCCTCCCCCGAGGAAGCCCAGGCTGGCAACGGGAGCTGAGACCCCAGCTGGGAAAGGGCTAGCGGGGAAAACCCCAAAGCAGTGGCAGGCGGAATGCTTAGCCCTGCACTGCTTTGGGGTTTCCCCCAGTGGCCCCTTGCCAGCTGGGGTCCTGCCACCTGCCCCAGTCAGCTCCTGCTATCAGCCTGGGTGTAGGGGGTGATGTTGCTTTACCCCCTCCCATCTAACTGCTTTTCTTCCCCCACCCCTGCCTGGCCCGGCCCACCCCACCCCACCGAAGCTGACCTCCTCCCCCCTCCCAACCCAGCCTCCTGCCCCCCATGCCTGATCCACCCAGCCCAGCCTCCCCCACCAAGCCTCCTTCCCTCCTGCACCCACACCTCGCCCACCCCGGCCTCCCCCCCACCCCATTGACCGTCGGCTCCCCGCAGCGCTGGCGGCCCCCCCCAGGTTAGAGCCGCCCCCGGCTGGCGGCCCCCGCGCATCCCTGGCTGGCGGCTCTGTGAGGCGCTTCCTGCCTCTTCGCTGAGCGCAGAGCCGCCCCGGGCCGCCGAAGGGGGAGGGCTCCGCGTTCGGCGAAGGGGCCGGGAAGCGCCTGGGGGAGCCGCCGGCCAGGGACGCGCGCGGGCCAGACGGAAGGCTTTGGCGGGCTGTATAAGGCCTGCAGGCCGGAGGTTCCCCACCCCTGTCCTAGTCTAACTGTTCTTCTGCCCTTACCTTCTGCTGCCCCCTAGTGCCCATTATACAGTATAGCCACCCCTTCCCTGCTCTATAGACTTGTTTGAAACTCAGGGCGTTCATCACTAAAATTAAAAGACAGCGAAAGTTCTGCTGCTGATAAAACACCCGCACCTCAGGATTGTCCATACCAAGAATTATAGCCAGCAAGATTGTAAAGATGCTGGGAAATTAGGGAGGAGCCTGCAGGGGAAGCCACAAAGCAGTGGCGGGTTGAGCACTCAGTCCTGCCGCCTGCCCCAGTCAGCTCCTGCTGTCAGCCTGGGTGTAGGAAGCCCAGGCTGGCAGCGGGAGCTGAGACCCCCTGCTGGCAAGAGCCTGCGGGGAAACTCTAAAGCCGCAGCGAGCTGAGCACTCAGCCCGCTGCTGCTTCTCCGCCCGCTGCCGCTTCAGATTTATTTAATTTAGAGACCCGCCTGCGGTTGCCTTGGCAGGGCCAGACCAAATGATTTCACAGCCCTTATACGGACAATGGGCCGGATGTTCCCCACCCGTGGGCTGTAGGGAGCATTGATAAGTGAAGGGAGGGGGTAGCTCCCTTTTATGGACACCCAGCCAGCCAGTTAGCTACAAAATCCCTGTTCGCTACTTGCTCTACCTGTAAATGGTTAAAAAAGTCCACAGGTAAAAGGAAGGGAGTGGTCACCTGACCAAAAGAGCCAATGGGAGGGCTAGAACTTGTTAAAATTATTTTTAAAAAACCTTTTCCTTTGTCCATCTGTAGTTGTTTTCCAGAGAGAGGAGACACATAGCAGCAATGCTATAAGAAACTTTAAGCCAGGTATGAAAAATTATTAGATTATACCTAGAACCTGCTTAATTAGAAATGTAAGTAGATCAATAAATGTCTAGAAAGACACGACCAGGTTTATTTTTGTTTATTTCTGATTGGCTTGTGTATTTCTCTGTGCTAACCCCAAATCCTTGTGTTTTGCTCGTAACCATTAAACTGGACCGCAAGAAAAAAATTCTTGATGTATAAAGAGCCTAAATTCCAAATGTATTTTCTTTCTTTTTGTTTATTAAAAAACTTACCTTTTCTTAAGAATTTTGTGTGCTAAGAGGTTTGTGCATGTTGTCTAATTAGCTGGTGGCAACAGCTGATTTCCTTTGTTTTTTTCTCATCTCTTACCTGGGACTGGGGCATGTCAGAGGGCTTGAGAGAACCCCATAGGGGAAGGATTCCCAAGTGCTCCTTCCTGGGTCCCAAGGATGTTTTTGCACTGGGGTGGTGGAAGGATCTACCAACCAAAGGTCAGAGAGAAGCTGTACCCTTGGGAGTTTAATACCAGCCTGGAGTGGCCAATATTAATTTTTAGAATCCTTGCGGGCCCCCACTTTCTGCACTCAAAGTGCCAGAGTGGGGAATCAGCTTTGATAGGATCATTCTGCAACTGGACTGCAGTTGGTAGCTGGTCGGGTTTCTTGAGGATCTACAAGTCCCGTCAGATTGACAGAGTTCAAGGAACTTTGCTCCAATACCACCTTTCTTCCACCTCCAAACCACCCATGGATTTCAAGTAAGGGAGCTCATCTCAAGAGGACTATGTCAGTGGTGCCTGAGAGATGGATCTGCCCCCATTTGAAGAATAAAATGCTCCTAGCCTTGTTCTCCAGTCTGACTGCAATCCATTGGGTTGAAGACAGTGTGAAAGGAAAGTGTTACTCAAAGCCCTGGGGTGATTTGAACTCACAACACCTAATTACCAAACCCACTGAACTGCTTCACAACAATTCCACCCCTTCACTCTGATCTCAGCTGGATCTCGCCCATGTGCTTAGTGCTGGACACCAGTCCTCTGGAGGGAACCTTCAATCTGAGACCTCAATGTCCAATCAGCTGTAGCACTGGAGAAAGAACCCAGTAGTGCTGGCTCCCAGTTTTCCTTTCCAGGGCCGGCGACAGAAATTTTGGGGCCCCCTATTCTGATTGTTTGTGCCCCCCCCCCCCCCCGCCTGACCCGTCCCACCCAACCTAATCTCCTCCCCCAGCCTAACCTCCTCCCCTCCCCACCCATCCCTGCCTGGCCCACCCCGCTGTTGGGGGTGATTTTCCTTTACCTCCCAGCCTCCCCCCATCTCTAACCGCCTTCCCTCCCCAACCCCTGCCTGGCCCGGCCCATCCCATCCCATCCCACCGAACCTAACCTCCTCCCCCTCCCACTCCCAACCCAGCCTCCTGCCCCCATGCCTGACCCAGCCAGCTCAGCCTCTCCCCCAACCAAACCTCCTTCCCTCCCGCACCCACGCCTCGCCCACCCCATCCAGCCTAGTCTCCTGCCCCGCCTCCCCCCACTGGGCTACCATTAACTCCCGGCCCCGGGTCTCCCCAGCCCCGCTCGCTGGCCCCGGCCCCCTTGGAGCGGCGCTCGCTCTCCGATCGCTCCTGAGGTGGGAGAAGGGGGATGGATGGGAAGTAGATGGGGAGGGGGCTCTGAGTGAGGCGGGAGAAGGGGGATGGATGGGGAGGGGGCTCTAGGTGAGAAGGAGGATGGATGGGGAGGGGGCTCTGGGTGAGGAGGGAGAAGGGGGATGGATGGGGAGGGGGCTCTAGGTGAGAAAGAGGATGGAGGGGGAGGGGGCTCTGAGTGAGGAGGGAGAAGGGGGATGGATGGGGAGGGGGCTCTAGGTGAGAAGGAGGATGGATGGGGAGGGGGCTCTGGGTGAGGAGGGGGGTGACAGCCCCTGGGCAAGCGGGGTCTCTGCTCCAGCCTCGCTTCTTGGGGACACCCATGGGGGGGAGCAGGTGGCTCCCAGCCAGCCTAGGGCGCTCTGGAGTAGGGGCCCCTCCAGATATGGAGAAGACCCCGCGCAGGTGTCCAGACGAGGGACCCCTGGGACCCAAGGAGCAGGAGAGACGCCTCCTCTCCCGCCGGCCCAGAGTGAGGGACGCCAGCGAGGGGGTGTCACCGGGCAAGCAGACTCGGGGACAGATACAACAGAGGTAACAAAGTCCTGTGGCACCTTAAAGACTAACTACAAAGTTTTGAAGCATAAGCTTTGACGAAGTGGGTATTAGCCCACGAAAGCTTATGCTTCAAAACTTTATAGTTAGTCTTTAAGGTGCCACAGGACTTTGTTACCTCTGCTATTCCAGACTAACACGGCTACCTCTCTGATTGGGGACAGCCAGTGGCGGCTCTGAACACGGCGGCCGGCTGACAGCTGTATATAGCCCGGCGGAGCGCTCCTCTCCCGGCCCTCCTCACTTGCCCCGCACAGCTGATCTCACCCCCGCGTTGCCCCGGCGACAAGGGGGGACGATTACGAGTACAGCTGTGTAATGGTCCCCGGACTTAAGGGGCCCCCCTTAAGTCCCGGGCCCGGTATAGCTGTACCCGTACTACCCCCCTGTCACCGGCCCTGTTCCTTTCTCAAAGCATGAAACCCAACTCCCCTCTGAGAGTCAGGAATATATGCCAGGAGTCCTGACTCCCAGCCTCACTGCTCAGGTCTAAGATCCCCACCAGAAGCTGAGTTGACATTGAAAATGATGAAACTGAAGAACTAGAAGAGAGATGAACGTGCCCTGTGACACAAAACTAGGACATTAGCTAGATCAAAAGCTTGTGTACTCCCAATTTGCATAGTAATAACAGCTGATGGCCTCATTCCCGGCACGGAGGCTCCAATCATCATACCTGTCGGGAACACTCATGGCAATAACAACTTTCCAAATTCTTGTAGCATTGGCCAGTTTTCAGAGACTCCCACAGTGGGATGGGCACAGGTGTAAGTAGACAGAGAGTGACGGGTGTGTCTGGGGTTAGGTGGATGGAGAAAGACAAAACGGAAACCAGTGTGTATCAATATGGATGGATGAGGAGAGCAGTTTTTGTACCAATTTCCAGTAAAACCCCTAGTGTGGATTCAGGTGCACCAGTAAAATCATGATCCACACTAGTGTGGCTTAACCGTCACTATTGACAGCAACAAGACATACCAGCATACACCTTTCTAGTATCATTCATTGCCAAAAAAGGGAAAAACCCCAACTCCTGCGTTTGTGAGACACCTCTTTCCATACCTCCTGTTTGGATTTATGTGTGGGTCTGGGTCGTGTGTGTCTGAATCCCTTGTTTGTGTGTCTCCTGTTATTTATAGTTTTGTGGGTATGAGCCACTCCCTTGGGTGCCCCTTGCATGTCTCCTCTTCCTCCTTGTGTGTATTTGTGTCTTTTGTCAGGTGTGGTTGTGTTTTTTGTGGTTCTGGCTCTTGATTCTGTCAATCTGAGCCTTATCTGTCTCCAGAATTGATTCCTGTGTGTGTATCTGTTATGTGAAACTCTTGGTACATTCCTCCAAGTGTTTCTTCTCTTTCCTCTACCACTTTTCTTCCCTGGTCTAGAGCCAATGGGTGAAGAAGCCAAAACTCACAACATTCCCTCAAAAACTCCAGACATGGCTTCTTGTCATTCTCCCCTACTCCCTCACTTTGTCCTTTCCCAGATCTCTCTCTCCTTCTTTCCATATTAAAATCCCCTGGGCACATTTCTGTTCCTCAGAAATAGGGCAGAGGCCCACAGGTGCCCAGGGAGAGTTCTTCTGCCACCAAAGAATCACCATTATCCAGCAGGAAAATAGAATGGCTCACTTAGAATACAGGGTGTGCACTGTGTGTAGGTACCTCTCCTCCTTCTTAAGCTATTGCAGCGGCAGCATATGGCCCTGTGGTTCCAGCCCTAGTCCTGGCGGCCAGACGGTGGGAGTTCCAGTCTTCCTGGGGGAGTGCGACCTACTGGATATGGGGTACTGGCCCCTCTTCTCATCGCCAGAGCATCCCAAAGGGGAGATGTGCTCCGACTGTCACCTTCAAATCACCAGAGCAATTTAGCTGCTGTAGGAGTCCATGACCGTCCCGCCCCATCAGTCTTGGAGGGAGGTCACATCCCCACACACTTGGGCCCCTATTAAGGCCGGGATTACCCAAGGCCCTGGCCCTCTAGGCAGGGTCAAGCAGACAGTATCCTGGGCCTCAGGCAGGACAGAGCAACAAGATGTCTAGCGAGCGTGGGACCCTAAACAGGTGGAGCAACAAACCATCTATGGGCTCAGGCCCTCAAGCAAGGCACAGCAACCAAGCAGGTTAGGGGCTCAGGCTCTGAGGCAGCACAGGGCCCCAAACGGTCTAGGGACCTCAGACCCTCAGGCAAGACAGGACACAAAACATTCTAGGGGCTCGGGCCCTTAGGCAGGGAGAACATCCAACTGTCTAGGGAGCTGAAGCCCCCAGCCGGGGAGGAGCCCCATACAGGTGACGTCAAACACAGGCCTGTTGCCCTAAAGTGGGGAGGCAGCAGGGGGTTTAAACGTGTTTCATCTTGGACATTGACATGGTCATGTCAACACCCTTGACTCGTTAGGCCCATATATGTCATCTAAGTGACTGCACTAGGGCCCAGGGCTGTGGGTCAGGAGTGAGGGGCACCAGCCCAGGTTCTAGGCTAGGACTGGATTGGGAAGATGCCAGTGGGTCAGGACTCAGGGTGCGTCTACACGGCCAACAAAGGTGTGATCGCAGCGCAGGTGGACTTTCCTACCTTTAATCTAGCTAGCGCAGGTAGCAGCGGGGATGGGACATGTGGCAAGGATGTTAGGACAGGCGAACACTAGAGGACATAGATTTGTCTCTGGCAGACTGGCACTGCCGGTCTGTGCCTCTTGCTATTTTACCCATCCTAGCCAGATGAAAGTTGGCACAACTCTGCCTACCTGCTCTCCAATTGCACCTTCACTTGCCAGGAAGACACACCCTGAGAGATTTCCATGAGGCCCGCGTCTCTAATGTGAAGCGGTTTGTTTAGCTCCCCGCCCAGGCCCTGCCTGATAAATTACTGTTTTCAGGATATTGGCCTTACTCAATAACTTTCTGGATTTCCCCTCCTACTCTTCCACCTCCATATCTGGCTGGGCTCTATATAACACACTCCAAGAAGAGAAGGAGGACCAGGGAGAGGCTTTGCTCAACAAACGCTGAGGTCCATCGCTCTCACAACAGTGAAGAAAGAAGGACGAGGGTGAGTTGCAGGAGATTCCACTAGTCGGGAGAGAAGCTAGAACAGTGTCAAATGGGTTTTGAATTGCAGGGTTTGTTTCTTGCAGTCAGCTAGTGGTTAGAATGGTGGGGGGGGGGAATCAGGTCTCCTGGGTTCTATCACTGCCTCTGAGGGGGGACAATGGGTTAGAAGAAGTGCTGAGGGGAGGGGGGTGAGACAATGAACTCAGTTGTGGTCTAGGAAGCACCTGACAGAATGGAGAGCCTGGTTTGTCAGAGTCTATAAAGAACCCAGCCCAAAGGGACAAGGATACTGGGAGGGAATCTGGGCAGAGTGGAGTGGCAGAGGATCATGGGAAGGGGAGGGATTTGAGAAGGTTCCACTGAGGAGGCATCCACACCATCCTGTCTCCATTAATCTCCCCCCTCTCACCACTGCCAGTCAATCCAGTGACAGACATGGTCATGGCTCTGAGAGGATCCCGTCCTGCGCTCCTGCTGCTCATCGTCCTGCTGGCCACTGGCCTGGCCCTGGGTCAGAATGGGCCGCCATGGATCGAGCTGAACAAAATATTCAATAAGCATCATGTGAACTTTCCACGGACCTCAGCCCCCATCCCCTGGGCCTACTGCAACACGGTGATGACAGCCAGGGGAATATACGGGAAGAGGGTCAACACCTTCGTCCATGCACCCATCCGTTCCATCAACAATGTCTGCTTCAGCGGTGGGGTACCAGTCCCAGGCGGCCAACGCAGGAGCATTCAATCCTTCTCCGTCACCACCTGCAGATATAGCGTTGAGATCCGCTCCCACATCGGGACCCAGACGACCCAGAACATTTTCATTGGATGCTGGAATGGGCGCCCTGTATACTATAGGGAGTAAACGTAGGGCCCAGCCTGTGTGTAGAAAGCAGACAGGGGAAGCCGCTGCGTCCCCTACTCGGGCTCTGACTCTTCCACACAGGCCCCAGCACTCACCTCCTAGTTACATTGTTTAGAAGTCTCCATTGTCTCCACCCCTCAAACTCTGCTGCCCTTTGTGCCAATTATACAGTATAGCCGCCCCTTCCCCACCCCAACCCTCTGCTGCCCCTAGTGTCCATTACACAGTATAGCCGCACCTTCCCCACCCCCACCCTCTGCTGCCCCTAGTGTCCATTATACAGTATAGCCGCCCCTTCCCCAACCCCACCCTCTGCTGCCCCTAGTGCCCATTATACAGTATAGCCGTCCCTTCCCCACCCCAACCTTCTGCTGCCCCTAGTGTCCATTATATAGTACTAGCATAAGTGCCCGGCGCTGCTCGGGTCAGTCGGAGGTGGGGAGGGGGTAGACAGCTGACACCCCCTGACCAACCCCAACACCCCCCAGCTCACTTACACCCCGACCAAACCCGACACCCCCACCTGACCCCCCCCAAACAAACCCAATACACCCACCTCACCCCCTGACCGAACCCGACACCCCCACCTCACTTACCGTCCCACCAAACCCAACTCGGATCCGTTGCAGGCGGGGAGGGGGCCCAGAGCTGAGGGATTCCGGGGACCTTCGCGGGGGGAGGGCACAGAGCTGATGGATTCCGGGGTTCCGTTGGGAGGGGGGAGGGGCAGAGAACTGAGGGATCTCCGGGGTTCCGTTGGAGGAGGGAGGGGCAGTGAGCTGAGCGAGTGCGGTGTCTGTTGGAGGGAGTATTATGACGTCATCACCACCTAACCGCCCAGCCGATGTGATTGGCCCTTAAAGACTTTCACCCCTGGAGGGCGTCAGACGTGAGATTCGAAATTTTTTTGACCCTTACGACCATCTAGACCCCAAGACCCCTAACTGTACCAAATTCCAAGTCTCTAGCTCAAACGGTGTGGGAGGAGTTCGCGGTCATACATACATACATACACCAATTGACTTTTATATAGATCAGGGGTCTCCAAACTACGGCCCGCGGGCTGGATGCGGCCCGCGAGGCCCTCTCATCTGGCCCGTGGAGATCTTTTTGGCTCTTTAGGGAATTTTTGGCTCTTTTGAGCTTTTCGCTGGGACGGCTCCGCGCTGGGGCCTGGAAGCGCCGCGCGGGCCGCCAGCCGCGGGGCCGGGACGCGCCGCGTGCTCGGCTGCCGCCGCGGGGCCAGGACCCGCCGCGTGCTCGGCTGCCGCCGCGGGGCCGGGACCCGCCGCGTGCTCGGCTGCCGCCGCGGGGCCGGGACGCGCCGCGTGCTCGGCTGCCGCCGCCGGCCGGGACGCACCACGTGCTCGGCTGCCGCCGCCGGCCAGGGACGGCTCAGAGCTGGGGCCGGGACGCGCCGCACCGCCACGCAGTTACAGGGGGCGAAACAAGGAGCCACCCACTGCCAGGCGGCGAAACGGTCTGTGGGGAGAGACCGGGTTGAGCGGGTCAGTTGGGGGGTGGGTGGGAGGGAAGGAGGTTTGGGGGTGAGAGACCTGGCTGGGTGGGTCATTTGGGGGGGGGGGTTGGAGGAAAGGAGGTTTTGGGGTGAGAGACCTGGCTGGGTGGGTCATTTGGGGGGGGGGGGTTGGAGGAAAGGAGGTTTTGGGGTGAGAGACCTGGCTGGGTGGGTCATTGGGGGGGGGGGGGTTGGAGGAAAGGAGGTTTTGGGGGGAGAGACCTGGCTGGGTGGGTCATTTGGGGGGGGGGGTTGGAGGAAAGGAGGTTTTGGGGGGAGAGACCTGGCTGGGTGGGTCAGTTGGGGGGGGTTGGAGGAAAGGAGGTTTTGGGGGGAGAGACCTGGCTGGGTGGGTCAGTTGGGGGGTTGATGTGTAGTGTTCATGTGTAGTGAATAGGTGTTCATGTGTAGTGTTCATGTGTAGTGTTCATGTGTAGTGAACAGGTGTTCATGTGTAGTGTTCATGTGTAGTGAACAGGTGTTCATGTGTAGTGTTCATGTGTAGTGTTCATGTGTAGTGAACAGGTGTTCATGTGTAGTGTTCATGTGTAGTGTTCATGTGTAGTGAACAGGTGTTCATGTGTAGTGTATCAATGTGTTATTAAATAATAACTGAATAAAATAATATTAAATAAATAATTAAAAACAACATCCATGTTTTGATTCTTTTTTATTTGGACCTCGAGTGTGTTGTCGGCCCCCGAACTTCTATTTGATAGTTAATGCGGCCCTCAGGCTGAAAAGTTTGGAGACCCCTGATATAGATAGATAGATAGATAGATAGATAGCCCCCCCTTCCCCACACCCACCCTCTGCTGCCCCTAGTGTCCATTATACAGTATAGCCGTCCCTTCCCCACCCCACCCTCTGCTGCCCCTAGTGTCCATTATACAGTATAGCCATCCCTTCCCCACCCCCACCCTCTGCTGCCCCTAGTGTCCATTATATAGTACTGGCATAAGTGCCCGGCGCTGCTCGGGTCAGTCGGAGGTGGGGAGGGGGCAGACAGCTGACACCCCCTGACCAACCCCAACACCCCCCAGCTCACTTACCCCCCAACCAAACCCGACACCCCCACCTAACCTCCCCAAGCAAACCCAACACCCCCACCTCACCCCCCGACCGAACCCGACACCCCTACCTCACTTACCGTCCCACCAAACCCAACTCGGATCCATTGCAGGCGGGGAGGGGGCCCAGAGCCGAGGGATTCCGGGGACCTTCGTAGGGCGGGGGCACAGAGCTGATGGATTCCGGGGTTCCGTTGGGAGGGGGGAGGGGCAGAGAACTGAGGGATCTCCGGGGTTCCGTTGGAGGAGGGAGGGGCAGTTAGCTGAGCGAGTGCGGTGTCTGTTGGAGGGGGTATTATGACGTCATCAGCACCTAGCTGTCCAGCCGATGTGATTGGCCCTTAAAGACTTTCACCCCTGGGGGGCGTCAGACGTGAGATTCGAAAATTTTTTGACCCTTACAACCATCTAGACCCCAAGACCCCTAACTGTGCCAAATTTCAAGTCTCTAGCTCAAACGGTGTGGGAGGAGTTCGCGGTCATACATACATACATACATACACCAATTGACTTTTATATAGATAGATAGATAGATAGATAGATAGATAGATAGATAGATAGATAGATAGATAGATAGCCGCCCCTTCCCCACCCCAACCCTCTGCTGCCCCTAGTGTCCATTATAGAGTATAGCCGTCCCTTCCCCACCCCCACCCTCTGCTGCCCCTAGTGTCCATTATACAGTATAGCCACCCCTTCCCCACCCCCACCCTCTGCTGCCCCTAGTGCACATTATACAGTATAGCCGCCCCTCCCCCATCCCCACCCTCTGCTGCCCCTAGTGTCCATTATACAGTATAGCCGTTCCTTCCCCACCCCCACACTCTGCTGCCCCCTAGTGCCCATTATACAGTATAGCCATCCCTTCCCCACCCCAACCCTCTGCTGCCCCTAGTGTCCATTATACATTATAGCCGTTCCTTCCCCACCCCCACCCTCTGCTGCCCCCTAGTGCCCATTATACAGTAGAGCCACCCCTTTCCCACCTCCACCCTCTGCTGCCCCCTAGTGCCCATTATACATATAGCTTCCCCATCCCCACCTCACCCTCTGCTGCCCCTAGTGCCCATTGTACAGTATAGCCGCCCCTTCCCTCACCTTCTATTGCCCCTTGCGCCTATTGTAAGGCTGGTCCTCACTACCCGGGGGGATTGATGGCAGATACGCAACTTCGGCTACGTGAATCATATAGCTGAAGTTTGTGTATCTGACGCCGACTTATCTGCTGTCCTCACGGCAGCGGAAGTCGGCGGCGCGCTCCGCCTGTCAACTCCAGTTTGCACCTCCCGGCAAGCTTGAGTTCTGGAGTTGACAGGGGCACCGCGAGCAATCGTTTGCTACCCGCCGATGCGGCGGATAGTGAAGATGAGCCCTTACGGCCTAGCCGCCCTTTCCTCATCTTGTAATCCCTGTTGCTCAATGGACATCTAAAAACCTGTCCTGTGGTAAAGAAATATCCATCAATTTCAGCCGTGTGTTACTTTATTGTGCATTCTGTCTAATAATAACTAATCCTCAAATTCATCACAATTAACTGATATTTCTCATTGTTCTCATTATTATTATTTTTAACATTTACCCCTTTCTGTAATTCTTTGTGCTCTCTCAACTCCATAAAACATGATACCTTCAAAGCAAACACTGGCCTGCTGTTTTACACTAGGGATGTCAAAGTCCGTAAGCTACTGAGCACTTAGAGTGTGCTGGGAAAGTGCTGTGGTGTTACAGTGCAGTTCCCAGTGCTGTCAAGCCCAGTCTCATCTTCTCCCTAGTGATAGGAACAAAACCCAGGAGCTCTTACTGCTGTCTCTGAACCTGTCCTCACCCACTATATCCCACTCCCCACCAAGAACTGGTCCTGAATCTTCATCCACCCTCTTCTAAGCCACTGGATCCCTTTCACCTCTCAGGTGTAGGGTAAGAATCAGGGTGTCTTGCTTCCCCTCCTTTATTGCTCTAGTGGTTTGTGCATTGGCTAGGTGAACCCACAGTTGAGTTCAATCCTTGAGGAGGCCACCTAGGGATATAGGCAAAAAAATCTATTGGCTGATTTAATTGGGGATTGGTCCTGCTTTGAGCAGGGGGGTGGACTGGGTGCTATCTTGAGGTCCTTTCCATCTCTGATGTTCTATAATTAAAACAGAGCAAATTATTATTTTCTATGACTAGACCTTGTAGTCGAAAGAGTACCTGAGACATAAGGTCTTGTATCAGAGGCCTGAGCTGAAGTAGTGGTCAAATCTTTGCTGATACAAAGCAAAGTCAGGCTGTAAGTAAGAGGAAGGTCCTGCTCACAGACTCTGGCAAGAACAGGGCTGATTGTACAGAAACACAGACTCCTAAGAAGGTGCTAGGCACAGAACATTCACGCAAACACATTCCAGAATGGTACAACCAGGAAACCCCAATACCAAGTTGGTTCCAACACATTCCCCGAAGAAACAGGAATATGCTGACCCATCCTAAAGATAAGGTTAGGATGACAGTACGTCGGATAGCGCTGTTTTGACTGAATCAACACATACAAGGCAATGGGTGGCAGCTAGCCACGTCAGAGGGGTGATGCATAACTTGTTTGTACTGGTGTGTGAAATGGAGTCTCAGAGAGAGTCTGGCTAATCTAGGGGAGAATGGAAAATCCTGCCATTCACTGAACTGCATCGATTATAACGGCATCAAGGTCTTAGGCCGAGTCTACACTGGGGCGGGAGGGTTGACCTAAGATACTCAAGTGGGACAATTTGCCCCAGACCCCCATGAGAATACATGTTACTATAGTATTGCAACTTTTTTTATGGAAGGGCCCCCTGAAATTGCTTTGCCCAGGCCCCCTGGATCTTCTGGGTGGCACTGCCAGGTAACAGCAGATGAGCTGTCCACAGCAGGTGGAATCTGGTTGTACAGACAACTTCATGTTTCCTCCTCTGCCTTCAACAGGGGTGTGTGCCACAATTGGGCTTCATGGACTCTAGTCTGGGAACTGCAGGGTGGACGACTGGAGTGCGGTGTCTCCAAGAGCCTCATTGGACCTGTCTCGGAGCCATGGGCACTGAAATCACCCTGCTGCCCAAAGGAAACAGTTCAGCTGCTGTGGGTTTAGGCTTCTTGCAATGGATGTCATGGAAGGCTTGTATTAGAACAGGTGCCTGCATGATTTTTCTGCTGGACCCCCATGTACGATCCTCAGACCCCCAGCCTTCCCCAACACTCAGATATGAAAATTTACCCTCTCAGCATTTACCAGCCAAGGTCTCACACAACGTACTTCTTGAGGCACACCAGATTTCTGTAGTTAAGATTTAACTGGTCAAGATAGTTGAGACCAAAGCAGCCTGTGAAGAACTTTGAAAAGATCTCACAAAACTGAGTGATTGGGCCCCAAAAACGTCAAATGAAATGTAATGTGGATAACTGTACAGTAATGCACATTGGAAAAATAACCCCAACTATACATATAATATGATGGGGGCTAATTTAGCCACAACTAATCAGGAAAAAGATCTTGGAGTCCTTGTGGATTGTTCTCTAAAGACATCAACGCAGTGTGCAGTGGCAGTCACAAAAGCAAACAGGATGTTAGGAACCATTTTAAAAGGGACTAGCATAAGTGCCCGGCGCTGCTCGGGTCAGTTGGAGGTGGGGAGGGGGCAGACAGCTGACACCACCCGACCAACCCCAACACCCACACCTCACCCCTCACCCACCCCAACGCCTTCCCACCCCCCCAGACCAAACCCAACACCCCCCGTCTCACTTACCCCCCGACCAAACCCAACACCCCCACCTGACCCCCCCAAGCAAACCCAATACCCCCACCTCGCCCCCCGACCGAACCCGACACCCCCACCTCACTTACCGTCCCACCAAACCCAACTCAGATCCGTTGCAGGCGGGAAGGGGGCCCAGAGCTGAGGGATTCCGGGGACCTTCGCAGGTGGAGGGGGGGCACAGGGCTGATGTCCAGGGTTCCGTTGGGAGGGGGGAGGGGCAGAGAACTGAGGGATCTCCGGGGTTCCGTTGGAGGAGGGAGGGGCAGTGAGCTGAGCGAGTGAGGTGTCTGTTGGAGGGGGGTATTATGATGTCATCACCACCTAACCGCCCAGCCGATGTGATTGGCCCTGAAAGACTTTCACCCCTGGGGGGCGTCAGAGGTGAGATTCGAAAATTTTTCGACCCTTACGACCATCTAGACCCCAAGACTCCTAACTGTACCAAATTTCAAGTCTCTGGCTCAAACGGTGCGGGAGGAGGTCGCGGTCATACATACATACATACATACATACATACATACATACATACATCACTTGACTTTTATATATATAGATAGAGAGAGAATAAGATGGACAATAATTTATTGCCCTTATATAAAATCTATGGTGCACCCACATCTTGAATAGTGTGTACAGATCTGGTCTCCTTATCTCAAAAAAGATATATTGGCATTAGAAAAGGTTCAGAGAAGGGTAATTAAAATTATTAGAGGTTTGGAACAGGTCTCATATGAGGAGAGATTAAAGAGTCTAGGACTTTTTAGCTTGGAAAAGAGAAGACTAAGGGGGGATATGATAGAGGAATATGAAATCATGAGTGGTGTGGAGAAAGTGAATAAGGAAAAGTTATCTACTTGTTCCGATAATAGAAGAACTGGGGGCCACCAAATGAAATTAATGGGAGGCAGCTTTAAAACAAATAAAAGGAAGTTCTTCACACAGCGCACAGTCAACCTGTGGAACTCCTTGCCTGAGGAGGTTGTGAAGGCTAAGAATATAACAGGTTTTAAAAACATAACTAGATAAATTCTTCGAGGTTAATTCCATTAATGGCTATTAGCCAGCATGGGTAAGAAATGGTGTCCCTAGTCTCTGTGTAGGGTTTCAGAAGGGTTACATGGAATCCCAGTGTAGGGTTTCAGAAGGGTTACATGGAATCCCAGGTGGGGTAAGTGTAGTTCAACGGTGACCCAGGTAACCAGGCAATGGACTTGAGAAGAGCCAAGGAACTGGAAGTCCAACTTATGCAAGGGTGTATTTGTGAGGAGGTGCTCCATCAAGAGTCACACTTCTTGTCCAACTGAACAGGTGGGTCCTTGTTGACGAAGTTGGTCTGCATGTTGCTTGTAATCAGTGTTTGCTTTTTCCAGGTGGCCTCTTACTTCTCCCTAGATTCGATGAATCCTCTGCAGCAAGTCTGAGGTGGGTAGGTTAGGAGAGGTCATAGCTAGCTGTAGGCAGACCAGGTGTGGTCCCCACAGTTGGCAGAAAAAGGGCATCGTTCAATGGAAGTGTAGTAGTTAGTGTATGCAGACTCTGAGTAGGGTAACAGCAAGGACCAATCATCATGAAGGTAGTTCACATAATCTCATAGGTATTGCCCAAAAAATGGATTGATGCTTCTGTCTGGATGTTGGACTGAGGGTGGGAGGCAGAGGACAGGTGAGGCTGGACCCACGGAATACAGAAGACCTCAGGCCAGAATTGGGTGTAAATTGTGACCCTTGATTGGAGCTGATGCAATGCAGAAGGCCAGGGAGATGAACCACCCAGAGTACACTTCTTGGAACAAGAAGCTTTTAGTTCATTAAGTTAGGTCTTTGCAATTAGAAAGCATATTTTTATTTGTGTTACTTTTTCTACCTTTATTCCTTTTACTTGGTACCACTTAAGTGATGTCCTTTTGTTAATAAACATGATTTATGTTTCCTATACTCCAACTCAGTGCTGTGTTTGAAAAGAAGGGGGGTCTTAAATTGTAATGTGCTGACTCCTGAAAATAGTAGCTAACCTTATGTCTTCTGCGAATATAGAGTGGTAGAAGCTGTGCATGGCAGTGAAATATCTCTGAGGAGCTCAGGATCTGGAGCTCACTCATGATCACCCGCTGGCCAAGCTTTGGGCTGGGAGAGCCTTGAGGATTTTGCTGGTCAGAAATTCAGACTGGTGGGGCAGGCGGCTGACACACAGTCTAGTCTCCAGAGCACCTGACTCTAGATGAGGCGAAGAAGAAACAGTGTCTCTCTGCTCTGCATACCCCTGCTAATTTGGGTTATTATTGACTGAATAAAAAAATCACTGATTTGTATGTGTATCGTGAAATTGACATTTACGGACAGTTCCCAGGAAAAATCTTTGTCCTAGTCTAACTGTTCTTCCGCCCTTACCTTCTTCTGCCCCCTAGTGCCCATTATACAGTATAGCCGCCCCTTTCCTGCTCTATAGACTTGTTTGAAACTCAGGGCGTTCATCACTAAAATTAAAAGACAGCGAACGTTCTGCTGCTGATAAAACACCCGCACCTCAGGATTGTCCATACCAAGAATTATAGCCAGCAAGATTGTAAAGATGCTGGGAAATTAGGGAGGATACAGAAAGAGAGTCAACAAATGGCAAGGTCAGCGCTGAGCAGCGTTTTATTCTGACCATCCGGACAAAGAGAGCAGGTCACAACAAAGTTACAATTGGTCATGAAAGATAAAATGTAAAGAACTTGGGCAGGAAGGAGGACACACAGGTGCCAGTATGTAACTGGTTTAAAAAATTGTCATTTAGGAGTGGGGGTTAATGTAATCGGTTTAATAAATTTGAAGGACGTTGCTAGTGTTACCTATCTTATATAATAAAAGGCCAGAGGATGTTTGTCTGAAGCCGTCATGCGCAGTAGAGACGGCCCGGACAAACAGCATGCGGGGTGTTGTAGTTCGGCGGCACAAAATGGCCGGTGCACATGCGCCTCCGCGAGCTGTAGAGATGTCCCGGACAAACAGCATTAAGCACTTTGGCCTGTGTACATGGGCTGTTACACTAGTTTAATATAGATGAAAAACAAGGCTCTTTGGGAACCATTTCCGGACTGCAATGCAACATCAAGCTGCTAGAACTCTGACCCTTCTGCACAACTGTGACACGCAGAGACATCGCCGGGAACCCCCAGATGAATGGATTCCGACTGGCCATGGGGGAAAATTTGTCTATATATTGGGAGTGGTGAGCACAAAAGATTTGCTTGGCACATGTGTTCTGTGACTGTTGCTGATAAATAAGATGTTTAGAGCACAGCTGTGTAATGCTTTCAGGCCCCCATGTTCTGCACTCAAAGTCCCAGAGTGGGGGATCGGCCTTGACAGTCCCTATTTAAGTGAACGGAGTAAATACAAAATTGTGTGGACAACTGGACTTCCCCATGCCTTGGACGGCTGTTCCTGCTTTCTCATCCTGACCTGCTAGCCTGGCTCTTGGGAACTGGCTTTTGATGCCTGCTCTCTGATTTGACTCTCAATTCTGAACCCTTGGAGTTCCAATCCAGGTTTGGATACCAGTAGTGGTGGGATTGGAACCCATGATCCTAAAAAAACTAGAGCCGAAAACATCCCCCTTAAAAAGCTCAGCTTTCCTACCTGGAAGCCTAGCCCCTACTTCTTTCTCTGTGGGTCCAAGGATAGGTTTCTTCTTCAGTATGTATGGGGTCAATGGTTCAAACCCCAGAAGGGAGCTGCTTCTCTCTCTCTTTGGTGGAAGATGCAAGGGCTTCCAGCTGGAGTAACTCATCCATCAGCAAAGATTTTGGAAGTGACACAGATGAGGGTCCTGCCAACTCAGCCACTGGCAATAGCCCATCCCAGCTGCTCAAAAGGAAGGAGTGCCTCCAAGAGAGGAATAATGGGAAAACTTGCTCAAAGGCAAAGTTTCTTCCTGACCTTTCTTGGTTCGTGACTGACTCATGCCCTGAAACATGAAAGTTTCCATATATCCATTTCCATTTCCATATTTCTATATCCATTTGGATATTTATAACATCATTCGTGGGTCATACAAAATTATCAACTTAAAAATTAGCCTGCTATATTTGGTCAAACATTTAATTAACATTATATATGGTCAAATATTATATTTTTTTAGGGTTATATTTGGTCAAACATTTAATTAACATTAAATTAACATTTAATTAACTCCTGCCAGCTGGGGTCTCAGCCCGCTGCCAGCCTGGGCTTCCTACACCCAGGCTGGCTGCGGGCTGAGACCCCGGGTGGCAAGGATCCAGTGGGGGAAAGTGCAAAGCGGCGGCAGACTGAGCGCTCAGCCCGCTGCTGCTTTGGGGTTTCCCCCACTGGCCCCTTGCCCTCCGGGGTCCCACCACCTGCCCCAGTCAGCTCCCGCTGTCAGCCTGGGTGTAGGAAACCCAGGCTGACAGCGGGAGATGAGACCCCCGCTGGCAGGAGCCTGCAGGGAAACTCTAAAGCCACAGTGGGCTGAGTGCTTAGCCCGCTGCCGCTTGTCCACTCACTGCCACTTTCGTTTCCCTGAGGCTCCTGCCAGCGGGGGTCTCAGCTCCCGCTGCCAGCCTGGGCTTCTTACACCCAGGCTAGCAGGGGGAGCTGACTGGGGCAGGTGGCAGGACCCCGGCTGGCAGGAGCCTGCAGGGGAAGCCACAAAGCAGTGGCGGGTTGAGCACTCAGTCCTGCCGCCTGCCCCAGTCAGCTCCTGCTGTCAGCCTGGGTGTAGGAAGCCCAGGCTGGCAGCGGGAGCTGAGACCCCCTGCTGGCAAGAGCCTGCGGGGAAACTCTAAAGCCGCAGCGAGCTGAGCACTCAGCCCGCTGCTGCTTCTCCGCCCGCTGCCGCTTCAGATTTATTTAATTTAGAGACCCGCCTGCGGTTGCCTTGGCAGGGCCAGACCAAATGATTTCGCGGCCCTTATACGGACAATGGGCCGGATGTTCCCCACCCGTGGGCTGTAGGGAGCATTGATAAGTGAAGGGAGGGGGTAGCTCCCTTTTATGGACACCCAGCCAGCCAGTTAGCTACAAAATCCCTGTTCTCTACTAGCTCTACCTGTTAAGGGTTTAAAAAGTCCACAGGTAAAAGGAAGGGAGTAGTCACCTGACCAAAAGAGCCAATGGGAGGGCTAGAACTTGTTAAAATTATTTTTATAAAACCTTACCTTTTGTCCATCTCTAGTTGTTTTCCAGAGAGAGGAGACACATAGCAGCAATGCTATAAGAAACTTTAAGCCAGGTATGAAAAATTATTAGATTATACCTAGAACCTGCTTAATTAGAAATGTAAGTAGATCAATAAATGTCTAGAAAGACACGACCAGGTTTATTTTTGTTTATTTCTGATTGGCTTGTGTATTTCTCTGTGCTAACCCCAAATCCTTGTGTTTTGCTCTTAACCATTAAAGTGGACCTCAAGAAAAAAATTCTTGATGTTTAATTATTATATTGGCTCTTTGGAAACCTAGCAAGAGCCTAAATTCCAAATGTATTTTCCTTCTTTTTGTTTTTTTAAAAAACTTACCTTTTCTTAAGAATTTTGTGTCCTAAGAGGTTTGTGCATGTTGTCTAATTAGCTGGTGGCAACAGCTGATTTCCTTTGTTTTTTTCTCATCTCTTACCTGGGAGTGGGGGGTGTCAGAGGGCTTGAGAGAACCCCATAGGGGAAGGATTCCCAAGTGCTCCTTCCTGGGTCCCAAGGATGTTTTTGCACTGGGGTGGTGGAAGGATCTACCAACCAAAGGTCAGAGAGAAGCTGTCCCCTTGGGAGTTTAATACCAGCCCGGAGTGGCCAATATTAATTTTTAGAATCCTTGCGGGCCCCCACTTTCTGCACTCAAAGTGCCTGAGTGGGGAATCAGCCTTAATAGGATCATTCTGCAACTGGACTGCAGTTGGTAGCTGGTCTAGTTTCTTGAGGATCTACAAGTCCCGTCAGTTTGACAGAGTTCAAGGAACTTTGCTCCAATACCACCTTTCTTCCACCTCCAAACCACTCATGGATTTCAAGTAAGGGAGCTCATCTCAAGAGGACTATGTCAGTGGTGCCTGAGAGATGGATCTGCCCCCATTTGAAGAATAAAATGCTCCTAGCCTTGTTCTCCAGTCTGACTGCAATCCATTGGGTTGAAGACAGTGTGAAAGGAAAGTGTTACTCAAAGCCCTGGGGTGATTTGAACTCACAACACCTAATTACCAAACCCACTGAACTGCTCCACAACAATTCCACCCCTTCACTCTGATCTCAGCTGGATTTCGCCCATGTGCTTAGTGCTGGACACCAGTCCTCTGGAGGGAACCTTCAATCTGAGACCTCAATGTCCAGTCAGCTGTAGCACTGGAGAAAGAACCCAGTAGTGCTGGCTCCCGGTTTTCCTTTCCAGGGCCGGCGACAGAAATTTTGGGGCCCCCTCTTCTGATTGTTTGTACCCCCCCCCCGCCTGACCTGGCCCACCCAACCTAATCTCCTCCCCCAGCCTAACCTCCTCCCCTCCCCACCCATCCCTGCCTGGCCCACCCCGCTGTTGGGGGTGATTTTCCTTTACCTGCCAGCCTCCCCCCATCTCTAACCGCCTTCCCTCCCAACCCCTGCCTGGCCCGGCCCATCCCATCCCATCCCACCGAACCTAACCTCCTCCCCCCTCCCACTCCCAACCCAGCCTCCTGCCCCCATGCTTGACCCAGCCAGCTCAGCCTCTCCCCCACCCAAACCTCCTTCCCTCCCGCACCCACGCCTCGCCCACCCCATCCAGCCTAGTCTCCTGATCCACCTCCCCCCACTGGGCTACCATTAACTCCCGGCCCCGGGTCTCCCCAGCCCCGCTCGCTGGCCCCGGCCCCCTTGGAGCGGCAGTCGCTCTCCGATCGCTCCTGAGGTGGGAGAAGGGGGATGGATGGGAAGTAGATGGGGAGGGGGCTCTGAGTGAGGCGGGAGAAGGGGGATGGATGGGGAGGGGGCTCTAGGTGAGAAGGAGGATGGATGGGGAGGGGGCTCTGGGTGAGGAGGGAGAAGGGGGATAGATGGGGAGGGGGCTCTAGGTGACAAGGGGGATGGATGGGGAGGGGGCTCTGGGTGAGGAGGGGGGTGACAGCCCCTGGGCAAGCGGGGTCTCTGCTCCAGCCTCGCTTCTTGGGGACACCCATGGGGGGGGGGGCAGGTGGCTCCCAGCCAGCCTAGGGCGCTCTGGAGGGGGGGCCCCTCCAGATATGGAGAAGACCCCGCGCAGGTGTCCAGACATGGGACCCCTGGGACCCAAGGAGCAGGAGAGACGCCTCCTCTCCCGCCGGCCCAGAGTGAGGGACGCCAGCGAGGGGATGTCACCGGGCAAGCAGACTTGGGGACAGATACAACAGAGGTAGCAAAGTCCTGTGGCACCTTAAAGACTAACTATAAAGTTTTGAAGCTTAAGCTTTGACGAAGTGGGTATTAGCCCACGAAAGCTTATGCTTCAAAACTTTATAGTTAGTCTTTAAGGTGCCACAGGACTTTGTTACCTCTGCTATTCCAGACTAACACGGCTACCTCTCTGATTGGGGACAGCCGGTGGCGGCTCTGAGCGCGGCGGCCGGCTGACAGCTGTATATAGCCCGGCGGAGCGCTCCTCTCCCAGCCCTCCTCACTTGCCCCGCACAGCTGATCTCACCCCCGCGTTGCCCTGGAGACAAGGGGGGACGATTACGATTACAGCTGTGTACTGGTCCCCGGACTTAAGGGGCCCCCCTTAAGTCCGGGGCCTGGTATAGCTGTACCCGTACTACACCCCTGTCGCCGGCCCTGTTCCTTTCTCAAAGCATGAAACTCAACTCCCCTCTGAGAGTCAGGAATAGATGCCAGGAGTCCTGACTCCCAGCCTCACTGCTCAGGTCTAAGATCCCCACCAGAAGCTGAGTTGACATTGAAAATGATGAAACTGAAGAACTAGAAGAGAGATGAACGTGCCCTGTGACACAAAACTAGGACATTAGCTAGATCAAAAGCTTGTGGACTCCCAATTTGCATAGTAATAACAGCTGATGGCCTCATTCCCGGCACGGAGGCTCCAACCATCATACCTGTCGGGAACACTCATGGCAATAACAACTTTCCAAATTCTTGTAGCATTGGCCAGTTTTCAGAGACTCCCACAGTGGGATGGGCACAGGTGTAAGTAGACAGAGAGTGATGGGTGTGTCTGGGGTTAGGTGGATGGAGAAAGACAAAACGGAAACCAGTGTGTATCAATATGGATGGATGAGGAGAGCAGTTTTTGTACAAATTTCCAGTACAAACCCTAGTGTGGATTCAGGTGCACCAGTAAAATCATGATCCACACTAGTGTGGCTTAACCGTCACTATTGACGGCAACAAGACATACCAGCATACACCTCTCTAGTATCATTCATTGCCAAAAAAGGGAAAAACCCCAACTCCTGCGTTTGTGAGACACCTCTTTCCATACCTCCTGTTTGGATTTATGTGTGGGTCTGGGTCATGTGTGTCTTAATCCTTTGTTTGTGTCTCTCCTGTTATTTTTAGTTTTGTGGGTATGAGCCACTCCCTTGGGTGCCCTTTGCATGTCTCCTCTTCCTCCTTGTGTGTATTTCTGTCTTTTGTCAGGTGTGGTTGTGTTTTTTGTGGTTCTGGCTCTTGATTCCGTCAATCTGAGCCTTATCTGTCTCCAAAATTGATTCCTGTGTGTGTATCTGTCATGTGAAACTCTTGGTACATTCCTCCAAGTGTTTCTTCTCTTTCCTCTACCACTTTTCTTCCCTGGTCTAGAGCCAATGGGTGAAGAAGCCAAAACTCACAACATTCCCTCAAAAACTCCAGACATGGCTTCTTGTCACTCTCCCCTACTCCCTCACTTTGTCCTTTCCCAGATCTCTCTCTCCTTCTTTCCATATTAAAATCCCCTGGGCACATTTCTGTTCCTCAGAAATAGGGCAGAGGTCCACAGGCGGCCAGGGAGAGTTCTTCTGCCACCAAAGAATCACCATTATCCAGCAGGAAAATAGAATGGCTGACTTAGAATACAGGGTGTGCACTGTGTGTAGGTACCTCTCCTCCTTGTTAAGCTATTGCAGCGGCAGCATATGGCCCTGTGGTTCCAGCCCTAGTCCTGGCGGCCAGACGGTGGGAGTTCCAGTCTTCCTGGGGCAGTGCGACCTACTGGAAATGGGGTACTGGCCCCTCTTCTCATCGCCAGAGCATCCCAAAGGGGAGGTGTGCTCCGACTGTCACCTTCAAATCACCAGAGCAATTTAGCTGCTGTAGGAGTCCATGACCGTCCCGCCCCATCAGTCTTGGAGGGAGGTCACATCCCCACACACTTGGGCCCCTATTAAGGCCGGGATTACCCAAGGCCCTGGCCCTCTAGGCAGGGTCAAGCAGACAGTATCCTGGGCCTCAGGCAGGACAGAGCAACAAGATGTCTAGCGAGCGTGGGACCCTAAATAGGTGGAGCAACAAACCATCTATGGGGTCAGGCCCTCAAGCAAGGCACGGCAACCAAGCAGGTTAGGGGCTCAGGCTCTGAGGCAGCAGAGGGCCCCAAACGGTCTAGGGACCTCAGACCCTCAGGCAAGACAGGACACAAAACATTAGGGGCTCGGGCCCTTAGGCAGGGAGAACATCCAACTGTCTAGGGAGCTGAGGCCCCCAGCCGGGGAGGAGCCCCATACAGGTGACGTCAAACACAGGCCTGTTGCCCTAAAGTGGGGAGGCAGCAGGGGGTTTAAACGTGTTTCGTCTTGGACATTGACATGGTCATGTCAACACCCTTGACTCGTTGGGCCCATATATGTCATCTAAGTGACTGCACTAGGGCCCAGGGCTGTGGGTCAGGAGTGAGGGGCACCAGCCCAGGTTCTAGGCTAGGACTGGATTGGGAAGATGCCAGTGGGTCAGGACTCAGGGTGCATCTACACAGCCAACAAAGGTGTGATCGCAGCGCAGGTGGACTTTCCTACCTTTAATCTAGCTAGCGCGGGTAGCAGCAGGGGTGGGACATGTGGCAAGGGTGTTAGGACAGGCTGAACACTGGAGGACATAGATTTGTCTCTGGCAGACTGGCACTGCCGGTCTGTGCCTCTTGCTATTTTACCCATCCTAGCCAGATGAAAGTTGGCACAACTCTGCCCACCTGCTCTCCAATTGCACCTTCACTTGCCAGGAAGACACACCCTGAGAGATTTCCATGAAGCCCACGTCTCTAACATGAAGCGGTTTGTTTAGCTCCCCGCCCAGGCCCTGCCTGATAAATTACTGTTTTCGGGATATCGGCCTTACTCAATAACTTTCTGGATTTCCCCTCCTACTCTTCCACCTCCATATCTGGCTGGGCTCTATATAACACACTCCAAGAGGGGAAGGAGGACCAGGGAGAGGCTTCGCTCAACAAACGCTGAGGTCCAGCGTTCTCACAACAGTGAAGAAAGAAGGACTTGGGTGAGTTGCAGGAGATTCCACTAGTCGGGAGAGAGGCTAGAACAGTGTCAAATGGGTTTTCAATTGCAGGGTTTGTTTCTGGGAATCAGCTAGTGGTTAGAATGGGGGGGGGATGGGAATCAGGTCTCCTGGGTTCTATCACTGCCTCTGAGGGGGGACAATGGGTTAGAAGAAGTGATGAGGGGAGGGGGGGGTGAGACAATGAACTCAGTTGAGGTCTGGGAAGTACCTGACAAAATGGAGACCCTGGTTTGTCAGAGTCTATGAAGAACCCAGCCCAAAGGGACAAGGATACTGGGAGGGAATCTGGGCAGAGTGGAGTGGCAGAGGATCATGGGAAGGGGAGGGATTTGGTCCCAGAAGGTTCCACTGAGGAGGCATCCACACCATCCTGTCTCCATTAATCTCCCCCCTCTCACCACTGCCAGTCAATCCAGGACAGACACGGCCATGGCTCCAAGAGGACCCCGTCCTGCGCTCCTGCTGCTCGTCGTCCTGCTGGCCGCTGGCCTGGCCCTGGGTCACCATCGGCAGCCATGGATCGAGCTGAACGAAATATTCAATAAGCATCATGTGAACTTTCCACGGACCTCAGCCCCCAACCTCAGGGCCTACTGCAACACGGTGATGCTAGCCAGGGGGATATACGGGACGCTGGTCAACAACTTCGTCCATGCACCCATCCGTTCCATCAACAATGTCTGCTTCAGTGGTGGGGTACCAGTCCCAGGCGGCCAACGCAGGAGCATTCAATCCTTCTCCGTCACCACCTGCAGATATAGCACGGTGAACCGCTCCTACATCGGGACCCAGACGACCCAGCACATTTTCATTGGATGCTGGAATGGGCGCCCTGTATACTATAGGCAGTAAACGTAGGGCCCAGCCTGTGTGTGGAAGGGAGACAGGGGAAGCCGCTGCGTCCCCTACTCGGGCTCTGACTCTTCCACACAGGCCCCAGAACTCACCTCCTAGTTACATTGTTTAGATGTCTCCACCCATCAACCTCTGCTGCCCTTTGTGCCCATTACACAGTACAGCCGCCCCTTCCCCACCCCCACCCTCTGCTGCCCCTAGTGCCCATTATACAGTATAGCCGCCCCTTCCCCACACCCACCCTCTGCTGCCCCCTAGTGTCCATTATACAGTATAGCCACCCCTCCCCCACCCCAGCCCTCTGCTGCCCCCTAGTGTCCATTATACAGTATAGCCGCCCCTTCCCCACCCCCACCCTCTGCTGCCCCTAGTGCCCATTATACAGTATAGCCGCCCCTCCCCCACACCCACCCTCTGCTGCCCCCTAGTGTCCATTATACAGTATAGCCGCCCCTTCCCCACCCCACCCTCTGCTGCCCCTAGTGCCCATTATACAGTATAGCCACCCCATCCCTCACCTTCTATTGCCCCTAGTGCCTATTGTAGGGCTGGTCCTCACTACCGGGGGGGATCGATGGCAGATACGCAACTTCAGCTACGTGAATCACATAGGTGAAGTTTGCGTATCTGACGCCGACTTATCTGCTGTCCTCTCGGCAGCGGCAGTTGGCGGCGCGCTCCCCCCGTCGACCCCAGCTTGTGCCTCCCGGCAAGCTGGAGTTCTGGAGTCGACGGGGGCGCCGCGAGCGATCGATTGCTACCCGCCGATCCGTGGGTAGTGAAGACGAGCCCTTAGAGCCTAGCCGCCCTTTCCTCATCTTGTAATCCCTGTTGCTGAACGGCCATCTAAAAACCTGTCCTGTGGTAAAGAAATATCCATCCATTTCAGCCGTGTGTTACTTTATTGTGCAATCTGTCTAATAATGGCTAATCCTCATATTCATCACAATTACCTGATATTTCTCATTGTTCTCATTATTATTATTTTTAACATTTCCCTCCTTTCTGTAATTCTTTGCGCTCTCTCAACTCCATAAAACATGATACCTTCAAAGCAAACACTGGCCTGCTGTTTTACACTGGGGATGTCAAAGTCCGTAAGCTACTGAACGCTTAGAGTGTGCTGGGAAAGTGCTGTGATGTTACAGTGTGGTTCCCAGTGCTGTCAAGCCCAGTCTCATCTTCTCCCTAGTGATGGGAACAAAACCCAGGAGCTCTTACTGCTGTCTCTGAACCTGTCCTCACCCACTACATCCCACTCCCCACCAAGAACCGGTCCTGAATCTTCATCCACCCTCTTCTAAGCCACTGGATCCCTTTCACCTCTCAGGTGTAGGGTAAGTATCAGGGTGTCTTGATTCCCCTCCTTTATTGCTCTAGTGGTTTGTGCATTGGCTAGGTGAACCCACAGATGTGAGTTCAATCCTTGAGGTGGCCATTTAGAGATATAGGCAAAAAAAAAATCTGTCAGCTGATTTAATTGGGGATTGGTCCTGCTTTAAGCAGGGGGGTGGACTGGGTGCTATCTTGAGGTCCTTTCCATCTCTGATGTTCTATGATTAAAACAGAGCAAATTATTATTTTCTATACTAGACCTTGTAGTCGAAAGAGTACCTGAGACATAAGGTCTTGTACCAGAGGCCTGAGCTGAAGTAGTTGTCAAATCTTTGTTGATATAAAGCAAAGTCAGGCTGTAAGTAAGAGGCAGGTCCTCCTCACAGACTCTGGCAAGAACAGGGCTGATTGTACAGAAACACAGACTCCCTAAGAAGGTGCTAGGCACAGAACATTCACGCAAACACATTCCAGAATGGTACAACCAGGAAACCCCAATACCAAGTTGGTTCCAACACATTCCCCGAAGAAACAGGAATATGCTGACCCATCCTAAAGATAAGGTTAGGATGACAGTACGTCGGATAGCGCTGTTTTGACTGAATCAACACATACAAGGCAATGGGTGGCAGCTAGCCACGTCAGAGGGGTGATGCATAACTTGTTTGTACTGGTGTGTGAAATGGAGTCTCAGAGAGAGTCTGGCTAATCTAGGGGAGAATGGAAAATCCTGCCATTCACTGAACTGCATCGATTATAACGGCATCAAGGTCTTAGGCCAAGTCTACACTGGAGCGGGAGGGTCGACCTAAGATACTCAAGTGGGACAATTTGCCCCAGACCCCCATGAGAATACATGTTACTATAGTATTGCAACTTTTTTTATGGAAGGGCCCCCCGAAATAGCTTTGCCCAGGCCCCCTGGATCTTCTGGGTGGCACTGCCAGGTAACAGCAGATGAGTTGTCCACAGCAGGTGGAATCTGGTTGTACAGACAACTTCATGTTTCCTCCTCTGCCTTAAACAGGGGTGTGTGCCACAATTGGGCTTCATGGACTCTAGTCCCAGCTATAGTCTGGGAACTGCGGGGTGGACGACTGGAGTGCGGTGTCTCCAAGAGCCTCATTCGACCTGTCTCGGAGCCATGGGCACTGAAATCACCCTGCTACCCAAGGGAAACAGTTCAGCTGCTGTGGCTTCAGGCTTCTTGCAATGGATGTCATGGAAGGCTTGTATTAGAACAGGTGCCTGAATGATTTTTCTGCTGGACCCCCATGTAGGATCCTCAGACCCCCAGCCTTCCCCAACACTCAGATATGAAAATTTACCCTCTCCGCATTTACCAGCCAAATATTTACGTATTTCTTGAGGCACACCAGATTTCTGTAGTTAAGATTTAACTGGTCAAGATAGTTGAGACCAAAGCAGCCTGTGAAGAACTTTGAAAAGATCTCACAAAACTGAGTGATTGGGCCCCAAAAACGTCAAATGAAATGTAATGTGGATAACTGTACAGTAATGCACATTGGAAAAATAACCCCAACTATACATATAATAGGATGGGGGCTAATTTAGCCACAACTAATCAGGAAAAAGATCTTGGAGTCCTTGTGGATTGTTCTCTAAGGACATCAACACAGTGTGCAGTGGCAGTCAAAAAAGCAAACAGGATGTTAGGAACCATTAAAAAAAAGGGCTAGAGTATAAGATGGACAATATCTTATTGCCCTTATACAAATCCATGGTGCACCCATATCTTGAATACTGTCTACAGATCTGGTCTCCTCATCTCAAAAAAGATATACTGGCATTAGAAAAGGTTCAGAGAAGGGTTATTAAAATGATTAGAGGTTTCGAACGGGTCCCATATGAGGAGAGATTAAAGAGTCTAGGACTTTTTAGCTTGGAAAAGAGAAGACTAAGGGGGGATATGATAGAGGTATATAAAATCACTAGTGGTGTGAAGAAAGTGAATAAGGAAAAGTTATTTACTTGTTCCCATAATAGAAGAACTAGGGGCCACCAAATGAAATTAATGGGCGGCAGGTTTCAAACAAATACAAGGAAAGTTCTTCACACAGTGCACAGTCAACCTGTGGAACTCCTTGCCTGAGGAGGTTGTGAAGGCTAAGAATATAACAGTTTTTAAAAACATAACTAGATAAATTCTTCGAGGTTAATTTCATTAATGGCTATTAACCAGGATGGGTAAGAAATGGTGTCCCTAATCTCTGTTTGTCAGAGAGGGGGTGATGGACGACGGGAGAGAGATCATTTGATCATTGTTTCTTAGGTTCCCGCACTCCGGGGCACCAGGCATTGGCCACTGTCGGTAGAGAGGATACTGGGCCGGATGGACCTTTGGTTCTTATGTTCTTATGAGGCCTCATATCTGCACTGGTGGGGGAGACAGTTGGGTCCCAGGTGAAAATGAATTCTCAGTGTAGGGTTTTAGAAGGGTT
Organism: Sternotherus odoratus; assembly: GCA_032164245.1. Lineage (NCBI taxonomy): Eukaryota > Metazoa > Chordata > Testudines > Kinosternidae > Sternotherus > Sternotherus odoratus. Next base: position 30,505,882 of record JAVMKO010000013.1, read on the forward strand.
ACGTGGAATCCCAGGTGGGGCAAGTGTAGTTCAACGGTGACCCAGGTAACCAGGCAATGGACTTGAGAAGAGCCAAGGAACTGGAAGTCCAACTTATGCAAGGGTGTATTTGTGAGGAGGTGCTCCATCAAGAGTCACACTTCTTGTCCAACTGAACAGGTGGGTCCATGTTGACGAAGTTGGTCTGCATGTTGCTTGTAATCGGTGTTTGCTTTTTCCAGGTGGCCTCTTACTTCTCCCTAGATTCGATGAATCCTCTGCAGCAAGTCTGAGGTGGGTAGGTTAGGAGAGGTCATAGCTAGCTGTAGGCAGACCAGGTGTGGTCCCCACAGTTGGCAGAAAAGGGGCATCGTTCAATGGAAGTGTAGTAATTATTGTTTGCAGATTCTGAGTAGGGTAACAGCAAGGACCAATCATCATGAAGGTAGTTCACATAATCTCATAGGTATTGCCCAAAAAATGGATTGATGCTTCTGTCTGGATGTTGGACTGAGGGTTGGAGGCAGAGGACAGGTGAGGCTGGACCCATGGAATACAGAAGACCTCAGGCCAGAATTGGGTGTAAATTGTGACCCTTGATTGGAGCTGATGCAATGCAGAAGGCCAGGGAGATGAACCACCCAGAGAACGCTTCTTGGAACAAGAAGCTTTTAGTTCATTAAGTTAGGTCTTTGCAATTAGAAAGCATATTTTTATTTGTATTACTTTTTCTACCTTTATTCCTTTTACTTGGTACCACTTAAGTGATGTCCTTTTGTTAATAAACATGATTTATGTTTCCTATAATCCAACTCAGTGCTGTGTTTGAAAAGAAGGGGGGTCTTAAATTCATAAACTGTAATATGCTGACTCCTGAAAATAGTAGCTAACCTTTTGTCTTCTGCGAATATAGAGTGGTAGAAGCTGTGCGTGGCAGTGAAATATCTCTGAGGAGCTCAGGATCTGGAGCTCACTCATGATCACCCGCTGGCCAAGCTTTGGGCTGGGAGAGCCTTGAGGATTTTGCTGGTCAGAAATTCAGACTGATGGGGCAGGCGGCTGACACACAGTCTAGTCTCCAGAGCACCTGACTCTAGATGAGGCGAAGAAGAAACAGTGTCTCTCTGCTCTGCATACCCCAACAGAACGTCTGCTAATTTGGGTTATTATTGACTGAATAAAAAGATCACTGATTTGTATGTGTAGCGTGAAATTGACATTTACGGACAGTTCCCAGGAAAAATCTTTGTCCTACTCTAACTGTTCTTCTGCCCTTACCTTCTGCTGCCCCCTAGTGCCCATTATACAGTATAGCCGCCCCTTCCCTGCTCTATAGACTTGTTTGAAACTCAGGGCGTTCATCACTAAAATTAAAAGACAGCGAATGTTCTGCTGCTGATAAAACACCCGCACCTCAGGATTGTCCATACCAAGAATTATAGCCAGCAAGATTGTAAAGATGCTGGGAAATTAGGGAGGATACAGAAAGAGAGTCAACAAATGGCAAGGTCAGCGCTGACCAGAGTTTTATGCTGACCATCCGGACAAAGAGAGCAGGTCACAACAAAGTTACAATTTGGTCATGAAAGATAAAATGTAAAGAACTTGGGCAGGAAGGAGGACACACAGGTGCCAGTATGTAACTGGTTTAAAAAATTGTCATTACGAGTTTGGGTTAATGTAATCGGTTTAATAAATTTGAAGGAGGTCGCTAGTGTTACCTATTTAATATAAATGAAAAACAAGGCTCTTTGGGAACCATTTCCAGACTGCATTGCAACATCAAGCTGCTAGAACTCTGACCCTTCTGCATGACTGTGACACGCAGAGACATCGCCGGGAACCCCCAGATGAATGGATCCTGACTGGTCATCAAGGAAAATTTGTCTATATATTGGGAGTGGTGAGCATAAAAGATTTGCTTGGCACATGTGTTCTGTGAGTGTTGCTGATAAATAAAATGTTTAGAGCACAGCTGTGTAATGCTTTCAGGCCCCCATGTTCTGCACTCAAAGTCCCAGAATGGGGGATCGGCCTTGACGGTCCCTATTTAAGTCAACAGAGTAAATACAAAATTGTCTGTACAACTGGACTTCCCCATGCCTTGGACTGCTGTTCCTGCTTTCTCATCCTGACCTGCTAGCCTGGCTCTTGGGAACTGGCTTTTGATGCCTGCTCTCTGATTTGACTCTCAATTCTGAACTCTTGGAGTTCCAATCCAGGTTTGGACACCAGTAGTGGTGGGATTGGAACCCATGATCCTAAAAAAACTAGAGCCGAAAACATCCCCCTTAAAAAGCTCAGCTTTCCTACCAGGAAGCCCAGTCCCTACTTCTTTCTCTGTGGGTCCAAGGACAGGTTTCTCCTTCAGTATGTATGGGGTCAATGGTTCAGACCCCAGAAGGGAGCTGCTCTGCCATTGACTCCATTTAATTCTCTCTCTCTTTGGTGGAAGATGCAAGGGCTTCCAGCTGGAGTAACTCATCCATCAGCAAAGATTTTGGAAGTGACACAGATGAGGGCCCTGCCAACTCAGCCACTGGCAATAGCCCATCCCAGCTGCTCAAAAGGAAGGAGTGCCTCCAAGAGAGGAATAATGGAAAAATCTGCTCAAAGGCAAAGTTTCTTCCTGACCTTTCTTGGTTAGTGACTGACTCATGCCCTGAAGCATGAAAGTTTCCATATAGTGTGTTGGTTCCATATGGGGAGGGGTGTTGGGTCTAGTGGGCTAAAGGAAAAGCGGGGGGGGGGAAATCCTGGTTTCTATCCCTGACCCTGAGAGGGGAAGGAGGTTCAGTCACAGACAGATGAAGACTCAGGACTCCTGGGTTCTTTTCCCAGCTTCTGAAGGGGAGTGGGATATAGTGGGGGCATCAGTAGCAGTCAGGACTCATGGATTTTATTACCAACTCTAGGGAAAATGTTGAGATTTGGCTGGAAACCACAGAGAACCTGGAAAACCACAAAACATTTCCAGCACATTCATTACAATTTGTGTTTTTGCCATCCCCAATCTCACACTTACACAGTAATTGCTTTGCAGGTATTGGGTTTTATGGAGATTGGGGAGCACAGAGACAAGTTAATTGTGATGCATGAGGATTATCCTTAACAGACTCAATGTACAATACAACAAGAGTGAAATTGATGGATATTTCTCAAGCAAAGGAAAGCTTTTTAGAGAGGAACTATTTGGAAGAAGTGAATACAACTTAGGGAAGGAGTGAGTGTATTCAAAAAACTGGCACTGGAAGCAGAAGAGGGTGAGCGTAGGAAGTGGCAGCTATCCTATATTATAAAAGACAAGCCAACAGTGTGTGAAGCCGTCATGCGCAGTAGAGATGGCCCGGACGAACGGCATGCTGGGGGTTGTAGTTCGGAGGCACTAAATGGGTGCCGTGCGTGCCTGCCTGAGCGATCTTCACATGGAGCTAGAGAACCAAGGAGCAGTTAGACATATAAAGTTAGCTGGGCTGTCAGGCGCATGACGAGGGGTTGAGGGGGGAGGGCGCTGAGCGGGGGGGTTCGTTGCAGGAGAAGGGGGACCGGGAGAGGGGGGGATCGTTGCAGGGGGAGGGGGGCTGGGCGAGGGCGGGATCGTTGCAGGGGGAGGGGGGCTGGGCGAGGGCGGGGTCATTGCAGGGGGAGGGGAGCTGGGTGAGGGTGGGGTCGTTGCAGGGGAAGGGGGACTGGGCGAGGGGGGGTCATTGCAGGGGGAGGGGGCCTGGGCGAGGGGGGTCGTTGCAGGGGGAGGGGGGCTGGGCGGCGGGGGGGGGGGGCTCGAGCCCTTATAGTTGGCCTGTGTACACGAGCTTTTACACTAGTACTGTATAATGGGCACTAGGGGCAGCAGAGGGTGGGGGTGGGGGAGGGGTGGCTATACTGTATAATGGGCACTACGGGCAGCAGAGGGTGGGTGTGGGGAAGGGGCGGCTATACTGTATAATGGGCACTAGGGGCAGCAGAGGGTGGGTGTGGGGAGGGGGCGGCTATACTGTATAATGGACACTAGGGGGCAGCAGAGGGTGGGGTGGGGGAGGGGCGGCTATACTGTATAATGGGCACTAGGGGGCAGCAGAGGGTGGGGAAGGGGCGGCTATACTGTATAATGGACACTAGGGGCAGCAGAGGGTGGGTGTGGGGAGGGGGCGGCTATACTGTATAATGGACACTAGGGGGCAGCAGAGGGCTGGGTGGGGGAGGGGCGGCTATACTGTATAATGGGCACTAGGGGCAGCAGGGGTGAAGGGTGAAAACACCTGAACTATCTGACCAGGCTCAGAGGGCAGTGAGGCACTGTGTCTGGCGTGGGAAGGCCAGAGCGGGGTGAGGGGAAGGAACAGGCCCTACTTATTCTCCAGCAAGAACACGGGGCGCCGATTCCAGCAGGCGATGACAATGTGCCCGGAATCGCTGTTCTCAGTGTAAGTGTTCCTCTCTGGGTCGTATGTGCAGGTGGTGATAGAGAAGTGAAAAATGCTCCTGCGTAGGCCGGTTCCGATGTGTGTCCCGCGGAGAAAGCAGACACGCCTGATCGAGCGCATGGGTGCGTGGATGAAGGTGTTGACGTATGTCCCATCTATGCCCCGGCGAAACATCATCGTCTCGCAGTAGTTGTTGGGGAAGTCAGCTGGGCTTTGTGGGAAATCCACATGGTGCTTTCCGAATCTCTTTTCCAGACGGGCCCAGGGTGTCCGACTGGCCAGAGCCAGGCAGGAGGCCAGCAGCACCAGGGGCAGCAGTAGCCGGAGATGAGGTCTTCTCATGGCCACGGCTGTTTCTGTTGCTGGATTGACCTGCAATGGAGAGACAGTTCCAGGTGGGGATCTGCCTCCACCATGGAACCTCCTGGGCCCAACCTCTCCCCCTCCCACTCCAATCTGCCCCAAATCCCCTCTCCTGATATCCCTGCCCAGCCCACTTTTCCCAGAGTCCGTCCCATTGTCCCAGCCCCATTGCTCTGGGGGCTTCTCAGAAACTGGCACATCTGGGGCTCTATTGTGCCAGGTGCTGCCCTGGCCCCCACTGAGATCGGGGCCTGCTCCTCTAACTCGCTGCTCCCCATTCCCCTCCCCGAGCCAGGTGAGAGCCCAGGTGTCCAGAATCTCAGACTGACCAAGATGGGCCTCCCGTCCTTGTGCCAGGTGCTGCACAGGCCCCAACTGACATCAGACCCCATCTTCTCTTACCCTCTGTTCTCCATCCAGAGGTGGAGAGTGAACCCAGGAGTCCTGACTCCCAGGCCCTCTGCTCTAACCACTAGAACTTGCTGCCTTCCAGAAACAAACCCTCTATTTGCAGCCCCATGTGGCACTGTTCTCTCCTCTCTCCCGGCTGGGGGAATCTCCGGCAGCTTACCCAAGTCCTTGTTCCTTCGCTGTCGTCGGAGTGACGGATCCCAGCCTCTGCAGTGCCGAACCTCACCCTTATCCTCCTGTCTTGGTGTGGGTTATATAGCACCCTTATCCTGCCTATCTTGGTGTGGGTTATATAGCACCCAGCCAAATGTGGAGGAGGAAGAGCAGGAAGGGAAACCTAGTAAATAATTGGGACACCATCATTTCCTGATATCTGGAAATTAAAAGCAGTGTCCCAGCAGGCTGTGGGTGGGTGAGGAACAAACAACACAAGAGACGTGGGCTCAAGGTGTGTCTACTCAGCAAGGGAAGGTGCAATTGTGGCATGGGGAGGTGTATCCCTGCCAGCTTTAAACTAACTACCCTGGGTAACAATATCAGGGGGTACAAACATCACTGAGGCCTTGGTGCTCTGGTACCAGCACACCAGGGACCTTGGTGTCCTCTCTACTATTGTCCCCCATGTTCGCTAGATTAAAGCTAGCCTTGGAACGCTCACCCGTGCCACAACCACACCTCTGAGACCTTGCAACTTGTACTAGCTTGGGGTGTTGAAGGCACTGCTTTTAATTGCCTCTTTGGTATCTGATTTACAGCAGTATTGCGAAATATCCAGTCTTATTAGATGCAAGGAAAAAGGATCGGTAGAAAAGAGGCAAGGGGAATATGGTGGAATAAGGGAAGGAAACTGACCCATGGTGGGGCAGAGGTGGAGACAATGTTTCCTACCCCATGTGTCGGTTGAGATTTAGCCTGTCTCATTGATCTCAGAAAAAATGTCTCGTGACTCTCAGGGCTCACTCTCTGTCCTGCCTTAGTCTGGCAGAAGGTAGCAAAACGTTCTACTTTTGTCAATTTACTACTTTTGGCTCCGTTAGCCGGGCAATCGCCTCTTGGACCATGATCTTCCCCACCTCTTGTGTATCTAGCTGACAAAATGCTCTCTTTTTCCTGGGGCTTGCCCCACCTGGCCTTTGGGGATTTATTGCCATTGGTTTTTATAGCTGGGCCTAGCCTAGCGTGACTCTCTTGTAAGTCTCTCCCTCTGTGGTTCTTCTTGGTGGCCACTGGTCTCTGCTTTGATTTAGATCATCTTCCCTTGTCTCCTTACTTCTGTTGCTGCGTGAAGGGTTCGATCCCACTTATTTGGCCATGTCTCTGACAGCTCTCTGTCTAAACCCCAATCGCTACTCTGTCTCTACTGCGCTCTTCCTTTTGGTGCTCCTAATCACAGGTTTCTGCCACAACGCCCAAGCGTCTTGTACAAGATTCCATACCCCGACCCTCAGACATATGGATATGCTGGTAAAAACACACTCGGTCATAAACCACATCACACCATGGTATAAATTGCTCATCAAACTTAGCCAGCCCCACAGCATCATTGTTCTTGTGTCTCTCCTCTTTGAAGGCAATAGGATTTCAGGATATGTTCAGCTTCCCTGCCGATGACATAGACTAGGGAACTCACTTGCACTTCCCCACTCTTCCCGTGGAGTTTAGTTGCAAAGCGAAAATGTGCAGACTGCTCCTTCCACGTGTGCGAGTCTGATGGTTCGTCAAAGCAGAAGTTCTTGGGGGCCTGAAACTTTGGCATTTGGATGAAATTCTGACATTTCTATTTGATTTTCTCTGCTTTGTCGGGTTAGTCACTCAGAGAGAGGGGCAAAATGGATGCCAGCAATGACCAAAACTTTATTGCAAAAGGGAATGTCTCCAACATATTCTTTGCTAACTGTCGCCTATTGACTAAACTTAATAAAGCAGCTTAAACTTTCCATCACAGGTCTTGCTTGCAAGCCAGCGGTTCTTGATGGAAATGTGAATCTGGGTTTTCAGCACTCTGTCGGCAGAGAGCCCTCCTAGAGCAATTGGGGTGAATTTTGTCTTTCAAAGCAGCCTGTTTACCTCTCTCTGTTTTGGTGTTCTTCAGCATTAGGACTGGGGGGGGGGGGGGGATAGCTCAGTGGTTTGGGCATTAGCCTGCTAAACCCATGGTTGTGAATTCACTCCTTGAGGGAACCATTTAGAGATATGGGGCAAAAATGGGATTGGTCCTGCTTTGAGCAGGGGGCTAGATTAGATGATCTCCTGAGATCCCTTCCAGCTTTGAGATTCTATGACTCTGGATTCTAAGACATAAAGTCATGTTCTATTTCAGACTTCCAGCAAGAGTGTAATATGTTCTCAATCTAACTTCTCTGGGCCTTTCTGTGAACATAGCAGACAGAAAATTTCTTTATTTAACCTGTACTTGTGGCTTGCATCCGACGAAGTGGGTATTAGCCCACGAAAGCTTATGCTTCAATACTTTAGTTAGTCTTTAAGGTGCCACAGGACTCTTTGTTACCTCTGCTATTCCAGACTAACACAGCTACCTCTCTGATTCTTTATTTAACCTGAGCAACTGAGACTATATGGCTGAAGTGTTTAATGCCTATTTTGCTTCAATCTTCACTAAAAAGGTTACCAGATATTCCATAGAGTTAATATTAACAAGGAGGAAGGAAAACAAGTCAAAATACAGAAAAACAGGTTAAGGAATATTTAAATGAGTAAGATGGAGTCAAATTTTCTGGGCCAGAGGAAATTCGTCCTTGGGTACTCAAGGAACTAGCTGAAGCAATCTCCAAACTGTTAGCAATTATCTTCAAGAGCTCCTGGAGAGCAGATGAGGTCCCAGAGAAATGGAAAAGGACAAAGTACCTATCTTTAAATAAAGGAACAAAAAAGACTCAGTGATTTACACACCAGTCAGCCTAACTTTTCTACCTAGAAAGATACTGCAAGTAATTATTAAACAATTCATTTGTAAGCACATAAAAGATAATGGGGATAGATGGAATCGCTAGTATCAATTCATAAAGAAGAAATCATGCCAAGGCTTGACAAAGCCCTGGCTGGGATGATTAGTTGGGGATTGGTCCTGATTTGAGTAGGGGGTTGGACTAGATACCTCCTGAGGTCCCTTCCAACCCTGATACTCTATGATTCTAATATCCTTCTCTGACAGACTTACTATCCTAGATGATAGGAGGGAAGCAGTAGACGTGAGAGACCTTGATTTAGTAGGCCTTTTTTGACACAGTCCCATGTGACAGGATCATAAGCAAGCAGGATCAATAGGGTTCAAAAACTAACTATTTTGAGTCATTTTGAGTCAAAAAGAAATATTTGGTCATGGAGAATAAGTCCAAAAATGGCAATTAGCCAGGATGGGCCGGGATGTGACCCCATGCTCTGAAGTGTCCGTAGCCTCTGTTTGCCAGAAGCTGGCAGTGGACAACAGGGGATGCATCACTCTTATAAAGAGGACTGATGAATTGTTCTCTGTCTCTACTAAAGGTAGGACACGATGTAATGGGCTAAATCTTCAGCAAGGGAGATTTGGGTTAGATATTAGGAAAGCCTTTCTAACTGTGAGGGTAGTTGAGCTCTGGAACAGGCTTCCAAGGGAGCTGTGAAATCCACATCACCAGCGATTTTTAAAGTCTTGATGACTTCCTCAGGGCCCTTCCAGGCCCGTATTTCTATGATCTAATGATCCTTTCTGGACTTAAACTCTAGGAATGAATGATCTTCCTTCCATTCTTTCCCCTATTTCCTTCCTTCTTTTGTGCCTTGTAGATAGATCAAGAACCAGCAAGACACACTCAGCAATGTCCATTGTGGGCAGTGCTGACCCCAGTGCCCCATTGTTGTGAGACAACTGGATTTGACATAACTCTCAGCCATCTTGTGTCCTTAACTCCCATGGGCTGGAAGCAATGACACCACATAGAAACAAGCTGGCATTGGCTCAAACAGACAGAAGAAAAACAGCTGCAAGTTTCAGGAAAGGACAGATTCATGAGAAAAGGAAGGGGGGAAGTATGGAAAACTTACCTTGATTCTGGGGTTTTGTTGTTTCATGATTGTAATTTATTTTTTCTCATGAAGCTGCTTTCATAGAATCACAGCAGATTAGGGTTGAAAGACACCTCAGGAGGTCATCTAGTCCAACCCCCCTGCTCAAAGAAGGACCAACCCCAACTAAATCATCCCAGCCAGGTAAACAGCTTTACAGATAAGTAGAATAATGAATTATGATTGGCTGTTGCTAGAGAAATTTTTAGGGGTTATTATGAGTTGTGTGCTGTGTCTGGAGAAAACCTGGAAGAGTTTAGTTAGAAAGAGTTTAGTTAGTTAAGGTGCCACAGGACTCTTTGTTACCTCTAGTTAGAAAGTGTGCTTTAGAGAAGTTTGGATTTTCTACGAGCAAGGAGTCAGTGACATCATAGCTCCCCAGCAACAAGGCGGAAGACTGGCCACCAGAAACCTGTTGCTGTCATTTGACACCACCTCAGACAGTGGGTAACTACATTTATTTGGGGTACTCTAGATTGGCCAATTCTTATTTTAGATGTTTGCTTTGTACTCAATAAAAGCGAGGATTTGGGGGTGGACGCTCTCTCGTATGTACCGATCATTTATCAGACGGAAGTGCTGTATACTCCACTGATTTATTTCCCGACACCACCTGGAAAACAAAGACTGGTTACCATAGCTTTGCGTTCTGGTAACTCCGGGTAGCACCATGCATGGGGGGTTTCTGCTGATGGAAGGGGGCCAGTAGGGAGTGCTCCAACTGCATAACCCAAGCTGGGCCCTATGTAGCTTTGGGGGTGCTGGTTGTAGGGAGCAGGGCGGGGACCCAGTCGGGGGTGGACTCCCCTTGTGCTGCAGTGAGCGGTGTGCACCTGGATTGCGCTTGGTACCAGTTGGTGTTTGTTGAACATCTACAGCTCCTCTGAGGATGGCAGAGTTTGAGGAGCTTTGCTCCAGTCCCACCTTTCTTCTACATGGACTTTGAGGAAGGTCACTCAGCTCGAGAGGACTCTGTGTATGACCCCTGAGAGCTGGATCTGAGCCCATGTGTTCAATAAAGTGTACCTTGCCTTGTGCAGATCTCTCCTATCCACCTGCAAGTTCATGGTGGATGACAATGGGAAAGAAACAGTTACTAAAAACCCCAGGAGATGTGAACTCACGATGACTTGTTTATAAGTCCAGCAGTGTACCGATAGACCCACAATTATACCCCTTCCCTCTGCAGTCAGATGGATCTAGCCCATGGCCCTGGGCTTCTCAACAGTATTATAGAGAACCTTCAAACTGAGACCTCACTCCACAGACAGACGCAACACTGGAGATAGAACCCAGGAGTCCCGCTTCCCAGCCCCACCTCACCAGACCTCACTCTCTTTCCAGAGCCAAGATTACAACCCAGGAGTCCTGACTCCAGATCCCATCAGAAGCGAAAAGCTGAGGAATTGATGACTTTAAAATTGATGAAAGTGATGGATAGTAACATGGACCAATGTGACTTGCTAGGCGAAACTAGGACATTATCTAGTTCAGAAGCCTTGACAGTCTAAATTTGCATGGTAATAACACTTGCTAGCCTCATTCCCAGCTCAGAGGCTCCATCCATCATACCTGTCAAGAATGCTCATAAAAATAACAACATCCCATATTCCTGTAGCAGCTGCCAACCTTCAGAAACTCCCACAATAGGAAGGTCACAAATATAAGTAGATAAATATGGGTGTGACCGGGAGAGACAGGTGGATAGAGACAAAGAGACAGGAGTGTGTATGGGGATGGATGGATGCAGAGAGAGAGAGAGAGAGATCAGTTTTTGTACCAATTTCCAGTACAACCTCTCCTGTGGATTCAGGTGTTCTACTAGAACCATGGTTCACACCAGTGTAGCTTAATCCTCGCTATTGATGGTAACAAGCCATAGAAGTATAACGAACCTTTTAATTGGTATTCATTGCCAAAAATGAATACCAATGTGTGCTTAAATTCCTTACTTACGTGAGTCTTCATATCTCATGTTGTGGTTCTTGTGTGTATGTTGTGTTGTGTGGGTATATACCTCGTTCTTGAATGCCCCTGACTTATCTCCTCTTCCTCCTTGTGGGAGTTTGTATCTTTTGATGGGTGTGTTTGTGTTTTCTGTGGTTCTGACTTTTACTTCGGTTAGTCGCAGCCTTATTTGTCTCCTGTGTTGTTTCCATGTGAACATAAGAACGGCCATACTGGGTCAGACCTGTTGGGAGTTTGTGGTTCCCAATAATAACCAAATGAGTCAAAGGCCAGGCAGAATCAAGGGTCTTCCACACTTTATTCAATTCAATGTGCACAAAGGGAGAATCCCTGGTACCAAAAATCAGCTACAGTCCCTCCAGCAAGGAGCCCCTCCCATTGCTAAAGTATAGCACGTGTCAGTTACATAACAAGTTACCTAACACAAAGCTTTTTAACCAATCATATTTAACCTTTCCATATATGGATTTGTTCATCACATGCTTATATTTTTCCACTCCACATGTTGAGCTCATCCGCCTCTCCCCTTGGCCTCTTCCAGAATGTTCCTAGGTGGGGAGCCACAGCCAGCTTCTTCGTACATACACACCCTCAAAACCACATTTTGTTTAAAATGAACAGACATACCCTTCAGACCAAAAGTCCATCCAGCCCAGTATCCTGTCCTCTGGCAGTGGCCAATGCCAGGGGCCCCATGAACAGAACAGGTAATTGTCAAGTGATCCATCCCCTGTTGTCCATTCCCAGCTTCTGGCAAACAGAGCTAGGGACACCCTCCCTGCCCATCCTGGCTAATAGCCACTGATGGACCTATCCTCCATGAATCTATCTAGTTCCCTTTTGTGTGCGAGTTGCATCTTGTGTGTTTACCTGAGTATATTTCTCCATGTGTTTTTCCCCACATACCACTTTCCTTCCCTTGCCTACAGCCATTGGAGGAGCAAGAAAAAACGCCAGCCCAACCCAACCCAACCCAATACTTGAAGAATCCAGTCTGGGCTTCAGTCCCAAGAGGAAATAATTTACATCCCTCATCTGAAAGTCAGTCTCTCTCTCTCTCTCTCTCTCTCTCTCTCTCTCTCTCTCTCTCTCTCTCCCTCTCCCTCTCCCTCTCTCATTTTGTCCTTCCACATCTCTCTCCCTAATAGCTGGTCAAGACCAAGGCCTGCTCTAGCTTTTTTGCTGCCAAAGCCAATTTCACTCTTCTAATGCTAAGGACACTGTGTAAGAGTAGTTTGGAGACAGAAGGCTGCTAGGAGGAATTTTTTTGAAGTAATATCAAAATCCACCAACATCTCCTTCAAGAGAGATTATATATATATTTTTTAATATTCAGACAGCTTCATACGCCAGGCCAGCTGCTTAAGGTACATCCCCTATGCGTGTTTGCTTCAGAGGCTACAATTAATGTTTTATTCACTGGTGTGAATTTATCTTCACGTTTCAGACCCCCACACGGTTAACGGACCCTGTGTCGATACACTGTACAACACTGTTGTAAGACACAGCTGGTCTACCTAGAGAGAGTACTTAGTGTACATGGCCTAACCCATGCTCATAGCATCCAAACTCCTCCTTCCCTCCCCTGCCTGTGGGCTGGGCTTTCCCGTCTCCTCTTCACAAGCCCCCCATGTAAACACACACGAAAGAAGAAGGGGCTCACACCTGAGGTGGGAAGGGAAGGAAGGAGGAGCTGGTTTTTAACCAGGGTGTCTCGATCTGTAACCGGAGCTAACTGCAGCGGCTCGGTTGGAGAACTGGCATCAGCCTCAGTTTATGGTGCAACCGAGTAGGCAAGATGAGAGCCACCATCGCCTCAGCCCCCTCAGCTCCGGGCACCCCAAACTGAGCTCACAGCCCCGTTCAGAGGCTGTCACCCTCCGGGTCCATGGCCGCCCCCCAGCAGGGACAGGGGCACACATCCAGGGTTACAGTCACCGGCCTATGACACACCCCGCTGCCACCAACAGACGATCCAGCATACGGGGACTAGCTGAGGGCCCGGTTCAGGAGCCAGGCCCCAGCTGCTGGGCCCCACAGTGGGGAAAGGGGGGGGGCGGCCGGACTGCCGCTGAAGGAAAAAAAGAAAGGGTAGCCAAATTGTGCCGCCCAAAGAATGGCCAGAATGTCGCCCCATAGAAGATGCCGCCCCAAGCACCTGCTGGTGCCTGGAGCCGGGCCTGGTCCAAACTGCCTATGTTGTAACATTGCTGTCACTCCGTGACCAAAGAGGCAATTAAAAGCAATGCTCTGAACACCCAAGGCTAGTACAAGCTGCCAAGTATCAGAGGGCTGGTAAGATTGTGTGCTAGGCCTGGGTTTCTGTGAGACTGCAGGGAGGAGTCACATCAGAGACACAAACTGTATTTTGTCTCTTTGCTGTTCTTCTCTCTCCCCTCCCAGGTGTATCTGTCGTGGTTTAGTTTCTAAGAAAAGGGACTGGAGGGCAACACAAGAAGAACCTCAGCTCCAGCTGATCGCAACTAGCTGCTTCTTTTTGCCTCAAAAGAGCAGTAGTTATTACCATCTTTAATACCGTTTGTGGGACAGACATGGGGCTCAGTCTAAAAAAATCTCCCTACTAAAGGGAAAAAGAACAAGGGATGTCATTAAATCCTGAATACTTAACACTTCTAATGTCTGCGCAGTTTGTCCTTCTTTTCTGTATCTTTAATGAAAATTGAAAGGATTATTAATGGTGCGTTTGCCACGGGACTGAGCAGGCCTAGGGCTCTGGATAACAAACCCCAAACTTTGTTTAATATTGTTCAATCCTGAACAGCGGCAGGGTCACATTAACACCATCAGAGGGTTAGCCGTGTTAGTCTGTATCCACAAAACAACGAGGAGCTCGATGGCACCTTAGAGACGAACGGATTTATTTGGGGCTAAGCTTTCGTGGGCAGAAAATCCATCTCTTCAGATGCATGGAGTGAAAATTACAGATATAGGCATGAATATACTGGCACATGAAGAGAAGGGAGTTACCTTACAAGTGGAGAATCAGCATTGGCTAAGCCAGTTCACTCAGGGCGGATGTGGTGCACACCCAATAATTGATGAGGAGGTGTCAATTCCAAAAGAGGGAACATTGCTTTTGAAGTGAGCCAGCCACTCCCGGTCCCTATTCAACTCCAAATTAATGGTGTTAAGTTTGCAAATGAATTGTAGCTCTGCAGTTTCTCTTTGAAATCCATTTTAGAAGTTTTTTTGTTGAAAGATGACTTCTTTTAAATCTGTTATTGAATGTTCAGGCAGATTGAAGTGTTCTCCTACTGTCTTTTGTATGTTACCATTCCCGATGTCTGATTTGTGTCCATTTATTCTTTTGCATGGAGACTGTCCGGTTTGGCCAATGTACATGGCAGAGGGGCATTGCTGGCACATGAGGGCATATGTCACATTTGTAGATGTGCGGGTAAATGAGCCTCTAATGGTGTGGCTGGTGTGGTTGGGTTCTATGATGGTCTCTGGAGTAGATATGGGGAGAGAGTTGGCAACAGGGTTTGTTACAGTGATTGGTTCCTGGGTTAGTGTTTCTGTGGTGTGGTGTGTAGTTGCTGTTGAATATTTACCTCAGGTTGTGGGGTTTTCTGGCCCACCTCCCAAGGTTTTTAAGCGTGAGGGATCGTTTTCCAGGATAGGTTGTAGCTCATTGATGATGTGCTGGAGAGGTTTTTTCTGAAGCTGTACATAATGGGCAGTGGTGTTCTGTTATTTTCCTTGGATCTTTCCTGTAGTTTGTGACTGCTGGGTACCCGTCTCAGTCTGTCAATGTTTTCACACTTCCCCAGGTGGGTATTGTAGTTTTAA
Source organism: Sternotherus odoratus (assembly GCA_032164245.1). Classification (NCBI taxonomy): domain Eukaryota; kingdom Metazoa; phylum Chordata; order Testudines; family Kinosternidae; genus Sternotherus; species Sternotherus odoratus. The sequence goes on from JAVMKO010000013.1 coordinate 30,520,905, forward strand.
GTATGCTTAATAAAGATCGTGTAGGTGTTTGTCTCAGTCTGAGGGTTTTGGAGTAAATACGGTTGTATCTTAGATTTTTCCAGGTTTCCCAAGATCCATAAACCTGGGAATCATGGATGCCCAATCGTCTCAGGTATTGTCACTCTTACAGCAGGATTATTTGGCTATTTGGACTCTCTTCTCAGACCTTATGCTATCAGCACTCCTAGCTATCTTTGAGACACCCATCAACTTCCTGAGGAAACTACAATGCATTGGTGATCTTCCTGAAAACACCATCCTGGCCACCATGGATGTAGAAGCATTTTACACCAATATTCCACACAAGGATAGACTACAGGCTGTCAGGAACAGTATCCCTGATGAGGCCATGGCACACCTAGTGGCTGATGTTGACTTTGTCCTCACCCACAACCATTTCAGATTTTGGACAACATATACCTTCAAGTCTGCGGCACTGCTATGGGTACCCGCATGGCCCCACAGTATGTCAACATTTATATGGCTGACTTAAAACAACTCTTCCTCAGCTCTTGTCCCCTAGCTCCTCTCCTCTACTTGTGCTACATTGATGACATCTTCATCATATGGACCCATGGGATGGAGGTCCTTGAAGAATTACACCTGGATTTCAACAATTTCCAATTCACCATCAACCTCAGCTTGGACCAGTCCACACAAGAGATCCACTTCCTGGACACTACAGTACAAAAATTAACGATGGTCACATAAACACCACCCCATAGTGGAAACCTACAGACCGCTATACTAACCTACATTCTTCCAGCTTCCATCCAGGACACATCGCATGACCCATTGTCTACAGCCAAGCCCTAAGATAAAACCACATTAGCTCCAATCCCTCAGACAGAAACAAACACCTACAGCAAACGAAGGTGTGCTGGCAGCACGGGTGGGAGTTGCTACGCTAGCTTTAATCTAGCTAGCCTGGGAAACAACCGCAGTGGGGACACGTTGACCCAGAGCAGTTACCCTGTGGTGAAGTCTGTGCTAAATGCTATTAGTACCTAAACTAGCTGGATATGCAGGGATACGCCTACCCATTCTACAATCACATCTTCACTTGCTGGGTAGACACGCCCTCTGATGTTTCCATGGAGCCCAGATGTGTAGCAGGATACATGCTGCTTGTTCCCATCCACGCCCTACCTGCGGGGCCACTGATCCTAATGGCCTGATATCAGGAAATCATGCTGACCCAAGTCTTTACTGGACTTCCCCTCCCAGTCCAACACAGATCTGTCCAGAGGGACTCTATATAACATGCTCCAAGATGGGACGGAGGATCAGGGTGAGGTTTAGCTCAGCAGAGGCCGGGTCCATCACTCTGATGACAGTGAAAGCACAAGAACTTGGGGAAGTTGCAGGAGATTCCAGCAGCCAGAAGAGAGGTGAGAACAGTGTCGCGTGGAGCTGCCGTACCAGGGATTGTTTCTGGGAAAACATTAGACTGGCCATACCGAGACCAATGGTCCATCTAGCCCAGTATCCTCTCTCCAAAAATGGCCAATAGCAGGTGCTTCAGAGAGAATGAACAGAACAGGGCAATTATCGAGTAACTCATCCCCCGTCTTCCAGTCCCAGCATCTGGTAGTCAGAAGCTTACCAGCACCCAGAGCAAGAGGTTGCATCTTTGTCCATCCTGGCTAATAGCCATTGATGGACCTATCTTCCAGGAACTTATCTAATTCTTTTCTGAACGCAGTTATACTTTTGGCCTTCACAACATCTCTCGGCAATGAGTTCCACAGGTTGACTGCATTGTGTGAAGAAGTACTGCCTTATGATTTTTTAAAACCTGCTGCATATTAATTTTATTGGGTGACCCCTGGTTCTTGTGTTATGTGAAGGGGGAGATAACACTTCCTTATTCCCTTTCTCCACACAAGTCATGATTTATAGACCTCTATCATATCCCTCCTTTGTTGTGTTTTTTCCAAGCGGAGTAATCCGTCTTTTTTGGAAGCTGTTCCACACCCATCATTAATTTTGTTGCCCTTCTCTGTACCTTTTCCAATTCTAATATATCTTTTTTGAGACGGGGAGAGGAGAACTGCAGATAGTATTCAAAGTGTGGGTACACCATGGATTTATATAGCGGAGTTATGATATTTAATGCCTTACTCTCTATCCCTTCCTAATGGTTCCTAACATTAGAATCATAGAATCGTAGGACTGGAAGGGACCTCGAGACGTCATCTCGTCTAGTCCCCTGCACTCATGACAGGATAGGTGTTTGTCTAAGCTACTCTTAAAAATCTCCAATGATGGCAATTTATTCCTGTGCTTAACCACCCTGACAGTTAGGAAGACTTTCCTAATGCCCAACTGTGATGGTGCTGTTCCTGGTGGGATCCAACTGTGAGTGTCAGATCAGGACAGATTGCTTCCAAAGGGCAACTACAGCCCAAAGCTGGGGTTTTTCCACACTAAGGCAAACCAAACCAGCCAAACAGAACAGACTTTGGTCTCACCCCACTGGCTAACCACAAGTCACACAAGCAATCCCCTTAAGACACTCCAGATTCCCAGTATCACCACCAGCAGCCACCTGTCCTGGGGATCAATGGTTATGAAAACCAATCCCCCAAATAAAGAAAACGGTTCTCCCCAATTCCAAAGAATCAGGCCCCAGACCCAGGTCAATATACCAATCAGACCTTACCACAAATCACGCTGTAGCCAATCCTTTAGAATCTAAAATCTAAAGGTTTATTATAAAAGGAAAAAAGGTATAGGCGAGGGTTAAGAATGGTTAAAAGAAATCAATTACATGCAGTAATGGCACATCTCTTAGCTCAGGCTTGCAGCAAAGGTAGAATAAACTGCAGGTTCAAATCAAAGTCTTTGGATGCATCCCATTTGGGGGATGGGTCAGTACCATTGTCCAGAGTTCCCTGAGTAGCAAAGTTCCATCCAAAGCTGGAAACAAGGCAGGCTGAAGACTGGAGGTGAAAGACGAAAATGGAGGGGCTGTAGCAGCTTCATTTATAGTTTTTTTTTCAGTTGCAAACACCCCTTTGTTCCTGCTGTGAAAAGTCCAGCCCCATGGAGTCCTGGAGTCACATGGGCAGATCACATGTCCATGCATGACTCATCATTTGCAGGCAAAAGCCATTATGCCCAGGCTGCCTTCTTGTTTGGATTGGGGCATTCCAAGCTCCCAGAGTCCATTGTGTCGCTGATTGCTCTTAATGGCCCATCAAGCCCCGAGCAGAGCTGACGCCCAGTATTCTGGAATGTCCCCCTGGCAGCACAATATTTGGGAAGACAGACAGTCCAGAGCCAATATTCATAACTTCAACTGCCAAATTGATACACACATATGGAATAGATACACACATATGGAATAGATACATACATAAGACACCTGTTATGACCCCCTTCACATAATATTTTGTGCACCCATTGATCTACACGGTACCAAACTACTTCAGTACCGTGACACCAACCAACTCCTCCCTTGCTGCAATTTAAGTCCATTGCTTCTTGTCCTATCCTCAGAGGTTAAGAAAAACAAATTTTCTCCCTCCTCCTTTACGTACTTGAAAACTGTTATCATGTCCTCTCTCAGTCTTCTCTTTTCCAGTCTAAATAAACCCACTTTTTCAGTTTTCCCTCATAGGTCATGTTTTCTAGACCTTTAATCATTTTTGTTGCTCTTCTCTGGACTCTCTCCAATTTGTCCACCTCCTTCCTGAAATGTGATGCCCAGAACTGGACACAATAGTCCAGTTGAGATCTAATCAGCATGGAGTAGAGTGGAAGAATTATTTCTCGTGTCTTACTTACAACACTCCTGCTAAGAAGGATGTTCACTTTTTTTGCAATAGTATTACACTGTTGACGCATATTTAGCTTCTGGTCCACTATGACCCCAAGATCCTTTCCACAGTACTCCTTCCTAGGCAGTCATTTCCTGTTTACTATATGTGCAACTGGCTGTTCCTTCCTAAGTGGAGTACTTTGCATTTGTCCTTATTGAATTTAATTCTGTTTACTTCAGACCATTTCTCCACTTTGTCCAGATCATTTTGAATTTTAATCCTGTCCTCCAAACCCCTTCCTACCCCTCTCAGCTTGGTATCATCCACAAACTTTATGTGTCCTCTCTATGCCATTATCCAAATCATTGACGAAGATATTAAACAGAACTGGACCCAGAACTGATCTCTGCGGGACCCCTTGTGTTATGTCCTTCCAGCATGACTGGGAACCATGGATAACTACTCTCTGGGAACAGTTTTCTAACCAGTTTTACACTCACCTTATAGTAGCTCCATCTCGGTTGCTTTTCCCTAGTTTGTTTATGAGAAAGTCATGTGAGACAGTATCAAAAGCTTTATACTAAAGTCAAGATATACCACGTCTACCACTTCCCCCCATCCAGAAGGCTTGTTACCCTGTTAAAGAAAGTTATCAGGTTGGTTTGACATGATTTGTTCTTGATAAATCTATGCTGACTGTTATTTATCACCTTATTATCTTCTAGGTGTTTACAAATTGATTGCTTAATTATTTGCGCCATTATCTTTCTGGGTACTGAAGTTAAAATGACCAGTCTGTAATTCCCCGTGTTTTCCTTATTTCCCTTTTTATAGACTGGCATTCGATCTGCCCTTTTCCAGTCTTCTGGAATCTCTCCCGTCTTCCATGACTTTTTCAAGATAATTGTTAATGCCTCAGATATCTCCTCAGTCAGCATCTTGAGTATTCTAGGATGCATTTCATCAGGCCCTGGTGACTCAAAGACTTCTAACTTGTCAAAGTAATTTTTAACTTGTTCTTTTCCTACTTCAGCCTCTTCTGATCCTACCTCATTTTCACTGATATTCACTGTGTTAGATGTCCAATCACCACAATCTTCTTGTTAAAAATTGAAACAAAGAAGTCATTAAGCACCTCTGCCATTTCCACATTTTCTGTTATTGTTTTTCCTCCATCATTGAATAAAAGGTCTATGATGTTCTTGGTGCTTCTAATGTATTTATAGAATGTTTTCTTGTTACCCTCTATGTTCCTAGCTAGGTTGATCTCGTTTTGTGCATTGGTCTTTCTAATTCTGTCCCTACCTACTTATATTATTTGTTTATATTCATCCTTGTAATTTGAGCTAGTTTCCGCTTTTTTTAGGACTCTTATTTTATTTTTAGATCATTGAAATCTCCTGGATAAGCCAGGGTGGTCTCTTGACATACTTCTTATCTTTCCTATGCAATGGGATAGTTTGCTCTTGTGCCCTTAATAATGTCTCTAAAAACTGCCAACTGTTTTCAATTGTTTTTCCCTTTCGACTTGCTTCCCTTGGGCTCTTACCTGCCAACTCCCTGAGATTCCTAAAGTCTGCCTTCTTGAAATCCATTATCTTTATTTTGTATTTCTCCCTCCTACCATTCCTTAGAATCACGAATTCTATCATTTCATTATCACTTTCACCCAAGCTGCCTTCCACTTTCAAATTCTCAACCAGTTCCTCCCTATTTGTCAAAATCAAATCTAGAACAGCCTCTCTCCTAGTCATTTTCTCCACCTTGTGAAATAACAAATTATCTCCCATACATTCCAAGAAATTGTTGGATAATCCATTCCCTGCTGTGCTATTTTCCCAACAGATGTCTGAGTAATCAAAGTTAGCTTTTTTGACTACATGTAGTGGTTGTTTTCAGGGACTTATCCACAATGACTCCATTATCTCTTTCTTGAGTGGCAACGGCTAATTTAGACCTCATAATTTTATATGTAGAGTTGGGATTATGTTTTGCAATGTGCATTATTTTGCATTTGTCAGTATTGAATTTCTCCTGCCATTTTGTTGTCCAATGTCTGCTTTGGACTTAACTACTTGAATAATTTTGTAATATCTGCAAATGTTGCCACCTCACTGTTTATTCACTTTTTTAGATCATTTACAAATACATTAAACAGCAGTGGTCTAGTACAGATCCTAGGGGGACCCCCCAAATTTACCTCTTTCTGCTGTGCAAACCTACTATTTCTTCCTATCCTTTTTTTCCTACCCTTTAACCAGTTACTGATCCATGAGAGAACCTTCCCTCTTCTCCCATGACTGCCTACTTTGTTTAAAAGCCTTTGGTGAGGGACCTTGTCAGAGGCTTTCTGATGTCAAAGGAATCTTGTTCTAGTGGCTGGGGGGGCGGGGTTGGGAGATAGGATTCCTGGGTTCATTCTCCATCTCTGGGTGGTGAATGGGAAACAGTGGGTTAGAAAGGGGAGGCTGATCTTAGTCGGAAGATTTGCAGCACTTGGCACAATTTGGGGCCTCTTGGTCACTCAGAGACTCAGGACACCTGGCTTCTGTCCCTGGGTCTGGGGAAGAAATGGGGAATAGTGGATTACAGGAAGGAACCGACATCTCACTTAGGGTCTGTGAAGCACCTGGAACACTTGGGTGTGAATAATGGGACAGACAGTGGGGTGGGAGGGTTGATGAGAACAGTTTGGGCCCAGGAGGTTCCATGGAGGAGACAGATACCCACCCCATGCTGTCTCCATCCATCTCCCCCCTCGCCCCACTGCAGGTCAATCCCGTTACAGACATGGTCATGGCTCCAAGTGGAGCCCGCCCCACGCTCCTGCTGACCCTCACCCTGCTGGCGGCCAGCCTGACCCTGTCCAGCGGGAAGCCATGGAAGTTGCTGAATGATAAATTCAATCAGCACCATGTCCACCCAAAGACCCCACACTCCAACCTCAAAACCTACTGCTCCCATATGATGAAGGAACGGCAACTACGATGGAAGCTACACAACACCTTCATTCATGAACGCAGCAAATCCATCAACAAAGTCTCCCCACCCACCCTCTGCTGCCCCTAGTATCAATTATATAGTATAGGTGCCCTTCCCCAACCCCACCCTCTGCTGCCCCCTAATGCCCATTATGTAGTATAGCCCTCTTCCCCACCATCTGCTGCCTGTAGTGACCATTATATGGTATAGCTGCCCCATCCCCATCTTGTATTCCCTGCTGCTGACTAGTGGCAATCAGTTAAGAAATATCCATCAGTTTCACCCTTCTGGTATTCTGTACTCAGTCTAATCTATATATATAAAAGTCAAATGGTGTATGCGTGTATGTATGTATGTATGTTCCCTTACTCCTTCCACACCGTTTGAGCTAGAGACTTGAAATTTGGTACAGTTATAGGCTTTAGGGTCCTAATGAGGGTAAAAATTAAAAATTTTCAAATCTCACCTCTTACACCCCCTAGGGGTGAAATTCTTTAAAGCCCATTAACATCAGTTGGGCAGCAGGTTAACACCTACTGTTCTCTGTGACATAGTTATGATGTAATAATACCCCCCTCCAACGGACCCTGCACTCGCTCAGCTCTCTCCCCCCTCCAACGGCCCCCCACTCGCTCTGCTCTCTCACCCTCCCCCCCACTCCAATGCCCCCCCCCACTCGCTCAGCTCTCTCCCACCTCCCCCTCCAATGGACCCTGCACTCGCTCAGCTCTCTCCCCCCTCCCCCCTCCAATGGCCCGTGCACTCACTCATCTCTCTCCCCCCTCCCACCCTCCAACTGCCCCCGCACTCGCTCAGCTCTCTCCCCCCAACGCCGGGTATTTTTGCTAGTAGTGGATAATCATCACAATTAACTGTTATTTCTTATTAATCTCATCATTGTTTTTCAACATGTCCCTCCTTATATGCCATTCTCTGTGTTCCCCAAGCCCCATAAACCCTGTTATCTTAAAAATAATCATTGGCTTTTTGTGTGAGATTGGGGATCGCAAAAACATGAGCAATATTTAAGGAGTGTGCGGGAAATATGTTGTAGTTTTTCCAGGTTGGTTCCCCATGCTTTCAACCCTCTCCTAACCTTTTCCCTAGCACACCAGACCCTCGCTAGAATGCACATCTATATAGCGTGAATTCGCATATAATGAAGTTGTGGCCACGGATCCCGAATTTAATTACTTTAATTGCAATTCATTTTAATGAGGTCCCCGCATTAATGCAGTACCATGCATGGATCCCAAATCCCGAGTTCTAGCGAGGGTCCTGGGTCTAGGATTCCTGACTGCTACCGCCGGCCCTGCTCTAGCCCACTGGACCCCACTCTTCTCCATGAGCTGGAATAAAAAACAATAATCCAGGATCTTTATGCACCTTGAACTTGCGGTTCCCACTTCCTTCCCAGGGTCTGGCAGGGAGCTGAGCACTCATAGGGAAGAGTTAACAGGGAGAGGCTGAGAGAACTGGGATTGTTTAGTCTACAGAAGAGAAAACTGAGGGGAGATTTGATAGCTGCTTTCAACTCTGGGTGGCCGGCGAGGGGGCAGGTCCCATGACTCCTCAGGGTGACTGGGAAGGAGCAGGCTCCATGACTCCTCGGGGTGGCAGGTGAGGGGCAGGCTCTGTGACTCTCCTACATGCTAGTCCACATTGATGGTCAGCCGGTCAGGCCACTCTCCAGGTCCACCGCTGGTTGCTGGACTCTCCCGGAGGGAGCTAGGCCAGATGTGTCTGGCCTCTCCAGCAGCTGTCTCTGTAGTGAGCTCAGGGGTGAGCTCTTATACTTCCTGTAGTGAGCTCTTATACTTCCTGTCCGACCTTTGAACTCCTGGGAGGCAGGGCTTGATGTGCTCTGGTTCCGCCCACTCTGGTTTCTGGTGGAGCTCATCCCTCTCTGGGTCACTGGGGAGCCACACTGCCTCCATACAGTCCCCCTGATACCATCCAAGGCCTGGTAAACAAGAGAAGTGTGGGGCCAGAAATCAATGGATCAGAATTGGTGTGGGGAAAATTAGGCCTAATTGGTGAACAAAATAGGGAGGGGAGGAATTGCTACACCAATTACCCCTTTTAAATGGGAGTTTGGGAGAAAAAATGTCAGAGGAGAGAAAACAAATGCAACAGTCACTGACTGGATGCAGGGGGAGGAGTGAGCATTATCATCAGGGCGGCTATCCAGCCATCTCCTGGGAGCACAGCATGACATGCCTGGGCCTCCTTCATCCAAATCCCAAGAGATGTCCAGACCAGAGAGAGGGACCCAGCTGACAAAGCCACTTTCACCAGCTCCACCTAAATCCCAACCATCACCTGGGATGGAAGACTTTGTCCCCACGCTTCATGCATCCCCTTTTCCCCCTGTGGCCTTTTTTCCTTCCCAGTTTAGGCCTGGGCTACACGTAACTGAAGTTGGCGTATCTTAGGGTGACTTACCTGGTGTTCTCACGGCGGCGAGTCGTCCGTGCTGGCTCCCCCATCGACTCCGCTTACTCCTCTTGCAGAGCTGGAGTTCCAGCGTCGATGGGGAGCGCATTCCGGGATCAATTTATCATGTCTAGACGAGACATGATAAATCAATCCCCAATACATTGAACACCACCCGCCGATCCGGTGGGCAGTATAGACATACCCTTATTTTTCCTCTTTCTTACTCCTCTCCTTTTTCCTTCTGTTTAATAAAAGTCTCAGCCAATAGCTGACCAAGACTGGATTTTCGCAATACTACTGTGGCCATGTGACCAAAGAAGCAGTTAAACACAGGGCCCTGAACACACCGGGCTTGGACAAGCTACCAAGACTCAGAGCAGCTAGCAAGAAGATCACGTGAGAGGCCTGGGTTTCTCCAGCGCTGAAGCCGAATTTTCTCTCTTTGCCGTTCTCTTTCCCCTCTCATGTGTGTGTCTGTCGTGTTTTGTCTTCTAGGAAAGAAGTAACATTGACAGCTCCAGCTGCTAACTTCTCTTTGTCCTCAGAGGAAACGTCTTACCATCTTTCATACCGTTTATGAAACTGTCACACAGGCAGTTGGGAAAACTCTCCCCAGCTAACGGGAAAGGGAACAAGGGATGCAGTTAAAATAAAAGCCTTTACAGTTCAAATGCTTGAGCTGTTTCCCCTTCTTTTCTGTCTCTTTAATACAAGGTTATTGTAAAGGATTGTTAATGGTGTTTGCCATGGGATTGTGCAAGCTGAGGGCTCTGGATACCTAACTCCCTTGAACACTGGTTCCTCCTGGACAGTGATAGGGTCCGGTTAACACCATTGATACTTTGAGTCTGTATATTCCACCTAAATTACTGTAACATTGCCCAGTGGCGAGATAGCAGGGGGACGTGGGCCCAGACTGGGGGATGCAGGCAGAGCTGTGAGGTTCCAGGCTAGGACTGGATTGGGAAGGTGCTGGTGGGTGAGGACTCAGGGTCCATCTACACAGCAAATGAAGGTGTGATCGTCGGGTGTTCCTGCACTAGCATTGATCTACCTAGCACAGGAAACAACCGCAGTGGGGACATGTTTGCATGGACTACAGCACAAGGTGGCAACCAGACTAGGTCTGAGGGTCCCTGGAAGTCAGACACTTGGGCAACTACTCCAGGGTGAAGTCTGTGCCAGCTGATCATAGAAACTCCGAGTTGGGAGGGACCTCAGGAGATCATCTAGTCCAACCCCCTGCTCAAAGCAGGACCAATCCCATTTTTGCCCCATATCCCTAAATGGCCCCCCTCAGTGATTGAACTCACAACCCTGGGTTTAGCAGGCCAATGCTCAAACCACTGAGTTACCCCTCCCCCCCAAAAAAACTCACACTGAATGTGGGGCACAAGTCCAAACCCACACCCTTGGGATTAAGAGGCCTATTCTCTACTAACTGAGCTAGCCAGGCAATTGACTAAGCTGACGTGGCACTGATATTGTGATGCACACGAGCTAGGTTAAAGATGGCATGACTACCCCCCACTCATGCTACAATGGCACCTTTGCTTGCTGCGTAGACACAGGATGTACTTGTGGAACTCAGATCTCTGGCAGGACATGTGCTGTTTGTTCCATAACCATGCCCTGCCTGACAGTCCACTGCTTTTAATGGCTAGATATCAGGAAATCATGCTTACCCACCAGCTCACTGGATTTCCCCTCCCACTCCTCCCCCTCCATATCCAGCTGGCCTCTATATAACCCGGTCCAAGACAGGAAGGAGGATCAGGGTGAGGTTCAGCTCAGCGGAAGCCGGACTCCATCGCTCTGAGACCAGGGAAAGACAAGGACTTGAGTAAGTTGCAGGTGGTTCCACTGGGGTGGACAAATGAGAAACCAGATCATATGGGGCTGCAACTGCAGGTTCGCTTCTGGGAGGCAGCATGAGCTAGTGCAGTGATAGACTCGCCAGCCGCAAGGGACTCCTTGATGTGTCCTGCGGCTCCTTGTAGCAGATGATATTATAGCACCGGGTGATTTAATTATTAACCAGCCTCAAGATGTTCTTACTATGTTATTAACCAATTAAGCTACCAGCTTGCACTAAGCTATTTTTATTAATTTATTTGCTGTGGGAATAGTATACATATATAACTATATATAACAGGCAAGTATTTAATCTATCTATCTATCTATCTACACTAAATATTTGCCTGTAACTCTGTTTAAATATGTACTATAGTAAATGAAATGATGAACTCACACTGCTGTGTCTCATTTGGGTCACGTCGAGCGCTAATTTGGCTCCTCTGCTCCTGAGGTCTGAGTATCAGTGTTCTGGGGGTTACAGCAGGGGGACTGGGAGTCAGGACTCCTGGGTTCACTCTCCACCTCCGAGTGGAGAACAGAGGGTTAGAGGAGATGGGAGCTGATGTCAATTGTGCAGCACCTCGGACAAGGGGCGGGGGTCCCCCCTGGTCACAGTCTGAGACACCAAACACCTGGTTCTATCCCTGGCTCCAGGAGGGGAACGGGGAGCAGTGAGTAGGTCCCGATCTCGGAGGAGGTCAGGGCAGCACCTGGCACAATGGAGCCCCTGAGGAGCCAGGACCTGACAAGGCCTCAGAACAATGGGGCAGGGAGAGTGGGAGGGGCTCTGGGCAGAGTGGGGCTGGCAGGGGTATCAGGAGGGGTGGGATGAGGTTGAGCCCAGGAGATGCTATGGAGGCAGAATCCCACCCCACATGGTCTACATCCATCCCCCCTCTCCCCACTGCAGGTGGATCCAGTGTCAGACATGGCCATGGCTCCGAGGGGACCCTGCCCGGCACTCCTGCTGCCCCTCGTCCTGCTGACAGTCTGCCTGGCTCTGGCCAGCGGTCAGTCATGTCGTGACAAGAACAAGAAATTCAGGAGGAACCATGTGGACTTTCAACGGATCTCACAGTCCAAGCACAACAGCTAAAGCAACATGAGGATGAAGAAAAAGGCTCTATATGGGACGCCCATCCACACCTTCATCCATGCACCCACTGAAGCTATCAACTTCGTCTGCGCTGGGGGCGGGACATCCGTCCCTCCTGGCCTATGGAGGAGCAACCGTTTCTTCAGAGCCACCACCTGCAGATATAACAATTCTCACTCGTACACTGGGAGCTACTCTCGCCGGCAAATTGTCATTGGCTGCTGCATGCGGCTCGCTATCTACCACAATGAGTAGACATAGGGCCCAGGCTGGGCCTGAAGGGCAGGCAGGGGACACTGCTTCTTCCTCTAATCCCCACCCTGTCCCTCCCACACCGGCCACGGCACCTGGCTCCTCAGCCACCTCCGAACACTGGTGTTTCCACCCTGTACCGTAGTCTGTATAGTATGACCACATACTACCCACCCCAGCCCTCTACTATCCCTAGTGCCCATCCCCCATCCTCTATTGTCCTTAGGGCCCATCCCCCATCCTCTACTGTCTCTAGTGCCCATCCCCCATCCTCTACAGCCACCATTGGCCATTCTCCACCCTCTAGTGTCCCTAGTGCCCATCCCCCATCCTCTACTGCCCCCTGTCCATCCCCCACCCTCTGCTGACTCTAGTGGCCATTATGCAATATTACTGCTCCATACTTAACTTGTACTCCCTGCTGCAATCTAAAAAACAGTTAATTAATAAATGTCCATCAATTTCACCCTTCCAGTATTGTGCATTAAATCGAATAATGAGGAATCCTGATATTCATCATGGTTAAGTGTTAGTGGGCATTATTCTCTTCACTTTTCAATATTTTGCCCCATCTGCAATTCCCGGTGCTCCCTAAACTCCATACAGCCTGACACCTGCAAAGAGAGCAGCGTCGGGTTGTGTTACATCAGGGATAGCAAGAACAGAGGCCACAGAACGGTTAAGAAGTGCACTGGGATTTTTTTCTGGTTTTCAGAGCCTCCTGGAACAGGATGGGCACAAATATAAGTAAATAGAGCGAGATGGGTGTTGGGAGATAGATGGATGAAAAGAGAGAAATGACTGTTTCTGAGGACGGATGGAGAGAGCGAGCAGTTTTTGTACCAATTTCCAGGGCAATCCCTAGTCTGGATTCAGGTGTGTCAGTAGAACCATGGTTCACACCGGTATAGACTAATCCTCACTATTGTTGGTGTCACGTGACTGAAATAATTTGGGATCCTATAAGTCATTGCTGCAACCAGGGTCCTATAGTGGCACCAAGTCTTGTGTACAGGGGGTCATGATGGGTGTCTATGACCAGGTTATGGATTGCTGATTGTAAATGTGGCATTGGTATGTGTGTATCAATTTTGTAGTTAGAGCTATAATATTGGCTCTAGACTGTCTGTCTTTCCAAATATTGTGCTCTGCTGGGGGAGAAGATTCCTCAATACTGGGCGTCAGCTTGGCTTGGGCTGCCTGATGGCCCATTGGGGAACATCAACCGCACAATGGACTTTGTATATGCCTGTCCACACCCGAGCTGCTCTAGGAATGTCACTGCCTGGTCAGAAGCTGAATCCTGGAGAAGTCTGGTGGTTGGACCTTGTGACTGTAAACCTCCATTTTGCAGCCGAACTCTGCGGGGGAAGGAGGAGGGTCTTGGCCCAGAAGACAGAGTCTGTGAAGGCTGGAAGAGGCGTTCTCCGTTTTGTCTCTACCTTCAGCATGCAGCCTGTCTTGCTTCCAGCTCTGAATGGACTTTGCTACTCTGGGAACTCTGGACTAAGGTTCTGACCCCTTCCTAAATGGAATGCATTCTAAGACTTTGATTTGAACCTGCAGTTTATTCTACCTTTGCTGCAAGCCTGAACCAAGAGATGTGCCATTACTGCATGTAATTGATTTCTTTTAACCATTCTTAACCCTCACCTATACCTTTTTCCTCGTATAATAAACCTTTAGATTTTAGATTCTAAAGGATTGGCTACAGCGTGATTTGTGGTAAGATCTGATTGGTATATTGACCTGGGTCTGGGGCCTGATTCCTTGGAATTGGGGAGAACCGTTTTCTTTATTTGGGGGATTGGTTTTCATAACCATTGATCCCCAGGGCAGGTGGCTGCTGGTGGTGATACTGGGAATCTGGAGTGTCTTAAGGGGATTGCTTGTGTGACTTGTGGTTAGCCAGTGGGGTGAAACCAAAGTCTTTTTTGTTTGGTTTGCCTTAGTGTGGAAAACCCCAGCTTTGGGCTGTAGTTGCCCCTTTGGAAGCAATCTGTCCTGATCTGACACTCACAGTTGGATCCCACCAGGAACAGCACCGTCACAGTTGGCAACTAGCCTTAGTCGTATCGACATCTTTTTAATGGCATTCATTGCCAAAAATGGACAAATCCAAACTCTTGTTTTTCTCAGTCACGTCTGTCCCGACCTCATGTTTGTTTTCTCTGTGCATCAGGGCTGTGGGTGTTTGAGTCCCTGCTTAACGCAATCTTGTGTGTATCATGTTACGTTTCTTGTGTGCATGTTTCTGTTTTGTGTATGTGAGCCTCCGGCATGTCTCCTCTTCCACCTCGTGGCTGTTTGTATCTTTTGTTGGGAACACTTGTCTTCTGTGTGGTTGTGCCTTTTGCTTTCTCCAGGGTTTGCTGTCTCCAGGGTTGTGCCTTGTGTGTGTTTGTGTCCTGTGAATACTGTAGTACATTCCTCTGAGGGTCTCTGTCCACATACCGCCTTCCTTCCCTTACCTCGAGCCAATGGGAGAGGAAGCCAAATCACCACCCACTGGATTCTGCTCCCTCCAAAACTCCAGACCCTTATTAGGCGCTAAGAGAAAGTAAAATAATGGACATCACTCATTTCTCAATCTCTTTCTCTCTCTGTTTGTCCTTCCCCGTCCTCTTTCTTTCTTTCATTGCTGAAATACTAATGTTGTCCCCCATCCCCCCTTGTCACGCTCTTCCGCTGACCCCTGCAGTTCTGCTGTGCAGGGATTAGGCCACACAATCTGGAGATGTGAGTAAAAGTCAGGTCGCAGCCATTTTAAATTTGTCCTCGGAGAGTTTCAAGTCGCTCAAGCGATTAGGACACCCCCGTCCTCAGTAATTTTCATGACCGTCAGGTGCCGTAGGTTTGGCTGCAGGTCGAAAGGGCACTGGCACAGCTGGGGGAGGGAGGAGGAGCTGTTGCAATAACCGGCCCTATGAGTTTACCTGACTTTTAAGATCGGCTGGAAAGTGTAAAAGTTGATGACATCTCCAATCACACATAGCAATCAATGGGGAAAGATACAAAAGTGAGACAGAGACTGAATTAGTCCAAACAGAGAGGCCCCCTGGTTGCACTTAAAGCCCAAATAACGATCAACCCTGGTAAACGAGAGATGCGTGGGACCAGAAATCAATTAAGAAACATTCCTGTGTGGGCCTAACTGGTGACTTCTATAGTGACGGGAGGGATATTCCAGCCGTCAGTTCCTTCGGGGGTCCTCCAAAAAGGGCGGGGCGTTTGGGAGAAAAATGTACAGGGGAAAGGAAATGTACAGAGGAAATGTTTCTGACTGAACTCAGGGGAAGGAGCGAGCATTAACATCATGGCCACACCCTGGGAACACAGTAGGCAGCATGTCACCCCTCGGCCTCCTTCATCCTAATCCCAAGGGACAGGGGGACCCAAATGACCTGGCCACTTCCACCAGCTCTGGCTAAATGGCAGCCCTGGGATGGGAGAGTTTGTCCCCCCAACCCACCCTGTGCCTTTTTCCTTCCCAACTTATTTTCCCCTTTCCTGTCCTTCTGTCTTGGCCCTGTGATCAAAGAGGCAGCTAAACGCAATGCCCCGAACACCCCCAGGCTTGTACAAGTTGCTGGTAATAATGTGTTCCAGGGCTGTGGTTCTCCAGTTCTGAGGCTGCGGGGGAGAGTCACACCAGAGACGGAGGCTGCGTTGGCGCGCTTTGCCGTTCTTGTCTTTCCCCTCTCGTGTGGGTGTCCGCCGTGTTTTCTAGGAGACAGGATTGGACGGTGACAATGACATTCACCAGCTGAGGAAGGTCAGGGCAAACTTGCTCTCTGAGCAAGTTTGTTTTTAATCATTCTTCTTTTCCTCGGAAGCGACTGGGACAGGCCGCTGGCAGAAAGTGAGCTTGAGGGACCCTGGCCTGTGGCATCCCCAAAATGATCCCTGAAGGCTGGATCAATCCAGGAACCCCCCCTCTGATCCCTGCACCGGAGGAGCAGAATGGAACCGCGTCATTGTCAGAGTGGGGTTAGATAATTGCATATGGGCTTGGTGAGACACCCACCCTTAGACCAATAAAGAAAGTTGTGGTGCTGGATGGTGCAATGTTGCCACATGTCACCTCTTTCATGCTGGTCCACTGGCCACCGGGGTTCTGCCGTGAAGGGCTCAGGGCACCAATCTTCACCATCATGCATCTGGTTGTGGCCATTTCTAATTTCTTCTGGCAGAATTTCATCCAGGTGAAGCAGCTACTATCCGCTCTTCCTGTACTGCCAGCAATGCAGGCCGAGGGGGTTGTGTGCGCTGACTCCCCCCTTCAAGTCACCCAAGCAATTAGGACACCCCATTTATCACTAATTCTCATGGCACCCAGTTCCTTAAAGTGCCTCACATTTGGCTGGGGTCTGAAGATCACCGGCAGAACAGTGGAGGTCGGGAGCTCTTGTAATAACTAGGCCTATAAGTTACCTGAATTTTAAGGTCAGCCGGAAAGAGTAAAATCTGACAAAATCTCCAATTACAAATAGCAATAAAGGGAGGGGAAAGTGAGACTGAGACTGAATGAGTCCAGACAGGCCCCCTGATATCGCTCCAGGCCTGTATTAAGATAAAGAAGAAAAATCTGGGACTGAAAATCAACAGACCAAAATTGGTGTGTGGGAAATTAGATCTAACTCCTCCTTTTCCGGGAACTCACAAAACTTGTGTGCTCTAGAAAAGGGAGTGAAGAACCACTTATGGGACAGTCACACAGAACGGTTTCCTTCAGAAACCTCTCCCCAACCGCAGGGAAAGGGAACAAGGAAAGCAGATAAAATAAAAGCCTTAAAATTTTACAGTTCAAATGCTTTCCCTGCTTTTCTGTCTCTTTAATTAAAAGGGGAAAGAACTGTTAACAGTACGTTTGCCATGGGGCTGAGCAGACCAAGGGCTCTGGATACCACCTCCTGAACCTTGTTTAACATTGGTTAGGGCTTGGTTACACTTACAGCTTTATAGCACATTTGGTTATATCCGCCTTCGGATACAGCTCCGGGGATAGCGCTTCAGCGTGTCCACGCTGACAGCCGCAACCGCACTGGTGTGGCCACATTTCTGACACTTGCAGCAGCACGGGGAGTGGTGCATTATGGGCAGCTATCCCAGCATTCAGCTGGCTACAACGTGCTTTCCAAACAACGGAGTTGGGGTGGAGTGTGTTGTGTGTATGTGGAGGGAGAGAGCGAGTGGATTTTTGGAGTGCCGAGAGTGTCAGCACACTGTCTTTAAAATGCAAAACCTACTAACCGTCTGCTTTTCACTCACTCACTTGGCAAACATTTACATCGTTGATTTGTCCAGTTACAGATAAGCTCAGAAAATGTACTTCCGCGTTGCTGCAGTGGAGTTCAAAACAAAGGGAAGAAAGGTCAATTGACTTAAATAGATTAGGGGCGTTTCCAGAGATCACTCAAAGCGCAGTATCGTTACTACCCATTTACCCGGAGCTAAAGTGTATCACCCAATACGCTACAGCTGTTAATCCTCTGGCAAGGACCAGACCGCTACAGGACCGCTACAACCGGAGACTTACAGAGCTCTGCGTGCCTCGCCAGTCTGGATGGGTAGTAAGTTATAGTGCTCCTGGAGGCTTTATAGCGCTATAATGTGCCAGGGTAACGAAGGCCTTCATCTTGGACAGTGATAGGGCCACATTCACACAATTAACTCTCCTGGTCTATATATTCCAACTAAACTACTGCAACAGAGCCCACGGCTGGGACAGCAGAGACGGGAGGTCAGGATTGGCGGAGGCCAGCACAGCTGTGAGTTCCCAGGCTAGAACTGGATTAGGAAGGGATCCGGACTCAAGGTCCATCTGAGCAGCAAATGAAGCTGGGATTACAGCACAGGTGGGCATTCCTACCCTGGCTTTAATCTAGCTAGCCTGGGGAACAACAGCAATGGGGACATGGTGGCCAGGACAGCAGCACAGACTGGTTACTAGAGTTTGTAATGGAGTTCCTGGAGGGCTTGTACTGGGACAATTACCCCATGGAAAAGTCTGTGCCACTGGTTACACCCACCCAACCTACAACTGCACCTTTGCTTACTGGGTAGACACACCCTTAAATGTTTTTGTGGAGCCCAGGTCACTAGCAGGACATGTGCGGTTTGTTCCTCACCCACGTCCTGCCTGCCGGGTGACTGATTTTAATTGCCAGATATCAGAAAAAAGTCCTTGCCCAATAGCTCACTGGATTCCCCCTCCCACACCTCCCCCTCCATGTCCAGCAGGGCTCTATATAACCCGCTCCAAGACAGGACGGGGGATATGGATGAGGTTCAGCTCCGCGGAGGCTGGGATCCATCACTCTGACGACAGCGAAGGAACAAGGACTTGGGTGAGTCGCGAGAGATCCCACCAGCCCGGAGAGATCAGGGGACAGTGTCACACGCAGGGTTCTGGGAGGCAGCATGAGCTAGTTCAAGGATACACAGACTGCAGGTAAGGAACTGCAAGTGGCTCTTTAATGTGTCTCCTGCAGCTCTTTGCAGCACATGATATTAAAATGCAGTGAGATTTAATTAATAATCATTCTCAGTTATTAACCAGACAGGAGGCTTTTGCTATGTTATTAACCAATTAAATTATCAACTTGCACTAAGTTATTATTATGAACTTACTTGTTGTGAGAATTATATATATAACAGTATAACAGGCATCTATCTATCTATCTATCTATCTATCTATCTATCTATCTATCTATCTATCCATCTATCTATCTATCCATCTATCTATCCCCACACACTCTATCTATCTATCTATCTATCTATCTATCTATCTATCTATCTATCTATCTATCTATCTATCTATCTATTCTATTTATCCCCATACACTCTATCTAATCTAATCTCTCTCTCTCTCTCTCTCTCTCTCTCTCTCTCTCTCTCTCTCTCTCTCTCTATCTATCTATCTATCTATCCCCACACACTCTATCTATCTATCTATCTATTCTATTCTATTTATCCCCATACACTCTATCTAATCTAATCTCTCTATCTCTCTATCTCTCTATCTCTCTATCTCTCTATCTATCTATCTATCTATCTATCTATCTATCTATCTATCTATCTATCTATCCCCACACACTCTATCTATCTATCTATCTATCCCCACACGCTCTATCTATCTATCTATCTATCTATCTATCTATCTATCTATCTATCTATCTATCTATCTATCTATCTATTCTATTTATCCCCATACACTCTATCTAATCTAATCTATCTATCTCTCTATCTCTCTATCTCTCTATCTCTCTATCTCTCTATCTATCTATCTATCTATCCCCACACACTCTATCTATCTATCTATCTATCCCCACACGCTCTATCTATCTATCTATCTATCTATCTATCTATCTATCTATCTATCTATCTATCTATTCTATTCTATTTATCCCCATACACTCTATCTAATCTATCTATCTATCTATCTATCTATCTATCCCTACACGCTCTATCTATCTATCTATCTATCCCTACACGCTCTATCTATCTATCTATCTATCTATCTATCTATCTATCTATCTATCTATCCTAAATATTTGCCCGTCACACTGTTGAAATATGACTAGTACTATATTAAAATGAAACAATGAATTCACACTGCTGTGTCTCATTTGGATCATGTCGAGCGCTAATTTGGCTCCTCTGCTCCTGAGGTCTGAGTATCAGTGTTCTGGTGGTTACAGCAGGGGGACTGGGAGTCAGGACTCCTGGGTTCACTCTCCACCTCCGAGTGGAGAGCAGAGGGTTAGAGGAGGTGGGGGCTGATGTCAGTTGGAGTCCGTGCAGCACCTGGGACACGGGGAGGGGGTCCCCCCCGGTCACAGTCTGAGACACCAAACACCTGGTTCTATCCCTGGCTCTGGGAGGGGAACGGGGAGCAGTGAGTAGGTCCCGATCTCGGAGGAGGTCAGGGCAGCACCTGGCACGATGGAGCCCCTGAGGAGCCAGGACCTGACAAGGCCTCATCACAATGGGGCAGGGAGAGTGGGAGGGGCTCTGGGCAGAGTGGGGCTGGCAGGGGTATCAGGAGGGGTGGGATGAGGTTGAGCCCAGGAGATGCTATGGAGGCAGATCCCCACCCCACATGGTTTACATCCATCCCCCCTCTCCCCTCGACAGGTCGATCCAGTGACAGACACGGCCATGGCTCCGAGGGGACCCCGCCCGGCACTCCTGCTGCCCCTCATCCTGATGGTGGCCTGCCTGGCTCTGGCCAATGGACAGTCATGTGTCATTCAGAACAGACTGTTCATTAATCAGCATGTGAACAAAGTACGTACCCCAGCCCCCAACCCCAGAGCCTACTGCCTCATGATGATGAGGAGACGGAGACTCTCTGGGAAGCTGATCAACACCTTCATCCACGCCCCCATCCAGTCGATCACCAACGTCTGCTTGGGGGGTGGGACCCCCTTCCCGAGTGGCCTGCGCTGGAGCAACAGTTCCTTTCCCATCACCACCTGCAAATACAGCTCGGCGATCCGCTCCTACACCGGGACCTACCTTGCCTCCCGGATTCTCATCCAGTGCTGCCAAGGGCGCCCGGTGTACTATGAGGAGCGCATGTTGCTTCCCCCCAGGGTATAGAGGGCAACTACGGGACCTTGCTGCTTCCCCTAAGCCCCCTCCGTCACTTACACACCCATGGCTCCTCACCCGCCTCTGCACACTGGTCAGATTGTTTAGGTGTTTCCATCCCGCAGCCTAGACTATACGATATAACGTCACCGTTGATCCTCAACTGTCCCTAGTGCCCATCCCCGCTCTCTGCTGCCCCTAGTGCCCATTAAACAATGTAACCACCCCTCTCCGCTGCCCCCTAGGGCCCATTATACAGTATTGACACCCCTTTCCTGCCCCCACCCTCTGCTGCCCCCTAGTGCCCATTATATAGTATTAATACATCGGGAATCATAACATTCAAAACCCAGTAGGAGAGCACGTCAATCTCCCTGGCCATTCTATTAAAGACTTGATGGTGTCAATTTTAAAACAGAAAAACTTCCAAGACAGACTCCAACGAGAAACTGAGGAACTGGAATTCATTTTCAAACTGGACACTACAAACGAAGGGCTAAACTGGGATTGTGGATGGCTCTCTCATTGCACTAGTTGATTGCATTTCCCTAGTTTATTTACCTTCTAGTTCTTATCTCCTGTCAGACAGAGATTCCACTTCAAAAGGTTTTTCTCCTGCTGATAATGGCCCATCCAAACTAAACAGCCTCTTAGAATTGGTATGCTAATGTACAACTTTTTTTTTTTTGCTTTCTGTGTGTATAAATGCATCTTACTTCTGTTCCATTCTGTGCATCCGATGAAGTGAGCTATAGCCCACGAAAGCTTATGCTGAAATAAACTGGTTAGTCTCTAAAATGCCACAAATCTTCCTCATCTTATTTACGGATACAGACTAACAGGGCTGCTAATCATTACGTTATGGTGCTTAGAAAGAAATCACCCCACCGGAAAGTTCTCCCACAGCTTCCACTAGGTGGTGCTCTGTCATCTTCCTCTGAGGTAGCGAGAGCCAGGCATGGCATATTCCCAGGCTAGAAGGCCCCAGGGTCTTTTCCATGGTGGCAACCCTTACTCATCGCTGCTGGCCATTCGCCCCCACGATATGTGAGCAACATACAGCAACTGCAGTAGATGGAGAGATACAATAAACAGACCCCGGTACCTTTTTGTGGGATGGGAAAGATCATTTACAGTTCAAAGGGCTGAGCTCTTCATCCAAGTTTTCTCTACCCTTAATAAAACATTGGAGGGGGTTTTCCTTCTTTTCTGTATCTTTAATGAACAGTGGAAAGGGTTGTTAACTGTGTTTGCCATGGGACTGAGCAGGCCCAGGGCTCTGGATACCAAAACGTGAACTTTGTTTAACCATGTTTAGTCTTGGGCAGCAACAGGTTCACGTTAACACCATTGACTCTTCAGGCCCACTTATTCCATCTCGTTGCCTGCTACAGCCCGGGGCTGGGAGAGCAGGAGGCTGTGGGTCTGGACTGGGGGACACCGTCAGAGCTGGGAGTTTCTAGGTTAGGACTGGATTAGGAAGTTGGGTCAAAACTCGTGATTGCTGCACGGGTGGGTGTTCCTACGCTGGCTTTAATCTACCTAGCATGACTAACATCATCAGTGGGGATCAGTGGCCTAGACTGCAGCCCAGGCTGCTAACCAGAGTAGGTACCCAGGGTCCCTGGAGGACTGGAGATGTCTGGCTCTGGCTCTGGCCAGAGGGATACCTTGGGTCAGTCTGAACAACATATCCAAAAAGTACCACTTGGACTTCCCACTGACCCCAGGCCCCGACCCCTGTGCATACTGCAATGGGATGATGAGAGATCAGGGAAGATACTGGAAGCTCGTCCTCACCTTCATCCTCACAACCATCAACAGCATCTGATTTGGGACAAAACACCCATTTTTGGTGGCCTACAAAGGAGCATGAATTTCTTCCCCGCCACCACCTGCAGATAGAACGCCCCAGTAATGTCTGTGCCACCTGCTATTATTACCCACACTGGTTGGATGAAAGCTAGCACAACTCTGCCTACTCACGCTGCAATCCCACCTCCACTTGCTGGGAAGATGCCGCCTTAGATATTTCTGTGCAGCCCAGGTCTCTAGCAGGACATGTGCTGTTTGTTCCCCACCCACAGCCAGACGGCTGGGCCATTACTTTTAATTGCCAGCTGCTGTGGAATTGTGCTGCCTCAATCGTTTGTGTGATTTCTCCTCCCACTCCGTCTGAGTGTGGCTTCGCTCTATATAACCCTCTCCAAGATGGGACGGAGGATCAGGGTGAGGTTCGGCTCCACAGAGGCTGGGATCCATCGCTCTGTCGACAGCGAAGGAAAGACTTGGGTGAGTTGCTGGCGTTTCCACCACCCGGGAGAGAAGAGAGAAGAGTGTCACATGGGGCTGCAACTGCAGGGTTTGTTTCTGGGAGGCAGCATGAAGTAGTGGTTACAGAAGAGAGGAGGGGAGTCAGGACTCCTGGATTTACTCTCCAGATCTGGGTGGGGGATGGGGAAGAGTGGGTTGGAGGAGGTGGAGGCTGATCTCAGCTGGGCTCTGTACAATACCTGTGACAACGAGGAGCCCATCTTGGTCAGAAAGTAAGATACTGGACACCTACGGGAATGGGATAGTGAAGGGGGGCCTTATGCCCCGGGCACAATGGGATTGGAACGGTTCTGGGGGCAGAGTTGGATGGGAGGGGGCCATCAAATGGGAAAGAGCTTTGGGAGCAGAGTGAGGTGGGATGGGCGTGGCTTGAACCCAAGATGTTAAAGGGAGGAGGCAGATCCTCACCCAGCGCTGTCTCCATCCATCCCCCCCAACTCCAGGTGGATGACAGATAGGGCCATGGTCCCACGTGTACCACCCCCCACCCCTACCCCGCGCTCCCGCTGACGCTCGTCCTGCTGGGAACCTGCCTGGCTCTGGCCAGAGGGACACCTTGGGTCAGTCTGAACAACATATCCAAAAAGTACCACTTGGACTTCCCACTGACCCCAGGCCCCGACCCCTGTGCCTACTCCAATGGGATGATGAGAGATCAGGGAAGATACTGGAAGCTCGTCCTCACCTTCATCCTCACAGCCATCAACAGCATCTGATTTGGGGACAAGACGCCCATTTTTGGTGGCCTACGAAGGAGCATGAATTTCTTCCCCACTACCACCTGCAGATACAACCCACTAAGATTCTCCTCCAGCAGAATGGTCCTTTCCTGGAAACTCATCATTGCCTGCTGGAACGGGCTCCCTCTGCTCCATGTGGAGATGAAAGGCCCAGCCTGGGTATGGAGGGCAGGCAGGAGATCTTCCTGCTTCCTCTACGCGACGCTTTCCCTCCCAAACCAGTCACCCAGCTCCTCAACCGTCTTGAAACACTGGTCATATTGGCCATGTTTCCACCCCTCACCTCCTGCTGCCCCTAGTGCCCATTACACAGTATAGCCACCCCTCTGTCACCCTCACCCTCTGCTGCCCCTAGTGTCCATTATACACTATAGCCACCCCTTCCCCATCCCCACCTTCTGCTGCCCCAGTGACCATTATACAGTATAGCCGCCCCTTCCCAACCCCCACCCTCTGCTGCCCCCTAGTGCCCATTATACAGTATAGCCGCCCCTTCCCCACCCCCACCCTCTGCTGCCCCTAGTGCCCATCATACACTATATCCACCACTTCCCGCCCTCACCCTCTGCTGCCCTAGTGTCCATTATAAAGTATAGCCGCCCCCTTCCCCATCCCCACCTTCTGCTGCCCCTAGTGACCATTATACAGTACTAGCATAAGTGCCCGGCGTTGCTCGGGTCAGTCAGAGGTGGGGAGGGGGCAGACAGTTGACACCCCCTGACCAACCCCAACACCCATACCTCACCCCTCACCCACCCCGACACCTTCCCACCCCCCTGACCAACCCCAACACCCCCCGGCTCACTTACCCCCCGACCAAACCCGACAACCCCACCTGACCCCCCCAAGCAAACCCAACACCCCCACCTCACCCCCCGACCGAACCCGACACCCCCACCTGACCCCCCGACCAAACCCGACACCCCCACCTCACCCCCTGAGCAAACCCGACACCCCCACCTTACCCCCCGACTGAACAGTGTATTTTATAATCTGTGTGCTACACAGTGCACCGTGAGCCGGGGGGGGGGGGGGTCGGGCTTGGTCTGGTGGGGTGGGAAGATGGCGGGGTGGGTGAGGGGTGAGGGGTGGGTTTTGGGGTTGGTCAGGGGGTTTTGCGGTTGGTGGGGGGGTGAGGTGGGGGTGTCGGGTTCGTTCGGGGGGTAAGTGAGCCGGGGGGTGTCGGGTTTGGTCTGGGGGTGTTGCGATTGGTGGGGGGGTGAGGTGGGCGTGTCGGGTTTGGTCGGGGGGTAAGTGAGCCAGGGGGTGTCGGGTTTGGTCTGGGGGTGTTGCGATTGGTGGGGGGGTGAGGTGGGGGTGTCGGGTTCGGTCGGGGAGTAAGTGAGCCAGGGGGTGTGTCGGGTTTGGTCTGGGCACCCACCCCGACACCTTCCCCCCCCCAGACCAAACCCAACACCCACACCTCACCCCTCACCCCCCCGACACCTTCCCACCCCCCCAGACCAACCCCAACACCCCCCGGCTCACTTACACCCCGACCAAACCCGACACCCCCACCTGACCCCCCCAAGCAAACCCGACACACCCACCTCACTTACCGTCCCACCCCGACACCCCCACCTCACTTACCGTCCCACCAAACCCAACTCAGATCCGTCGCAGGCGGGGAGGGGGCCCAGAGCCAAGGGATTCCGGGGACCTTTGCAGGTGGGGGGGGGGGCACAGAGCTGATGGAGTCCGGGGTTCCGTTGGGGAGGGGGGAGGGGCAGAGAACTGAGGGATCTCCGGGGTTCTGTTGGAGGTTGGAGGGGCAGTGAGCTGAGCGAGTGTGGTGTCTGTTGGAGGGGGTATTATGACATCATCATCACCTAACCGCCCAGCCGATGTGATTGGCCCTGAAAGACTTTCACCCCTGGGGGGCGTCAGAGGTGAGATCCGAAAATTTTTCGACCTTTACCAGCATCTAGACCCCAAGACCCCTAACTGTACCAAATTTCAAGTCTCTGGCTCAAACGGTGCGGGAGGAGTTCGCAGTCATACATACATACATACATACATACATACATACACCACTTGACTTTTATATATACTAGCATAAGTGCCCGGCGTTGCTCGGGTCAGTCGGAGGTGGAGAGGGGGCAGACAGTTGACACCCCCTGACCAACCCCAACACCCACCCTTCACCCACCCTGACACCTTCCCACCCCCCCGACCAACCCCAACACCCCCCGGCTCACTTACCCCCCGACCAAACCCGACAACCCCACCTGACCCCCCAAAACAAACCCAACACCCCCACCTCACCCCCCGACCAAACCCGACACCCCCACCTCACCCCCTGAGCAAACCCGACACCCCCACCTCACCCCCCGACCGAACAGTGTATTTAATAATCTGTGTGCTACACAGTGCACCGTGAGCCGGGGGGGGGGGGTGTCGGGTTTGGTCGGGGGGTAAGTGAGCCGGGGGTGTAGGGTTTGGTCTGGGGGGGTGGGAAGGTGTTGGGGTGGGTGAGGGGTGAGTGTTGCGGTTGGTCAGGGGGTGTTGCGGTTGGTGGGGGGTTGAGGTGGGGGTGTCAGGTTTGCTTGGGGGGATGAGGTAGGGGTGTCGGGTTCGGTCAGGGGTAAGTGAGCCGGGGGGGTGTCGGGTTTGGTCTGGGGGGGTGGGAAGGTGTCGTGGTGGGTGAGGGGTGAGGGGTGGGTGTTGGGGTTGGTCAGGGGGTGTTGCGGTTGGTGGGGGGGTGAGGTAGGGGTGTCGGGTTTGCTTAGGGGGGTGAGGTGGGAGTGTCGGGTTCGGTCGGGGGGTAAGTGAGCCAGGGGGTGTCAGGTTTGGTCTGGGGGTATTGCGATTGGTGTGGGGGGGGGGTGAGGTGGGGGTGTCAGGTTTGGTCGGGGGGTAAGTGAGCCAGGGGGTGTCGGGTTTGGTCTGGGGGGGTGGGAAGGTGTTGGGGTGGGTGAGGGGTGAGGGGTGGGTGTTGGGGTTGGTCAGGGGGTGTTGCGGTTGGTGGGGGGGTTAGGTGGCGGTGTCGGGTTTGGTCGGGGGGTAAGTGAGCCAGGGGGGGGGTGTCGGGTTTGGTCTGGACATCCACCCCAACACCTTCCCCCCCCCAGACCAAACCCAACACCCACACCACACCCCTCACACCCCCGACACCTTCCCACCCCCCCAGACCAACCCCGACACTCCCCCGGCTCACTTACCCCCCGACCAAACCCGACACCCCCACCTCACCCCCCAAGCAAACCCAACACCCCCACCTCACCCCCCCACCAACCGCAACACCCCCTGACCAACCCCAACACCCCAACCTCACCCCCCGACCGAACCCGACACCCCCACCTCACTTACCGTCCCACCAAACCCAACTCAGATCCGTCGCTGGGGGGGGAGGGTGCCCAGAGCCGAGGGATTCCGGGGACCTTCGCAGGTGGGGGGGGGGAAGGTGTTGAGGTGGATGCCCAGACCAAACCCGACACCGCCCCGCCCCCGGCTCACTTACAGAGCTGATGGAGTCCGGGGTTGAGGTGGGAGGGGCAGAGAACTGAGGGCTCTCCGGGGTTCCGTTGGGAGGGGGGAGGGGCAGAGAACTGAGGGATCTCTGGGGTTCTGTTGGGAGGGGGGAGGGGCAGAGAACTGAGGGATCTCCGGGGTTCTGTTGGGAGGGGGAGGGGCAGAGAACTGAGGGATCTCCGGGGTTCCGTTGGGAGGGGGGAGGGGCAGAGAATGGAGGGATCTCCGGGGTTCCGTTGGGGAGGTGGGAGGGGCAGAGAACTGAGGGATCTCCGGGGTTCCGTTGGAGGAGGGAGGGGTGAGCTGAGCGAGTGAGGTGTGTGTTGGAGGGGGGTATTATGACATCATCACCACCTAACTGCCCAGTTGATGTGATTGGCCCTGAAAGACTTTCACCCCTGGGGGGCGTCAGAGGTGAGATCCGAAAATTTTTCGACCCTTACCAGCATCTAGACCCCAAGACCCCTCACTGTACCAAAATTCAAGTCTCTGGCTCAAACGGTGCGGGAGGACTTCGCAGTCATACGTACATACATACACTCATACATACACCACTTGACTTTTATATATATAGATAGATATACTAGCATAAGTGCCCGGCGTTGCTCGGGTCAGTCGGAGGTGGGGAGGGGGCAGACAGTTGACACCCCCTGACCAACCCCAACACCCACCCTTCACCCACCCTGACACCTTCCCACCCCCCCGACCAACCCCAACACCCCCCGGCTCACTTACCCCCCGACCAAACCCGACAACCCCACCTGACCCCCCAAAACAAACCCAACACCCCCACCTCACCCCCCGACCAAACCCGACACCCCCACCTCACCCCCTGAGCAAACCCGACACCCCCCCTCACCCCCGCTCACGGTGCAACTAGTGTAATCTGTGTGCTACACAGTGCACCGTGAGCGGGGGGGGGGGGTGTTGGGTTTGGTCGGGGGGGCAGGTGGGGGTGTTGGGTTTGCTTGGGGGGGTCAGGTGGGGTGTCGGGTTCGGTCGGGGGGTAAGTGAGCCGGGGGGTGTAGGGTTTGGTCTGGGGGGGTGGGAAGGTGTTGGGGTGGGTGAGGGGTGAGTGTTGCGGTTGGTCAGGGGTGTTGCGGTTGGTGGGGGTTGAGGTGGGGGTGTCAGGTTTACTTGGGGGGATGAGGTAGGGGTGTCGGGTTCGGTCGGGGGTAAGTGAGCCGGGGGCGTGTCGGGTTTGGTCTGGGGGGGTGGGAAGGTGTCGTGGTGGGTGAGGGGGTGAGGTGTGGGTGTTGGGGTTGGTCAGGGGGTGTTGCGGTTGGTGGGGAGGTGAGGTGGGGGTGTCGGGTTTGCTTGGGGGGGTGAGGTGGGAGTGTCGGGCTCGGTCGGGGGGTAAGTGAGCCGGGGGTGTCAGGTTCGGTCGGGGGGTAAGTGAGCCAGGGGGTGTCGGGTTTGGTCTGGGGGGGTGGGAAGGTGTTGGGGTGGGTGAGGGGTGAGGGGTGGGTGTTGGGGTTGGTCAGGGGTGTTGCGGTTGGTGGGGGGGTGAGGTGGCGGTGTCGGGTTTGGTCAGGGGGTAAGTGAGCCGGGGGGGGGGTGTCGGGTTTGGTCTGGGCACCCACCCCAACACCTTCCCCCCCCCAGACAAACCCAACACCCACACCACCCCCCTCACCCCCCCGACACCTTCCCACTCCCCCAGACAAACCCCGACACCCCCCCGGCTCACTTACCCCCGACCAAACCCGACACCCCCACCTCACCCCCCCAAGCAAACCCGACACCCCCACCTCACCCCCCCAAGCAAACCCAACACCCCCCCACCTCACCCCCCCACCAACCGCAACACCCCCTGACCAACCCCAACACCCCCACCTCACCCCCCCGACCGAACCCGACACCCCCACCTCACTTACCGTCCCACCAAACCCAACTCAGATCCGTCGCAGGGGGGGAGGGGGCCCAGAGCCGAGGGATTCCGGGGACCTTCGCAGGTGGGGGGGGGGGGGCACAGAGCTGATGGAGTCCGGGGTTGAGGTGGGAGGGGCAGAGAACTGAGGGCTCTCCGGGGTTCCGTTGGGAGGGGGGAGGGGCAGAGAACGGAGGGATCTCCGGGGTTCCGTTGGGAGGGGGGAGGGGTAGAGAACTGAGGGATCTCCGGGGTTCCGTTGGGAGGGGGGAGGGGCAGAGAGAACTGAGGGATCTCTGGGGTTCCGTTGGGAGGGGGGAGGGGCAGAGAACTGAGGGATCTCCGGGGTTCCATTGGGAGGTGGGAGGGGCAGAGAACTGAGGGATCTCCGGGGTTCCATTGGGAGTGGGGAGGGGCAGAGAACTGAGGAATCTCCGGGGTTCCGTTGGGAGGGGGAGGGGCAGAGAACTGAGGGATCTCCGGGGTTCCGTTGGAGGAGGGAGGGGTGAGCTGAGCGAGTGAGGTGTCTGTTGGAGGGGGGTATTATGACATCATCACCACCTAACCGCCCAGCCGATGTGATTGGCCCTGAAAGACTTTCACCCCTGGGGGGCGTCAGAGGTGAGATCCGAAAATTTTTCGACCCTTACCAGCATCTAGACCCCAAGACCCCTCACTGTACCAAATTTCAAGTCTCTGGCTCAAACGGTGCGGGAGGAGTTCGCAGTCACACGTACATACATACATACATACACACATACATACACCACTTGACTTTTATATATAGAGATAGATATAGATAGCCGCCCCTCCCCCACCCCACCCTCTGCTGCCCTCTAGTGTCCATTATACAGTATAGCAGTCCCTTCCCCATCCCACCCTCTGCTGCCCCTAGTGTCCATTATACAGTACTAGCGAAAATACCCGGCGTTGCTCGGGTCCATTGGAGTGGGGAGGGGGCAGAGAGCTGAGCGAGTGCAGGGTCCATTGCAGGGGGGAGGGGACAGAGAGCAAACCTGACACCCCCACCTCACCCCCCGTAGACCAAACCTGACACACCCACCTCACTTTCCCCCCCAACCAAACCCGACACCCCTACCTACCACCACAAACAAACCCGACACCCACACCTTACCCCCCCCAAACCCAACACCCCCTGACCAACCCCAACACCCACACCTCACCCCTCACCCATCCCGACACCTTCCCACCCCCCCCCCAGACCAAACCCAACACCTCCGGCTCACTTACCCCCCGACCAAACCCGACACCCCCACCTCACTTACCCTCCGACCAAACCCAACTCGGGTCCGTCGGAGGTGGGGAGGGGGCAGAGAGCTGAGTGAATGCGGGGTCCGTTGGAGGTGGTATTATGACATCATAACTATGTCACAGAGAACAGCAGCTGCCCAGCTGATGTGATTGGCCTTTAAATAATTTTACCCCTGGGGGGCGTCAGAGGTGAGATTTGAAAAATTTTCGACTCTTACCCTGATTAGGACCCCAAGACCTCTAACTGTACCAAATTTCAAGTCTCTTGCTGAAACGGTGTGGAAGGAGTAAGCGCACATACATACATGCATACATACACCGTTTGACTTTTATATAGATAGATAGATAGCCACCCGTTCCCCACCTCACCCTCTGCTGCCCCTAGTGTCCATTATACAGTACTAGTATAAAAGCCCATGGACATGGGCCAATGGAAAAGGCTCGCGGCCCCTCCACTCGCTAAGCTCTCTCCCCCTGCCTCCCCACTCCAACGCCCCCCTCGCCCAGCTCCCTTCCTCCCCAACACACACCCAGCTCCCTCCCTCCCCCCCCAATGGCCCCCCCGCTCAGCTCCCTCCCCCCAACGCCCCCTCCCTCAGCTCCCTCCCTCCCCCCCAACGCCCCTCGCTCAGCTCCCTCCCTCCCCCCAATGCCCCCCATGCTCAGCTCCCTCCCTCCCAACACCCCCTCGCTCAGCTCCCTCCCCAACGACCCCCCTCGCTCAGCTCCCTCCCCCCAATGCCTCCCTGCTCAGCTCCCTCCCCCCCAACGACCCCCTCGCTCAGCTCCCTCCCCCCCAACGACCCCCTCGCTCAGCTCCCTCCCTCCCGCAATGCCCCCCATGCTCAGCTCCCTCCCTCCCAACGCCCCCTCGCTCAGCTCCCTCCCCAACGACCCCCCTCGCTCAGCTCCCTCCCCCCAATGCCTCCCTGCTCAGCTCCCTCCCCCCAACGACCCCCTCGCTCAGCTCCCTCCCCCCCAACGGCCCCCCCTTGCTCAGTTCCCTCCCCCCAACCACCCCCCTCGCTCAGCTCCTGCCCCCCCAATGACCCCCCTCACTCAGCTCCCCCCCCCAGCCAGCCCCCCTCACTCAGCTCCCTCCCTCAGGTTCAAAATAATAAGTAAGAAGAAACCCCCCCCCATCCCCCGAGCGGTCTGGCTTACCCACCCCCGCCTCGCTGCGTGTGCTTGGCACTGAGCGATCCCGGGGAAGGGCTCGTGCAGCTGGTCCCCAGCGGAGCTGGTTTGCTGCAATCTGCCCAACTTCAGCACCCAGCCGGCAGGGAGAGCGAGCGAGGGGGAGCGAGCGCACATGAGCCTTGCCACTCCCGCTGGACCCAGCAGAGCCGCTGGAGTTTCCCCGCTTCTCCTCCCGCGGCGTGAGTCACTCCCAGACCCGTGCCTCCGCTTCCTCCCCGGGGAGCTGGCCCTGAGAAGGCTGGCGGAGAGCCCCAGGGAGTGGCCCGGAGGGGGATGCACTGGGAGAACCGGTGCTGTGGGCCCGAGGGCTCTAGGAATGAGGCTCCAGCCAAACATGGGTGCTTGTGGGAAGGGAGACTCGATCTGTTCTTAAATCACTTGGCTCTGGGCAGGAGTGAGTAGGGGCTGTGTGTGCCAGTGGGGCGCTGGCCCCCTCACTGAGTCCAGCTGTGTTTTGTATGGAGAGCAGGGGAAGCTTGGGACAGGCGCCTCCTTTTCTGGTGCTGAAGTGGAAATAAATGTCATGGATAAACACAGAAGTGAATACTATTAAATGGTACCTCAGCCACCTTGTGTCTCAGGGCTAAATACAGTGGGGGGGGGGAGGGAAGGTAGCTGGACCTGGACCGGGCCATCTCTACGGCCCGTGGCGGCGGACGCGCGGTGGCCATTTTGTGCCGCCGAACTACACCTCCCAGCATGCCGTTCGTCTGGGCCGTCTCTACTGCGCATGACGGCTTCACACACCTTCCCTAGTCTTTTATAATATAGGATACCCGCCCCCCACCCCACCCTCTGCTGCCCCTAGTGCCCATTATACAGTATAGCCGCCCCTTCCCCACCCCACCCTCTGCTGCCCCTAGTAACCATTATACAGTATAGGGTTGGGGTGTAGGAGGGGGTCAGGGCTCTGGCTGGGGATGCGGGCTTTGGGGCGGGCCCAGAAATGAGGAGTTCAGGGTGTGGGAGGGGGCTCCAGGCTGGGTCTGAAGGGTTCAGAGGGCAGGATGGGAATTAGGGATGGGGCAGGGGATGGGGGTACCGGGGGGAGGCTCAGGGGTGCAGGCTCTGGGCAGTGCTTACCTCAAACAACTCCTGGAAGCAGTGATGTCCCCACTCTGGTTGCTAAGTGGAGGCACAACCAGAAGGCTCTGCACACTGCCCCATTGGCCACGGTTGCCATGGCACGCACGGAGTAGGGCAACCCCCCAACCTCACTCCCCAGCAGGAACTCCAGGGCTGTATTAAAACATGTGTAGGGCTGTTGTTTGCCCACCTCTGCCCTAGGGCCTATTATGTAGTATAGCTGCCCCTTTCCTATCTTGTACTACCTCCTGCCAGATAGTCAACATCTATAAACTGTTACTTTAACGAAGAAACATCCACAAGAAATATTCAATATTCAGTGTGTCCGCTGTCATAGAATCATTGAATCATAGAATATCAGGGTTGAAAGGGACCCCTGGAGGTCATCTAGTCCAACCCAATCCCCAACTAAATCATCCCAGCCAGGGCTTTGTCAAGCCTGACCTTAAAAACCTCTAAGGAAGGAGATTCTACCACCTCCCTAGGTAACCCATTCCAATGCTTCACCACCCTCCTAGTGAAAAAGCTTTTCCTAATATCCAACCTAAACCTTCCCAACTGCAACTTGAGACCATTACTCCTTGTTCTGTCATCTGGTACCACTGAGAACAGTCTAGATCCATCCTCTTTAGAACCCCCTTTCAGGTAGTTGAAAGCGGCTCTCAAATCTCCCCTCAGTCTTCTCTTCTGTAGACTGAACAATCCCAGTTCTCTCAGCCTCTCCTTATAAGTCATGTGCTCCAGGCCCCTAATCATTTTTGTTGCCCTTCTCTGGACTCTTTCCAATTTTTCCACATCCTTCTTGTAGAGTGGGCCCCACAACTGGACAAAGTACTCCAGATGAGGCCTCACCAATGTCGAATACAGGGGAACAATCACGTCTCTCGATCTGCTGGCAATGCCCCTACTTATACAGCCCAAAATGACGTTAGCCTTCTTGGCAACAAGGGCACACTGTTGACTCATATCCAGCTTCTCACCCACTTTAACTTCTAGGTCCTTTTCTGCAGAACTGCTGCCTAGCCATTCGGTCCCTAGTCTGTAGCAGTGCCTGGGATTCTTCCGTCCTAAGTGCAGGACTCTGCATTTCTCCTTGTTGAACCTTATCAAATTTCTTTTGGCCCTGTCATTCTTCTCTTCATTGTTTTGGAAATGTTGCCCCTTTCAGCAATTCTATGTGTGGCCTAAACACCCCAGACCCTGATGCCATGAAGGCAATCACTGGCTTGCTGTGTGAGATTCGGGCTAGTGAGATCACAAGCCACTAAATGCCTAAGGAAGGTGCTGTAAATGTGTTGTCATTTCCCGGTGAGGTTCTCTGGGCTTTGTAGCCCCATCTCAGCCTTTTCCAAAAGGTTGGGAATAGAGCCAAGGAGGCCTGACTGTTACCACTGACCCTGCTCTAACCCACGAGACCCCGTTGCCCTCCAGCAGCTGGGGAAAGAACCCAGGAGTCCTGAGTCTTCACCTATCCTGTTTTAACCCACGCCACCCCACTCGCCTCCCAGGATCTGGGTTAGAAACGAGGATTTCTGCTTCCCAGCCTCCCTTGCTCTAACAGATTGTTCTTCTCTCATCCCAGATTAGGAATGGACACAACAGACATAAGACTTCATGCTTCTGGGCGGGAGCCCGGCAGTAATTTAAGAAGGTCAGGAGCAAACTTTGTCTCTGAAAACATTTTCTTGTTATTCCTCTTGTTGGAGAATTTCTTCCCCTGAAGCAACTGGACCAGGCTTGTGTCAGGGACCGAACTGGGTGGAACCTGGTCTGTGCTTCCCTCAGAATCATTGCTGAAAGTTGGGTAAGTGAATCAAGGCACCCCCGATCCTTCCCCAAGAGAAAGAGCCTTAAACGGAGTCATCGGCAGTACTGGACTCCTCAGTGGTTTGAGCCGCTGACCAGATACACCCCAAATGAGGAATGTTCTGAATGTTCTCTCTGAAAACGGTGTGCCTCAGTTTCCCCTATTACTCAAGTATCTCGGTGGTGGGATAGGGTGTGTGATCATTTCAGGGACCCCTAGAAGGGGACCCCTATCTGATTGAGTGCAGAGAAGGGCTGCCACTCTGGATCCTGGCAGCGGGTGGCATGGTGTTAAATCCTTCATCACAGTGTCGTGCGAAGGGGCAAAATGATGCCTTTGCAAGGACGGTGGCATCAAAAGAGCAGGATGCTCTCATGCACCGCAACTCCTATAGCGCCTTGACATCCCAATCCTGAACCCCCTCCAGCTCTGCTACCCTATTGACACCCCAAAGTAGCAGCCTCGGGGACTCAAACCCAGGACCTCACACACTGGCTGTAAGGGCCACATGTCTGGGCCAGTGAGTCTGGCAGCTGGGGCTTTCCCTGGGGTCTTGCTCTGCAGTCGGGTATCGCTGGCTGAGTGCCACCTGCTTCCTCCTGGCACAGTGCATCACAAGATATCTCTGCCCCCGAGTGGTACTGAGGGGGGGAGAACGTAGCCCAGTTCAAGGCAGCGTTTTTCTCATTCACGTGGGTAATAAGAACATCCTGGGTGGCCTTACATACCACAAACAATGCGGAAGACATCAGATTCCTCCTGGCTTCCCCGCTAAGTGAGAGGAGTTAGGGACACCAGACCTAGACCCAGGAGCCAAGCAGTGGTCGGCCTCATGCCAAACACACAGGTCACATAACACCTGGACTCCTACAGGCTCTTCCACTGTTCAAGCCTCCAAGGATTACATTTGCCCTTTTGGCTACGCCGGCACGCTTGGAACTGTGGACTGGGTCAGCTAATTATCCACTCCCCCCCCCCCATCTTTTCCAGGGTCACTGCTTCCCGAGGTAGAGTCCCCCCTCTCCATCCCATCAGTATGGGCTGCATTCTTTGTTCCCGGATGCATGACTTCACGTTTGGTGGTATGAAAGAACGGTTGTTTGGCCAGATAGATTTTTGAATGGATTTTGGAGCAAATTGTGCCGTCAGTGATAACGAAGCTAAGATTTTTGTCATGGATATTTTTTAGTAAAAGTCATGGACAGGTCACGGGCAATAACCAAAGATTCAAGACCAGCTGGGGCTGGGGCTCCAAGGGATGGCCAAAAGCGAGGTCGCCCCTGACTCTAGCAGCAACTTGGAGCTGTGGGGTCCGCCCAGTGGTGGCTGGGGACCCCTCCGGCTAACAGCTCCGGCGCCGCTGTCCAGGAACTGAAGCTAAAATCTCACCAAGGTCTCTGGAAGTCATGGATTCCATGACCTCGGTGGCAAAATCTTCTCCTTAGTGAGAACTGTCCTCTTAGTGCAACTGGTTACGAAGCCATCTCCTGCAGCAGTTGAACCCAGGACGGCTCTCACCCGAAAGGAGAAGAACATCTCCTAGATCAACAAGCCACCCGGGAAGAGTGCAATGTGGGTGGCACGTGGCCTCTGATTGTCACCCCAGGGTGCTCTCCTTGCACAGCCAGTGGATCTTCAGAGAGCTGGTAGTGGTGGCAATGCCCTCTGGGTCCCTCTCTCTGGTGAGGACATCTCTCAGGAGCAGGGTGGCGACGGCCCAAGGTTACCGGAGACGGTGAGGGGGGAAGCCCCAATGGCGAATTTCTCGCCTGTAGCCTCTGTCTGTTCTTCCGCCCTTTCCCCGCAAACTCTCTTGAAAGACCCACAACAGGAGGGATCATTGGTATAGCCCATCCCCTAGTTATCTGGTCTCCTTATTAGACCTAGCATCCAACACTACCATTCTGGTTAATTCATTTCCAATGTCACGTGTTCTGTTTTTTCATTCTGGAGAGCCCAGTAGAGCCTGGGCCAGAACCCCCGGTGTGCTGGAAGGGAGCACCACCCAACCCTGCTCTGCCTCTATCTCTTCTCCATCCCTGTCCCCAGACCCAGCACAGATCCCGTCCCAGCCTCAGCCACTGGGCTGGTCTACAGTAGGGGGAGGGATCAGCCAAAGATACGTAACGTCAGCTACGTGGATAACGTAGCTGAAGTTGGCGTATCTTTGGCTGACTTACCCGCCGTCCTCATGGCAGCCGTGGTCAGCGGCATGGTCCCCCATCGACTCCAGCTTGTGCCTCTCGACAAGCCAGAGTTCCGGAGTCGATGGGGGTGCTGCTGGTGATCGATTTATCACGTCTTAATGAGACGCGACAAATCGATTGCCAAACAATCGATCGCTACCCGCCGATCCGGTGCGTAGTAAAGACATACCCACTGACTCTCAGCCCCGCTCCCGGCCACGGCCACCGGCTCCCAGCCCCAACCGTGGCCCCCTGCTCCCAGTCATGACCTCCTGCTCCAACTGTAGCCCTCCTCCCAGCCAAGGCCTCAGATGCAGCACCAACCCTGCTCCCAACCATGACCCTACTCCCAGCCCCGGTTCATGACCGTGACTCCTGCGGGGACATGGACCGGCTAAAGGGCAGGGGGTGCAGACAAAAAAGTTTAGGGAGGACTGAGCTATCTCCAGGCACACCTCACTCAGTTTATCAGTTTTTTTCACACCACTCTGTGTATCCTCCCCTATCTATAATATCTATCTGTACAAACACCCTGCCTACCCCACTCCTTACACCCATTCCCCTCTATCTTTCTAGCCATCTACTCACTTGGACTCCCTACCAACCCCACCCCTGAACCCTATACTCAGGCTTGATTTTTATCCGTAGATGTTGGTGAATGTCATTTCCTTGTACATGCAGAAGCTATCAAAAACCGATTTCCATTGATGATACATGGCCACACCTTGCTCCCAGAGGATTTGCAACAGAGAGGGGGTGCTGAGGCTGGGTGCCTCTGAGGACAGTGATTGTCCGCGCGTTTAGCAGCTCCCTGGTTGTATAAACCAGGGGTCATGAGTTTACATCTCGCTGGTTGTACTGCTGGGGAGTTTTGTATCAAGGTGTGACAGAGCTGTTCCTGGTGGGATCCAGCTAAGAGTGCCAAATCAGGACAAATTGCTTCAAACAGGGAAGTTACTGCCCAAAGCTGGGGTTTCTCCACCTCTACGGCAAACCAAACCAGCCAAACAGAAAAGACTTTGGTTTCGTCCCACTGGCTAGCCACAAGTCACACAAGCAATTTCCTTAGACACTCCAGTTTTCCAGTATCACCACCAGCAGCCACTCGTTCTGGGGACAACTGGTTATGAAAACCAATACCCCAATAAAAGAAAAAGGCCCAAAGGATCGGGCCCTAGTCCCAGATCAATGTGTAAATCAGATCTTATCCAGAAACCATGCTGTTGCCAATCCTTTAGAATTTAAAATCTAAAAGTTTATTTATACAAGGAAAAAGATATAAGGGAGAGTTAGAAATGGTTATGCCGCTATCCTTCTTGGCCACAAGTGCACACTGCTGACTCATATCCAGCTTCCTGTCCACTGTAACCCCCAGGTCCTTTTCTGCAGAACTGCTGCTTAGTCAGTCGGTCCCTAGTCTTTAGCAGTGCATGGGATTCTTCCTTCCTAGGTGCAGGACTTTGAATTTGTCCTTGTTGAATCTCATCATATTTCTTTTGGCCAAATCCTCCAATGTGTCTAGGTCACTCTGGACCCTATCCCTACCGTCCAGCATATCTACCTCTCCCTCCAGCTTGGTGTCATCTGCGAACTTGCCGGGGGTGCAATTCATCCCCTCATCCAGATTATTCATTATTTTTATTTATTCCTTCTGTTTTCTTCCCATGCTACCTCTCAGTTCTCTGAGTTTGTTAAAGTTGGCTTTTCTGATGTGTGTTTTCTTTCTTCTGCTGTTCTCACTCCTCCCTTTCCCTCAAATTATGAAATCTATCATATCATGATCAGCATCACTCATATTGCCTTCCACCTTCACATCCGCAGCAATGTCCTCCCTGTTGGTCAGAATCAAGTCTACAACAGCTGTTCCCCGATTACATAGAGAAGAGATACCAGCTGAACAGGCCCCCCCCCCCCCCATGTCCTCCTAAACAAAATTAGGATGCTGGCTAGTTCAGGAGCATTTTAGAATACAAGGAAATATGGGCTTAAGGCTCCCATTCTGCATGGTAATTATACCCCGTGGCCTCAACCCCAATTTGGCAGCTCCATCAATCTACATGTCAGGAATGCTCATGGCAATAACAACATCCCACACTCCTCTAGCATTTGCCTATCTTCTGAGATTCCATCTATGGGACGGGAACAAATCCAAGTAGATAGAGAGAGAGAGAAGGGTGTGTACAGAGATAGATGGGAGAGAGAGAGAGAGATAGGAATGTTTGTAGGGATACATGGATAGAAAAACAGATGATTGTGTATGGACATGGATAAACAGAGAGTAGTTTTTATACTGATTTAGATGTTATATCCTTGCAGCCCGTGAATTCAGGTACACCAGCATAACCAGGCATTATACCAGTTTTGTGCAGTTCAGTCCCTTGCTTGTGTGAGTCTTGTGTGTCTCATGGAATGTTACTTGTGTAGGTCTGTGTTTTCTGGGTATATGCCCCTTGGTTAGGTACATTTTGCGTGTCTCCTGTCTCAGCTCGTGAGTGTGTCTGTATCTATTGTCGAGGTGTTTGTGCTTTGTGCGGTTGTGCCTCTCACTTGTGTCATTCAGAGTGTTGTTGGTCTCCAATATTATTTCCTTTGTATCTTGTATATCCAATCACATTCCTCTGCGTGTCTCTTTCCACATACCACCTTCCTTCCCTTGCCTAGAGCCAATGGGAGAGCAAGCCAAAACTTCAACCAAACTTATTCCCTATGATATCTCAAGTCCTCTTTCTCTCTTAGTTTGTCATTCCCCATCTCACTCTCCTTCATTTTTAAGATTCCAAGGGCACATTTCCATCCATCAAAAATAGGACATACACCCAATGGCATCCAGTGGGAGTTCTTCTTCCTTCGGATAATTGTTCTTATCCCACAGGAATAGAATATGGAATCACTAAGGGCTTGTCTTCACTCGCGCGGCGCGGGATCGATCTTCTGGTGATCGATTTATCGCGTCTTGTTAAGACACGATAAATCGATCGCGCGGAGCTCCACCGTTGACTCCGGAACTCCAGCTCACCGGGAGGCGCAAGCTGGAGTCGACAGGGGAGTGCACCACGACTGCCGCCGCCGTGGGGACGAGAAGTAAGTCGGCGGCAGATACGCAAACTTCAGCTACGTGATTCACGGAGCTGAAGTTGCGTATCTGCCGTCGATCCTTCCCCCTAGTGAGGACCAGCCCTTAGATGGCAGGATTTGGCATATATGTCATTACATCAGCCTTTGTCATTGTTAATTTATTAGTGGTTAAAGTAGTAGTTAAGTCGTTTTCGGTTGCAAGTCATTTTGGTGCCATTTTTAATTTGTGCTGGTGGAGTTAGATCTCCTGGAAGTCGGCTAAGCTCCTGTCTTCCTGTTGTAACCTTTATTGGTTATGATCATGAGCAATACGATAACTAAGATACATAACTTCAACTACGTGAATAGTGTAGCTGATGTCGGCGTATCTTAGATCGACACACCTTGCCATCCACATGACGGTGAGTCGACCGCTGCCGCTCCCCTGTCGACTCCGCTTCTGCCTCTCACCGAGGTGGAGTACAGGAGTCAACATGGAGCGTGTTCAGGGATCGATTTATCGTGTCTACAAATAGATGTGATAAATCGATACCCAATAGATCGATCACTGCCTGCCGATCCATCGGGTAGTGTAGACGTACCCTTAGATGCTCAGTTTCTCCTTATTTTCCTTGCTTCCACATGCTTTAGTCTTGATCCAGTCAATGACCTCTGGGTCAGCGCTATTCAGCTTGAGAAGACCTCCGGGGAGCACAAGGTGAAAAGAGCAACCATCCAGCCGATGCATCCATAGACTGGATGGTTATTGGCTGGATGGTGCCATCCATACCATCCATGGGTGCACAATGGGCTGTTCCGGAGGCCCCAGATACAGTCAGTCTTGGCACAGTGTCACATCTGAACCTGTTAAGCTGGCTCCAGAGGCAGCGTGATTGATTATTAATGTTCAGCACTGCTTGGGGAGGGGAGGGTATAGTGCTGAAGGCTGGGGATTGAGATGCCCCAGCAGAGCTGGGAGAGGGGAACCCAGGTGTGGAGTAGGGGGGGCTGTGGGTCAGCCCTGCTGGGAATCGGCAAAGCTCTGTCTGCAGAAAAGCAGGTCGGCCTGACCACTTCATGCTCATTTCATGACGAGTGATTTTGTGTTTGTGTTTGGTTTATTGTGAAATGAACTTTCTTTTTCTTTCTTTCTTTTTTGGTTCTTTGCTGCAAAATCAACATTTTTTGCATGGAAAAAAAAAAAACACCAAGCAAACTAGCCAACAGCTCTCTTCACAATCTAGATCTGCATCAAACTATGGATCTTATTTATTTATTTTTTTAGTTTGGTGACCAAGTTCCTTTATATTCATCAGAGTGAGATCGAATATAGAATTATCCTGAACAGAGTGTAACACTTCTGGAAAATTGTCCCCATTCTTTTAAGAAACTCCATGGATGTTTTACTAGTGGCAGTCTGAGACCACTAAGCACTGGTCTCCCTCCGCCTGACCCTTTGCAATTCCTCCTAGAGTTCATTGTACACATTATAGCTAGATGTTTAAGCAGAAGCTTGGTCTTTTCACTTGGTGTAATGAAATGAAAGCTTAGAGATAAATTATCACAGTCTCTAAATACTTATATGGACAGGTAGATATTGACTGTAAGGGATATTTTAGTCTAGCAAAGTCAGGTTGAGATCATAGAATCTCAGAGCTGGAAAGGATCTCAGGAGATCATCTAGTCCAATCCCCTGCTTAAAGCGAGACTAATCCCTATTTTTGCCCTGTAGTCCTAGATGGCCCTTTCAAGGATTGAACTCACAACCCTGGACTCAGCAGGGGAGTGCGCAAACCACTGAGCTATCCCTAACCCGTCCAGTAACTGAGAGCCAAAGCTGGATGAATTCAATGCACAGAGAAGCTGCACATTTTGAAGAGGAAAGGGAATTAGCCATTGGAACAATTTATCAAAGGAGCTAGAGGTTCCTCTATCATTTTAGAGCAACCCCCAGTGTCTTTCTAAAAGTTGTGCTCAGGTTCAGGCTATGGGCTTGATGCAGAATCCCTGGGGGAGGTGCTCTAGTCTTTCTTATGCAGGAGATCAGAATAAAGCACCATTAGGGTGCCCTGTAGCCTTGAAATATATTAATCTAACAACCAGCCCCTACCCTGCTTGAATGCATAAGACAATTTTAACTGACGGTCACTTCCCGCTGGGGGAAAATTATTCCATAATTTTCCAGGTGACAGCTCGTGGGATCTATGTGAACCTTTTGAATTCTGAGTGATTGCATGAACTCTGTATCCAACTTCAGCCATTTGGTAGCAAGAACTGGCCATGTATCTCCCAAAACCTGCCAGGAAGAAGGACAACCAAAAGTCATTAATATTCAGAGACTCTGCTTTGGTAGAACAAGGATATGCTGAGGCATGGGAGTTGCGGTGGACAATCAGCTAAACATGAGTTCCCCGTGCAACGTTGGGGTCGACAGGTCTAATGCGTGTAGGAGTTAAGAGGTTTTTTACTCCTGTGTTTGGCGCTAATGCAATGGCTGGTGGAATACTATGTCCACCTCTAGTGGCCAGTTCAAGAAAGATGTAGATACATTAGAGATGGTTCAGTGAAGAGCCACGAGAATGATTACAGGTTGGAAAACATGCCTTATAGTGATCGACTCAAGGAGCTTGATTAATTTAACAAAGAGAAGGTTAAGTGGTGACTCAAATCCAATTGATAAGTGGGGAACATGGGGAACAAATATTTGGTAAGGGCCTCTTCAATCTAGCAAACAAAGGTATAACTCAGTCCAGTGACTGCAACTTGAAGCAAGACAAATAAGGCATACATTAGGCAAGTAAGTTCCACCCCACCCTGAATTCTTAAGATTAAATAGGCCCAGTTTTTTTAGCCTGTCCTCATAGGTCAGTTTTTCTAACCCTTTGGTCATTTTTGTTGACCCCAAGTAGAGTGGGTCAGTTCCCTCCGGTGTCTTACGTACAACACTCCTGTTAATACACCCCGGAATGATATTAGCCTTGTCAGCAATTGCATCACACTGTTGACTCATATTCCATTTGTGATCTACGATAGTTCCCCGATCCTTTTCAGCAGTCGTACTGGTAGCTAGTCAGTTATTCCCCATTTTCCAATTCTGCAGTTGATTTTCCTTTTCTAAATGAAGTACACTTCACTTGTCTCTATTAAATTTCATCTTGGTGATTTCAGGCCAATTCTCCAATTTGTCCAGGTTGTTTTGAATTATATTCAAATATTATTGTAATTCTAATATATTATAATATACTAGTCTAAAAGCCCATGTAAACGGGCCAACGGTAACAGCTCGCGGCCCCCCCACTCGCTCAGCTCTCTCCCCCCTCCCCCCTCCAAGGCCCCCCCGATCGCTCAGCTCTCTCCCCCTCCCCCCTGCAAGCCCCCCCGCTTGCTCAGCCCCCCTCCCCCCCACTCCAAGTGCCCCCCCGCTCACTCGGCCTCCCCCTCCCCCCCAC
Source organism: Sternotherus odoratus (assembly GCA_032164245.1). Lineage (NCBI taxonomy): Eukaryota > Metazoa > Chordata > Testudines > Kinosternidae > Sternotherus > Sternotherus odoratus. Next base: position 30,564,386 of record JAVMKO010000013.1, read on the forward strand.
TCACTCAACCCCCCTCCCCCCGCTCCAAGGGCCCCCCTGCTCACTCAGCCCCCACTCCAAGTCCCCCCGCTCACTCAGCCCCCCTCCCCCCACTCCAAGCCCCCCCGATCACTCAGCCCCCCTCCCCCCACTCCAAGGCCCCCCCCGCTCGCTCAGCCCCCCTTCCCCTCCCACTCCAAGGGCCCCCTGCTTGCACCTCCTGCACCCAGCCACCCTCCTGCCCGCGCTCTCCGAGCCTCTGATCCAGACCCTGCTTGCCATGTTGTGCTGCCGAACTACACCTCCCAGCATGCCGTTCGTCTGGGCCGTCTCTACTGCGCATGACGGCTTTCCACAAACCTCTCTAGTCTTTTATTAAGTAGGATTATAGTGTATTATAATGTATTATTATATTCAACCCCTCCCATTTTACTATAATCTGCAAATTTTATAAGCATACTCTCTGCTACATTACCCATGTCATTAGTAAAAATATTGAGTGGTAGCAGATTTCACCGATCCATGCTGGCTATTCCTTTTAACTCTATTATCCTCCAGGTGCTTCCAAATTGATTGCTTAATAATTTGTTCCAGTATCTTTCCAGGTCTAGAAGTTAGACTTACTGGTCTATAATTTCCTGAGTCCTCTTTGTTCCCTTTTTTAAAACAATAGTTGCTATGTTTTCCATTCTCCAGTGCTCTGGGACCTTATCCATTCTCAATGAGTTATTGCAGATCCTTGGGAAGAGTTCGGAGACATCTTGAGCTAGTTCCTTAAGTACCCTAGGATTGATTTCAACAGGACGTGCCAAATTTAATACCTGTAACTTACCTAAGTATTCTTTAACCTGTTTTTTCCTCATTTGGGCTTGTGTTCCTTTTTCCTTCTTGTTAACATCAATTAAGTTCAGTATCTGGTCACCATTAATCTTTCTAATGAAGACTGAAGAAAATCAGGATTAAACACTTCAACCTTTTTGATGTCATCAGTTATTAGCTCTCCTTGCCTGCTAAGTAGGGGACCTACAGTTTCCTTCATTTTTTGCTTGCTCCCAATTACTTCAAGAACCTCTTCTTATTGCCTTTTATGTCCCTTGCTAGATATAACTTATTTTGTGCCTGAGCATTTCAGATTTTATTCCTGCCTGTTGTGCTATTCTTTTGTACTCCTCTTTAGGAATTCGTTCATTTTCCCACTCTTTTATGGGGTTCTTTTTTTTTATTTTCAGGTCATTAAAGCACTCCCAGTGGTACCATATTGGCCAGTTACTATTCTTTCTACCAATCCTTCGCACTAGAATAGTTTGTTTCCTTGATGAACTGCCAGCTCTTCTGGAATCCCGTATCTCTTAGAAATCCTTCCCATGGGACCTTACCTATCAGTTCTCCAAGTTTCCGTTGTCCTACCTCACTCCTTCCTTTCCCAGGAACCATGAAATCTACCCTTTCATGATCACTTTCACCCACACTGCCTTCCACCTTCACAATCAACCCCCTCCCCCGGCCCCCTTGGTCAGAATCAAGTGTACAATGGATGGGTCTCTGGTTGCTTCCTCCAAATGGAAGAACTATTGGCTGAACATGGAACATGACCTCCTTGCCGAAACTAGGACATTAGCTAGTTTGGAAGCTTTTAAGAATGCAAGGAAAGATGGGCCCTTGATTCCCAATCTATATGTTAATTATACCTGGTGGCCTCTTCCCTAATTGGTGATGCCATCAAAACTACCTGCCAGGAATTCTCATGGCAATAACAACTTCACACGAGCCAAGAATAACAACTTCTCTGCAGAGACTCCTACAGTGGGATGGGCAGAAATGGTAATAGATAAAGAGGAATATGGGTGGGTGTGAGAGAGAGAGGTGTGTTTGGGTATGGATAAACAGATAGCAATATCGTTACCAATTTTGCTATTATTCCAGTACTTCTATTACTGTGGATTCCGATATAACAGCAAAACCAGGCTTTATACCAGTGTAGCTGATTCCTTTCTATTGAAGGCAATAAGCTTTACCTCTTTCTACTGGTAATCAATGAACAATAAGGAAATCACAAAACATGTGTGTGCGTGTGTGTTTGACATCTTTCCATGTATGGGCTCATGTTTGCATTTGTATCAGTCAGTCTTGCATGTTTCATGTTTTGCCTTCTGTTGGTTTGTATACCAAGTATTTGAATCCCTTATTCGTGGGAATCTTGTGTGTCTCATATTTTGTGTGTGTGTGTTTTGTGCATATATCTTTTGATGATGAGTTGGTGTTGCGTGCATTGAGCCTCTTGCTTGTGTGAGTCAGAACTTTGCCCGTGCCCCTTGTTGCTTCATGTGGTGTGCCTCAGTCATGGGGTGTGTCTTTGAATGTCCCTTTCCAGAGACCACCTTCTTTTCCTTTCCGACAGCCAATGAGGGAGCAAGATATAACTCCAATCCAACCCAACCTGTTTGCTTTGAAAACTCCAGACACAGTTTGGGGTCCCAAGAAGAAGTAATTTCCTCTTCTCATCTGCCAGTCTCTTCCACTGTGTCCTTCCCGATTTCACTCTCCTTTTGTTATTAAAATTCCACAGGAACATTTCTGCTCTTCATAAAAAGAGCAGACATCCAATGGGGGTTCTTCTTCCTTCAGAGAATCACTCTTGTCCTGCAGAGAAAGAATAACGCTTCACTTAGATGTCAGCATGTGCAATGTATGTCAACCCATCACCTGTTTGTTGTGATATTCTGCCAACAACCGATGTTTACAGTTCTGTTAGTGGTTCAAACTCTCGTTCTGGCAATTGGGTGGTGCACGTTCAAATCTTGCTTTGTGCTAGGGGCGTTTGATCCAGTGGTGCTGGCTAATTTCCTCTCTTCCCTTACTGACACCAGCAATTCACCAAAGCAATGTGGATACCCAGTTTCTCTTATTTTCATGGCATCCAATTCCCTTAGGCACTTTCCGGGGAGATTGTGAGTCAGGATTGAGGGGCACCAGCAGAGCTGTGTGTGGAAGAAACCGGGTAAATGGGCCTTTAAATTTACCCTGATTGTAAGAACAGCTGTGAAGAGCAAAAGTTGATGAGTGTCCAGTCACATAGAACAATAAGAGTAGATGGGGAAAGGTGAAAATTGCAACCAAAAGACCAAGATAGTCCAAACAAAATGGCCTCCCAATATAATTCAAGGCCCTATGTTAACATCAAACAAGAACTGTGGGACCAGAAAGCAATGGACCAAAGCTAGTGTGTTGTAAATTAAGCCTATATAGTGACCAAAACAATGAGAGGGGCTGTTCCACCCACCTTTCCCGTTAGGGGTCTCGAAAAAGGCCAGTTTGAAAGAAAAATTGAGGGAGGAGAGGAAGAAAATGCAACAATTACTGACTGAATGCAGGGGAAGCAGTGAGCTTTACCATCCTGGCTGCCACACTAGCCCCCCAGGAGGCATAGGGATAGCTCAGTGGTTTGAGTGTTGGTTCCCCTAAACCTACGGTTGTGAGCTCAATCCTTGAGGGGGCCATTTAGGGATATGGGGGGAAAATAGGGATTGGTTCTGCTTTGAGCAGGGGATTAAATTAGATGATCTTCTGAGATCTCTTCCACCTCTGAGATTCTGTAATACCCCTGGGCCTCTTTCATCCTAATCCCAAGAGATGTCCTGACCAGTGCATGCAATAGAGAAAGGGACCCAGATGACATGGGCACCTCAACCAGCTACACCTGGGAGAAGAGACTGAGTCTCCCTCTTATGTGTCCTTTTCATTCCCTACCTTATGTAAGCAGGTCCCGCTATTGTGGGGATCTTTCCTGGCTTCTGCACTACCCCGGTGAAGTGGGCTAGCGGAAGGATCTGAGTCCTCGCTCCCACTTCCCTTACCCAGAGGCCTCCCTGACCTTGAGGACTCCCCTTCCACTCTCCTGTCTGGTGGAGTCCTCGTGACCCCAACAAGGCTGGGCCCAGGATTTCTGGGGGGCTCAACCCCAAACCGTGCTGTGGTTACTCCGGGGTGCTCCCTCTGCACTGGGCCCTTCCCTGGCCCACTGATCATTTCATAAAACTTAAAGCAAATGCAAATTATTTAATGAACAATTTATCTTAAAACTGAACAAGGAAGAAATAGAACGGTTAAACACATCACCCTGCTCCATGGCAGGGAGCATCACACACAATGTCTCTGGAGTGTCAGGACAGTTCACAGTCTGTTCCTTGTAGGGTCCAGGCCTCCTTCTTAGCTGTGCTGCAGGGTTGCTGTGACTTGGACGCTTCCTCTGGTGGGGTCCACACCCGCTCCCAGCCTCTGGACGGCTCCAGCCCAGTTCCACCCTCGGTCTCAGCTCCGCTCTGCCTCCAGAACAGCCCCTCTGGTCCCTCTGGCTGTTACAGCTCTGCACCCAGCACACGGCTTCTCTGCAGGCAGCCCCTATGTCTCTGCCCCCAGCACTGACCTCTCTGCCTCTGGTTTCTGCAGCTGCTCCCAGGGCAGGTCTGTCTCTCTGGGCTGAGCTCTGGCTTTGGGGCTGCAGCTCTGCTCCCAGCACAGGGTCTGTCTCTCTGGGCTGCTTCCCTGCCCCCCCCGGATCTGGCCCAGCTCTATTCCCCAGCTCAGCTCTGGCTCCTCTCCCTCTGCCCAGGCAATTCCAGCTCACACACAGAGGACGGGACCCATCCTGCCCTCCTGACTCCTTGATTAGTCCCCCGGCCTTGTCAGTCAGGCTGACCTGGAGTGCTGGCCTCTCCCCATTGCCCCTGGGGACCGCCAGTCTAAGGGTCCTGATTGACCATTGACCCTTCCCCTTTAGGTCCTGAGAGCTAATAATCAAAACACCCCACTGAGTGTTAGTAAGGGGATAACAGTTCCCTTACACTTAGTTCTTCTCTTTCCTATCCCTCTCCTTAGTCTTTCTGTCTAATAAGAGTCTGACTTAGTCAGCCAAGACTGGATATTTTGCAACACTTCTGTGGGCCTGTGTCCTAGGAGTTAACAATAATGCCCTACACAAACCGATGTGGGTACCAGTTTGCCAGATCTCAGAGCGACTGATCAGACCGTGATGCCAGGCCTGTGTTTCTTCAGCTGCAGGGCTACAAAAGAGAGCCAACACTACAGACATAAGCTGCATTTTCTGTCTTTGCCATTCTCTTTTTTGCTGTCCTGTTGTGTGTGTGTCTGTCTTTTGTTGTCTTTTAGGAAAAAGAACTATAACAACAGCTGCTTCGGCCCATCTCTACCAACTTCTTTCCTTTTTCTCAGAAGGACACTCTGACCATCTCTACCACTTCGGAGATCTGGGGCTGGGGGACAGGAGGGTGTTCCGTCGAAAACTGTCCCGCTAACCAGAAATAAAAGAAGGGGGGGGCTGTTCAAATGGAAGCCTTGCTTAAAAGAAGTGACGATGATCCCTCTCTTTTTCTGCCTCTTTAAGGACTTTTAACGGTTCCTTTGCCCTGGGACTGAGGAGGCTGGATCCCAAACCCCAAACGGTGTTTCAATCTGTTTAACAGTGGCCAGTGATGGAGGCAGATCAACACCTTTGGGGCCCATGTTTTCCAAGCGAGTGACGACAACAGACTCCAGAGCTGGGCTGGCAGAGGGGAGCAGTTCAGAGCTGTGAGTTTCTAGGCTAGGATTGGATTAGGAAGGTGCCAGTGGGTGAGGACTCAGGGGGTGTCTACACAGCCAACAAAAGGGTGATTGTGCGGTGGGTGAGCGTTCCCACATTAGCTTCATTCTAGCTAACATGAGCAACAATAACAGTGGGCACAAGGTAGCACAGGTTTAGCACAGGCTGGCAACCAGAGCGGGTGCCCTGGTCCCTGATGGACTGGTTTGGGGGCAGCTCTCCTGCAATGACGTCTGTGCCCCCCGCTATCCTGACCCCACACAAAGCTGCCAGGTCTCTGCCCACCTGCTCTGCCATCACTCCTTCGCTTGCTGGGTAGACACACCTTTAGATATTGTCGTGGAGTCCACCCCTCGGGCAGGACGCAGGATGTTTCTTCTCCACCCATGCCCTGCCTGCTTCTAATTGCCCGCTATCAGGAAATCGTGCTAACTTAATTGCTCATTAGATGTCCTCGCCCAACTCCATTTCTGGCGGAGCTCTATATAAGCTGGGAAGGAGGATCCAGGGGAGGTTCGGCACAGCAGACACCGGGACCCATCTCTCTGACGACAGGTATAGGGGGCCAGTGGGTCCGGGCTCAGGATGCAGCTATGCAGCAAACAAATGTTTGAAGCCTTGGATACAGATCAAGGCTGGGGAGGGAGCTCAGGTGGGGGTGGCACAGGGGCAGGGAATTATCAGTCTGCCTTTCACTCAGGACACTTAGGGTCTATCCATGGGTCTGGGAGGGGACTGGGGAATAGTGGTTAGAGCGGGGGTGGGCAAACTATGGCCGGCAGGCCACATCTGTGGGCCTGTCCTGCCCAGTCCCTCTCCCTGGGACACTCTCCCTGGCCCCTCCCCCATTGTTCCTCCTCAGCCATGCCGCGCCACAGGCAGCGCTCTGGGGGGCGGGGCTGCACGGCACCGTGTCTGGCTCCAGCCGCTGGTGTGAGCGGTGTGGTAAGGGGGCTGGGGATTGGATAATGGGCAGGGAGTCGTGGGGGACAGGGAGCAGGGGGCATTTGGATGAGGTGGAAGTTCTGGGGAGGTGGTCAGGGGATGGGGAACGGGGGGGTTGGATAGGACGTGGGAGTCCCGGGGCTCTGTCATAGGGGCTGGGACAGTTAGGGAACTGGGAGCTGGGGGAGGGTTGGGTAAGGGATGGGATTCCAGGGGTGGTGGTTAGGGGAAGGGGGGGGATCTGGAGGGGGTAGTCAGAGGACAAGGAGGTGGATGGGGTTGGATGGGTCAGGGGCTCTGAGGGGGGGCAGTGAGGGGGTGGGAAGTCAGATGGGGGCGGGGCAGGCTGTTTGGGGAGGCACAGCCTTCCCTACCCGGCCTTCCAAAAATTTTGAACCCCAAAGTGGCCCTCGGGCCAAAACATTGGCCCTCCCCTGGGTTAGAGGATGAGAGGGCAGGGCTTGGTCAGGGTCTGTGCAAAACCTAGGACAGAATGGGGCAGAAGTAATGGGCTGTGGACGAGCTCTAGGGACCGAGTAGGACTGGAGGGGATCATGGGAGTGGGAGGAGTTAATGGGGGGGTTCCATGGAGGAGGCAGATCCCCACCCTGCCCTGTCTCCATCCATCTCCCCCCTCTCCCCTCGGCAGGTCGATCCAGTGACAGACACGGCCATGGCGCTGAGGGGACCACGCCCAACGCTCCTGCTGCCCCTCGCCCTGCTGGCTGCCTGCCTGGCCCTGGCCAGCGGGCATCCCTGGAATCTGCTCTACAGCAGATTCCTGAGACAGCATGTGAACTTCCCCAAGAAAGAGGCCGACAACGACAGAGCCTACTGCAACATGATGATGTGGGACCGGTACATATTCTGGAAGTACACCAACACCTTCATCCACGAGTCCCACGACAAAATCATCGCCGTCTGCAGGGCGGGGGGCATACCCGTTGGGGGCCACCGATACAAGAGCAAAGACAACTTCCCCATCACCAGCTGCACATTTAACGTCGGGATCTTCTCTTTCCAGGGACTCACTGCCACAAAGAAAATTGTTCTCACCTGCTGGAATGGGCGCCCTGTGAAATTTGTGAGGTTTGTTTAGGTCCCAGCCAGGGGGCGGAAGGCAATAAGGGGACCCTGCTGCTTGCTCTTACCCTCCTCTGTCCCTTCTACACTGGCCACAGCACCAGGCTCCTCACCCACCCCTTGAACACTAGTGAGATAGTATAGGTGTTTGCACCCCGTGCCCTCGCCTGCCCCCTAGTGCCCATTATACAGTATAGCCACCCCTTCCCCACCCCCACCCTCTGCTGCCCCTAGTGTCCATTATACAGTATAGCCGCCCCTTCCCCACCCCCACCCTCTGCTGCCCCTAGTGCCCATTATACAGTATAGCCGCCCCTCCCCCACCCCACCCTCTGCTGCCCCTAGTGCCCATTATACAGTATAGCCACCCCTCCCCCACCCCACCCTCTGCTGCCCCCTAGTGTCCATTATACAGTATAGCCGCCCCTTCCCCACCCCCACCCTCTGCTGCCCCTAGTGCCCATTATACAGTATAGCCGCCCCTTCCCCACCCCCACCCTCTGCTGCCCCCTAGTGTCCATTATACAGTATAGCCGCCCCTTCCCCACCCACACCCTCTGCTGCCCCTAGTGCCCATTATACAGTATAGCCGCCCCTTCCCCACCCACACCCTCTGCTGCCCCTAGTGCCCATTATACAGTATAGCCGCCCCTCCCCCACCCCACCCTCTGCTGCCCCCTAGTGCCCATTATACAGTATAGCCGCCCCTCCACCACCCCCACCCTCTGCTGCCCCTAGTGTCCATTATACAGTATAGCCGCCCCTTCCCCACCCCCACCCTCTGCTGCCCCTAGTGGCCATTATACAGTACAGCTGCCGCTTCCCCACCCCCACCCTCTGCTGCCCCCTAGTACTCATTATACAGTATAGCCGCCCCTTCCCCACCCCCACCCTCTGCTGCCCCTAGTGGCCATTATACAGTACTAGTAAAAATACTCGGCGTTGCTCGGGGTATTTGTAATTGGAAACTGGGATGTAAAAAGAGGGGGGAGGGGGCAGAGAGCTGAGCGAGTGCAGGGTCCGTTGGAGGGGGGTATTATTACATCATAACTATGCCACAGAGAAAAGCAGGTGTTAACCTGCTGCCCAGCTGATGTTAATGGGCTTTAAAGAATTTCACCCCCGGGGGGCATCAGAGGTGAGATTTGAAAAAGTTTCGATTCTTACCCTGATTAGGACCCTAAAGCCTACAACTGTACCAAATTTCAAGTCTCTAGCTCAAACGGTGTGGAAGGAATAAGGGAACATACATACATGCACGCACGCATACACCATTTGACTTTTATATATATAGATACACTGGCATGAAACTACAATATCTATATTCCATTTGATTTATTTTATAATGATATGGTAAAAAATAGAAAGGCAGCAAGGCCCCTCCCAGAGTTTATCTTCTCTCTAGACCTGCCGCAAGTGACTCAGTCTCTCTGGTGGTGTTTCCTTCAGGAGCCGAACTTGAGTTCTGCATGTTGGTTGCACTTTCCTGCCTCCCCCGAGCCTGGGAAGTGCAAAGAGCTTGTGGGGGGGGGTGTACCCCAGCATCACCATGTCACAGCCAGGTGCAACGCCCTGGGATCACTTCGGCAGGGTGCGAGGACAGAACGTGTCTGCCCCGCTTAGGGAGCGGGTGTGGGAATGGGGCCAGCCGTGTGTGTGGAAATGATAGCAGGCATTTTACGTATGAATCTGGCACCCACGATCTATGTAACAAATTCCTAACCCACAAACTGGGCCTGCAAAAACCCACACACACTCTGCAGCCGCCGGAATGGAGTTTTACCACCAAGATCCAACGCTTCCTCCCCTGCAGCTAAAAGGAGCAATGACTTGAGCGCTGCCTACATAGTCAGCTGTTGTAATTGCTAAAGTCATCCACAAGAGGGAGACACACCACACACAAACAGTTGATGAGTTGCATAGTCAATTGCTTGACCACTCTTTGCGCCGTTATAAAATACATCGTGGAGCACAAGTAAAGTTTGAAGCACAACTTCCATTGAAGTGTGACAAATCAGTGTTGTTAGATCCCTGTTATGACTCAGGGTTCCCAAGGCTTGTTTTGCCTCATTCATGTTATTGCTAATTGGAATATGGTGTGTGTGTGTGTGTTGGCTCTAGTAATGTTTTTAAATGTAAAGTCAATGGATTAGTAGGCCTATTAAAAGCAGATAGTTAATTTTTCCCTTCATTCTGAATTCCTATTGGATAATGCAGGGGTCTCCAAACTTTATAAGATGAGGGCCATATTAGATTTTTGAAGGGGCTTCGTGGGCCAAAGCGACTGTGGAAAAAAAGTAAATATATTCAAATATATGCAAAATATATGCAAATCATTAAAAAAACTACTAAATCCCTCGAGCCGTAGTTTGGAGACCTCTGGGATAATGGATTTATTCCGAAACACTAGAATAGGCATTATTGTTAAGTAAGAGTGCTGAACGCATGAGGAATAAAACAGAAATGTGGAGTAGTGACAGTATAAGAGAGGCCTCCAGATATAAATTCCTGTCATTAGTTACTCCACAGCACAGTTCATTTCTATTACAAGTCATCCTTCCTGCCGGCTGTCACCACCTCATAACCATTACACTGGCCTGAGCATTCTTGACCACACACTGGAGTTGTGTTGCTTTATATTGCCTGCATAGTCGACTGCATACTCAGTTGATCATATATGGTAGGCTGAAGTATAGTTGACCAGTCTGTTATTTATAACACAATTTGTTTTTTCTTTAGATTCATAGGGATCTCCACTGGGCACTGATATAGTCTGATGTTTCCATTCTTTGGGAAGCATCCATAAACAACTTAAGTTGGTTAACATGATAAAAAAAACTGTGTGTTTGTTTTGAATTTCTCTTATTTTTAATAAGCCTAATTTATATACAGAGGAACTTACTTTATTTACAATGCAATAGAGGTCAAATCAATAATAACACAAGCTATGCTTTGGCATAGCCCAGGGGTCTCCAAACTATGGGCCCGGGGGCTGGATCCGGCCTGCGGCTTCGATTTATCCAGCCCTCCAGCCGAACAGGCATGTGGAGAAGCTGCCACTGCCCCCGCCCCTCCCGTGAGCTGCTGCCGGCGGCCCCATGTGCAGAGGGGTGAGTCCCTCCGCGGCAGCAGCCGGAGGAGAAAAGGGGAGGATTTTGCATATATTTAATTTTTTCACAGTCACTTCGGCCCGCGAAGCCCCTTCAAAAATCTAATATGGCCCTCGTCTCCTAAAGTTTGGAGACCCCCTGGTATAGCCTATCAGAGAAGCATTCTCTGGCTTTTACGCATTCATTTTTTAACTTTGTGGACATAACTTTTTGCTTTCTGTTCCGATAGTCCCAGCACACTAGCAAACATATGCACCTTTTTGATGCTTTTGAGGTTTTTGCAGAAAGACATTCATTTTTACTTCCTTAACACATGAATTGCTGGTTTTCCATAATAAATATAGAGCTTGACTCCTAAAACAGATGCTCATGATGGATTCTGGGAGATATGTTGCTCTCCCGCTCTGGTTTAGCATGAGTTAGTAACAGAATTTTTAGACAGGCTTTTTAGAGTTAAGCTACTTGTGGTAGCAATTAACTTTTATTAAATGTTTGGAACCATAAACTTTAATTAACTAGTTTGTTTTCCTTTAAGATAGCACAAAGGAAAATAATATAAAAATTCAAGCCAAAATGAAGTTTCAATGCAGGCTTATGCAAAGACTTTGACTGTAATAAACTTTTATTACACTTGCTTCTGGGTGGGAGACAAAGGAAGAAATGTTAAAATTAGTTTGGTTAGCTTTATCATTTTGCAACATCGAGAGAGAGAGAGAGAGAGAGAGAGAGAGAGAGAGAGAGAGAGAGAGAGAGAGAGCGAGAGAGAGAGTTGTAGTTTTAAACATAAAGGAAAAGCTTTACCTGGATGTAGGGTTATGCTATTCACTCCAAGCGAGAAGTGGGATTCTCTAGATTTCAGCCAGGTTTGGGAACCAGGACGTCTGATGTTTATCCCGGTTCTTGGGGGTTGCTATCTGTTCCTTCAAATTCTGCATTTGTTCCCTGTTTTTGTCTGCACTTCAAACTGATCACAAGAATGAGCCTCTTTGCTACAATTAACTCTTTTGGGGCAACTCCAGACATGTTTTTAAGATGTTTACCTGTCTTTAGCCAGTAATTTCTCTCCCTCTTGCTGGCTGCACCTCACCTGACAGTCTCCTAGTGTTCTCTTCATTTCTTGTAAACTATAGAGAGTGTTCCAGTTGATAATATCATCCACTTGCTGTTTAATTTTCTACTTTGATAGTGTTCTAGTTTTAGCCACTTTACGAATTTCTGCCCCCTAACAATAGACCAGCTCAGTCAGTGGTGGGACCTCCTACTGCCCCCTCAGCCAGACAAAGACACCACTCCTGGGCTGTATTCTTATACACAGGTACAAACAAGTTACACATCACTCCTGATGTATTAAGGTACATCCCCTCTATGTAGTAAGGTGCCGCCTCTCACCTTGTACATGTTGGTTCGAGCAAAACAACTTTATCCCTCATATTACCCTTTAGCCCCTGTCTTTAGGATGGGTCGGCCTGTTCCTTGTTATTTGTATGGAATGTACAAGTGTTCTGGTACCTTGTAGGTTTGTGTATACTTTTGCAACATCAGCCCTTTCCTTGCCAGCTTCTGTGAGCAGGTCCTGCCTCTAGCTCACAGCTTAACTTTGTCGTATGTTAGCAAAGTCTTGACCATTACTTTAGTTTAGGCCTTAACTTAGGCCTCTGATACCAGGGTTCATGTTTCAAGGCCTCGTCTTACTACTCTTTCTTTCTTTCTTTCTTTCTTTCTTTCTTTCTTTCTTTCTTTCTTTCTTTCTTTCTTTCTTTCTTACTTCCTTCACTTTTACTTCATAGAATGAATGCCAGGGGGGCATTTCTGTACCTTGTTTCCCACATGGTCTAACAAAAGATTCAAGAGCTCCTTTATTATTTTGGGGCGGGGTTTTTTTTGCTGATTTTAAGGCCCTGGCATTTTGCCATTTCAGCCTTTGATGCAATCTGGGCCTTTTGCCCAGAACGTTTTCCTTGTAATTAATCTGTATATAGTCTTAAAGTTTGGTTTTTCATTCGGGAATTCCTAGGCCCTGTGTCTGCCTAAAGTAGGCTGACCATATTGCCTTGAGACAAAAACGGGACACTGGGATGGCAAAAACGGGATGGGGTTGGGGGGGGTCTCACCAGATGAAATCGGTGCAGTGGCTGCAGAATCTGGGCTGAGGGGCGCTGGGGGGGTGGTTGGGGGTTCTGGGGGGGCTCTAGGGGGGCTCTGGGCAATCTGGGGGGGCTCTAGGTCCCAGGGGGGGTCTCACCAGATGAAGTTGGTGCAGTGGCTGCAGAACGTGGGCTGAGGGGCGCTGGGGGGGCTCTAGGGGGGTCTCACTGGATGAGGTCAGTGCAGTGGCTGCAGAACGTGGGCTGAGGGGCGCTGGGGGGGGGCTCTAGGGGGTCTCACCGGATGAGGTCGGTGCAGTGGCTGCAGAACGTGGGCTGCTTGCACAAGCGTGCGGTGACTTTGTGGCTCTTGACCACGTGGATCACCTTCTGGCGCAGCGCCCCCTTGCGGCAGAACAGCAGCTTGGCCAGGCACTCCAGCTCGGTGGGTGAGGTGACCAGCGCCATGGCCCCACCTGGGCCCCCCAGCACCGGGTGGCGGGAGGCAGAGGGGGGTCAGGGGGGATAGAGAGAAGGGAGGGATGGAGAAGGGGGATGGAGAGAAGGAAGAGAGGGATGGAGGGATAGAGAGAAGGGAGGAAGGAAGGGATGGAGGGATGGAGAAGGGGATAGAGAGAAGGGAGGGATGGTGGGAAGAAGGAATAGAGAGGAGGAGGCGGTAACGGGCGGCGGGCTGAAGCCAACGGCGGATCGGAGCTGTCCGGAGCCGCAGCCGGGGGCCGAGCGCTCTGGCGGGGGGGCTGCCGGTCGGGTTTTATGAGACATAATCACATAGATTCAGTTATGTGACTATGAGTCATAAAACGTCCGCCCCCCCCCCCCGCCGCCGTCGGCGTGCTCAGCCCCCGGCTGCGGCTCCGGACAGCTCCGATCCGCCGTCAGCTGCAGCCCGCCGCCCGCTGCTGCCTCCTCCTCTCTATTCCTCCTTCCCTCCTTCTCTCCATCCCTCCCTTACTCCCTTCTCTCCATCCCCCTTCTCCATCCCTCCCTTCTCTCCATCCCCCTTCTCCATCCCTCCCTTCTCTCCATCCCCCTTCTCCATCCCTCCCTTCTCTCCATCCCCCTTCTCCATCCCTGTCTTCTTCCCTGCTCTCTCCCTCCGTCCGCTGCCTCCTCTCCCTACCTAAGGACTAGTATCAGATGCCAAAATCTCCGATGAGCGCAGTTTGCTCATCGGAGATTTTGACATCTGATACTTGTCCTTAGGTAGCAAGATTCTTCACCTGAGCTCTTGGGAGTCCTGAAAAGAAAGAACCTCCCCCTAGAAAGCAGCTTGGGACCTGCCCCAAAAACGGGACAAAATTGATATTTTTGTCAAAAAGACAGGACGGTTCAAAAACATGAAAAAAACGGGACTGTCCCGTTCAAAACGGGACGTATGGTCAGCCTAGCCTAAAGTATTTTATCATGCACTGGCCATAAAACGGCGTATTTTAAAAAGGCATTTCACCAGAGTAGCACTGACTATAAAAGTCCCCTTGCCCCTTCCCAATGCCTGGCCTTGCTGGCTGTAGGAGTGTACATGGGATTAAAGAACACTACATCCCACTGCTTACTTAATGTTATAGCCCACCAAGCGCTTAGGTCACGATCCTGCACTCTTGATTCGACGGACATTTTGGCTAAAAAGCTCCTGATTGGCTCGCCAATTTGTTGCTAAATTGTAGAAGCAATTGAGTGACCACACTTTGGTTTCTTGCTACAACGTCAATACTAATACAGTACAGGGAAAAGGTTCTAGATGACATTAGTCTCTTGCAGAGATGTTACCTGCAGAAGGTGTGCTCCCAAATGTACACATTTTATTTATACCATGACGGTTCAAGTTACATTTCACTGTACATGTCACATGTCTGAAGGCTCCATTCGCCGTGTCAGCTGGCGACTCTCCGGGCAATAACCTCCCACACTCCTGTTTTCAGAGATGCTCACAGCGGGATGGGCGCCGAGGTAAGTAGGTTGTGCAAGAGATGGGTGTGTTTCGGGAGAGACGGATGGAGCAAGACAGAGATATATGGCAGAGGTGATACCTAGGGATGGCATGCAGGCTCCCCCACACCCCGATTGGTCTGCTGGGGGTGGGGAGACAGAGGTGGCTCTGTCCTTCCCTCCCTGTGCCTCCTCCCAGCATGTTCAGTGCTCTCTCTGGCAGCCGGGTGGGAAAGGGGACGAAGTTGCTTCTGCCTGGCTTAGGGACGGTGTAACCTCTAGGCAATCGCCTAGAGCGCCAAGATTTGGAGGCGCCAAAAAACGGAGCCCACATTTTCTTTTACACTATTGCAGGAAAGTGAATAAATAGAGAAAAGTCGTTGAACGTGCACTTTAACTTGTCGTTCTCTGGTACATTACAGCTATCGCCTATGCCAGCTCCGCATCGCGGGCACAAGCGTCCGGCGTCACTACAGTACAAAGTGGCAATGACGTCGTTTTTCTCGTCGCGTGCAGCCGTTCCCCATTTGGACAGGCTGTTCATAGTGCTACATTGACTAGTTTTCAGAGGTTGTCGCCTGAGGCGAACTATTTTTGCTGAGTTGTTTCAGATCTAAGACTCTGGCAAGTGCGGCTGCATCATTTCACTCGTCCTTTGTGTCAGTTGTGTGTGTGTGTGTGTGTCTGTGAAGTAGCTGAGTGTATATGTTCCTGTGCAAATACGCGTGTGTAGGTTGTTGAAATTTGTCATGTTGATATTGTTAGTTGTTGGTGCATGACGGAGTATCCGCCATTCCAATTTTATAAATTTTATTAACAAGAATTGGATATTCTAAAGGTAGAATAAAATGAAGTCGATTTTGATATGAGAGAATGAAGGAAGGTGTATTTTTGAAAATATTTTGAAAGTTTATCGTAAGCGATGCTTTGGGACGAGGGTGGGGGGAGCAAGGGGGACGTTTCGCATAGGGCACAAAATAATCTTGCACCAACCCTGGCCTGGCTGGGAGTCAGCGGGCTGCCCTGTCCCGCTTCGACCCTGCTGCACAGACAGGGGCCAAGTGAGCCAGAGCCCCCCCCCACCCCTGGCGTGCTCCACCCCTGTCCCCGAGCCCAGGCAGGGAATGAGCTGTCATTGTCTCCCAGCCAGTCTCTCCCAGGCAGAAGCGCCTCCATCCCACTCCTCGCCTGGCTGCCAGGGAAGGTGGCCGAACATGCCGGGGGGGGGAGGGCAGAGGGAGAGAAGGAGAGATACCCCTCCCTTGGGCGCAAGGCATGGGGGGATCACTGGGCGGAGGAAACACCTGGGGCGGTCACATGTCTTCCCCTTTGGACTGCACCCCCTCCCAGTATGACAATGTGCCTGTTAAACTCCTGGTGTGGACGCGGGTAGACCAGTGTAACCACGCTTTAGTCCCATAGAACGTATTCCTCTCTATTGATGGCAATGACCTTTACCAATATAAGCACCTTTCTACCGGCATTCACTGCCCAGAAAGGAAAATCCCAAACTCGCGCTTTTGCGGGTCACATTCGTCCATGTCTCATGGTTGGGATGGTGTGTGTTTGCATCTGTGAGTCAGGCTTGTGTGTTTCATAGTTTGCTTGGTGTGCGCTGTGTGTCGTTAAATCCCTTATTTCTGCACGTCTTGTGCAGCTCACGTTACGTTTCCTGTGCGCGCTTTTGTGTTTTGTGGGTACGCGACTCTTGCTTCAGTGCATCTTGCATGTCTCCTCTTCCACCTTGTGTGTGTTTGTATCATTTGTCAGTACATCTGTGTTATGTGTGGTTGTCCTTGTGTCAGCCAGAGCCTTGTCTTTGTCCAGTACTGTAATCGGTGTGCGTTTGTGTCCTGGGTTTGTGCATTCCACCGAGTTTCTCTTTCCACATACCACCTTCCTTCCCTTGCCTAGTGCCAACGGGAGAGCAAGCCAAAACTCCAACCCACCTTCCAACCCAACTTGTTCCCTATGAAATCACAAGCCCTGGCTTTGATCCCAAGAGAAAATAATGTATTCCACCTCTCTGTCTGTCTGTCTGTCTCTGCTATTTTGTCCTTCCCCTTCTCTCACTCTCCTTCTTAATTATTAAAATTCCAGGGGCACATTCCTGTCCCTTAAATAATAGGGCAGACACCCAATGACATCCAATGGAAGCTCTTCTTCATTCAGAGAATCACTCTCATCCTGCAGAGAAAGAATAATGCATGACTTAGATGCCAAGGTGTTCAATGTAGTTCTCCTTACCCCTTGTTAGGCAACTCCGGCGACAACACAAGCCGATGTGCCAATTTTTAAAAAGCGTAAACAGGAAGTTCCAGGGTAATTATAAGCCTTGACATCGATCCTGGGCAAGATAATGGACTGGGATGAAACAGGGCTCAATTTAAAAAGGATTAAAGGAGGGCAATGCAATTACTGCAAATCAACATGGGCTTATGGAAAAATAAATCCTCTCACATGAACTTGATATTGTTTATGAGATTAAAAGTGTAGCTGGTAAAGTTAATAGTAGTATCGACATACTAGACTTAGAAAGGCTTTTGACATACTGGACTTAGAGTTCTGTAAGGCATTTGACTTGCTACCTCTCAACATTTCGATGTAAAAACTAGGATTTAAAATGAACATGGCACACATTAATTAAAAATGGGCTAACTGGCTTACGGCCCTTCTATCTGAGCCCTCGATTCCCCCCCACACACACACACCCACCCCACTTGCTCCCACCACGGCTCTGTAACTACACGGGGCATTGTCAGCGAGCAGGTGTATTTCCGGTGGGATCCCACAGACACTGTTTCTTGGACACCGTGGGATTTCACATTTGGATGGGTGACCCTGAAAAGAAAGTAATGCCATTGCTGACAAAGTTGGCACAAACCCTGGAGGCGTGGTAAGTAATGATGAGGCCAGATCTGTATCATTTGGTAAACTGGGTGCAAGCAAACAATAGGCATTTTAATACAGTTAAATGTAAATGCATCAAGGAACAAAGGACCCTGGCTGTACTTACAGGATGGTGTCTCTATCCCGGGGAGCAGTGACTCTGAAAAAGATTTGGAGGTCATGGTAAACAATCCCCTGAACGAAAACGAGGAATACCTGTGGCACCTTAGAGACTAACCAGTTTATTTCAGCATAAGCTTTCGTGAGCTATAGCCCACTTCATCGGATGCATAGAATGGAACACACAGAAGTAAGATGCATTTATATACACAGAAAGCAGAAAAAGTTGGAAATTAGCATACCGATTCTAAGAGGCTGTTTAATTTGGATGGGCCATTATCAGCTGGAGAAAAAAACCCTCTTGTATTGAAAAATCAAGTGGATCTGTGTCTGACAGTTGACAAGAACCTGTGAAAAGAAACTTAACTAGGGAAATGCATTCAATTAGTGCAATGACAAAGCCATTCACAGTCCCTATTTAACCCTTGAGCTCCCAGTGTGAAGCTGTGACCAAAAGATCTAATGCCATCCTGGGATGCAGAAACAGGGGAATACTGAGTAGGAGCAGAGAAGTTATTTTACCTGGCACTGATGCGACTGCTGCTGGAATCTTGTGTCCAGTTTTGGTTTCAAGAAGGATGCTAATAAATTGGAGAGATTTCAGAGAAGAGCCACAAGAATGATGAAAGGATTAGAAACCCTGCCTTATAGTGATAAACACAAAGAACTCGGTTTATTTGGCTTAGAAGGGAGAAGGTTAAGGGGTGACTTGATTACAGTCTATGGCCTGGTCTACATGACTACTTAAGGCAAAATAAGTTACGTCGCTCAGAGGTGTGAAAAAAATCACCCCCTGGAGCACTGTAGCTTATATCAACATAACACAGTGTCTACACTGCACTATGTCCATAAGAGACACTCTCCCAAGAACTTAGCTTCTGCCTCTTGGGGAGGTGGAGTACTGAAATCAACAGGAGAGCACTCTGACATCGACTTATTGTGTCTTCACCAGAGCCACTAAATCAACCCCGCTGTATCGATCACTGCAGCACCAATTTTTGCGTACCAGTGTAGACAAGCCCCATAAGTAGTTACTTGGGGAAGAAATATTAATAATTTAATATTCAGTCTAGTAGAGGGAGGTAGAGAACATGTTCCAGTGGCTGAAACCTGAAGTGAAACATATTCAGGCTGGAAATAAGGCATCATTTTTAATGGTTAGTTTAATTAACCAGTGGAACAACTTACCAAGGGTCATGGTGGATTCTCCATTGCTGATAATATTTAACTCAAGATAGGACGTTTCTTTCCTAAAAAGTCAGCTCTAGGTAGGGTGACCAGATGTTCTGATTTTATAGGGACAGTCCCAATTTTGGGTCTTTTTCTTTTATAACCTTTTCTTATATATCTGTCTTACCCCTCACCCCCATCCCACTTTTTCACATTTGCTGTCTGGTTACCCTAGCTCTCAGAAATATTTTAGGACTGTTCTCTAGCTTGTGCTATCTGGGAAACAAGACTAGATTATCCCAAGGGCCCGTCTGGCCGTGGAATGTATGACTCAATATGGTTTCACTGGTGACTCAGTGGCAAAGCGCTCCCTTTGGCTGCAAATTCAAGTCTCGCTGGGGCCATATGTAATTTATTCCAGGGGAGTTTGGTCTACTGGAAACTGACTAATCTCCCCTCCCCATGTACTGTCAGCCCGGCAGCCCAAGGGGTACGTGTGCTGGGATTGCCATCTTTAAATCACCAAAGAGATTTAAATGTGGACATTCCTGCTAATTTTCACAATGTCCAAATATTTTATGAAGCGACAAAGAGTTCTGTGGCATCTTAAAGACTAACAAAAATATTGAAGCATAAGCTTACGTGGGCTAGTACCCACTTCGTCGGATGCATGCAGTGGAAGTATCCAGAGGCAGGTATAAATAAGTAGGCAAGAGTCAGGTTAGAGATAACAAGGTGAGTCCTATCAGGCTGAACCAGCTTGTTATCTCTAATCAGGGGGGATGACGTATTCCTCTAGCAGCTGATCTGGAAGTGTGAACTCCAAGAGAGGAGAAACTCCTTTTGTAGTTAGCTAGCCATTCATTGTCTTTGTTTAATTCTGAGTTGATGGTATCAAATTTTCAAATGAATTGTAGCTCCGCAGTTTTTCTTTGAAGTCTGGTCTTGAAGTTTTTTGCTGCAGTATGGCGACCTTTAAATCTGTTATTGTGTATCCAGGCAGGTTGAAGTGTTCTCCTACAGGTTTTTGTATATTGCCATTCCTAATATCTGATTTGTGTCCATTTATCCTTTTACGTAGGAACTGTCCAGTTTGGCCGCTGTACATAGCAGAGGGGCATTGTTGGCACATGATGGCATATATGACATTGGTAGACGTGCAGATGAATGAACCAGTGATGGTGCGGCTGATCTGGTTAGGTCCTGTGATGGTGTTGCTGGTGTAGATATGTGGGCAGAGTTGGCATCGAGGTTTGTTGCATGGATTGGTTCCTGAGTTAGAGTTGTTATGGTGCGGTGTGCTGTTGCTGGTGATATTGCAAAATCTGAGCCCTCCGTGTGTCTCTCACCCTCTCTCTTTCCGCTATCAGAAGCATGATGGCCTGGATGTCATATAAGAAGAAGCTTTTTTCATTGTCCATATCTATATGTAGTGATTGCGTGTGGGCAAGACAAGCCGGGAGAGATTTAGAAAACAGCTGCACAATCTTAAGCCAGTCAATGGCCTCTGAGTCGGCAGTGTTGTGTCTGAGAAGACCTCCGGAGAGCCCAATGCAAAAAAAAAACAACCATCCAGCTAACATGCAGCTTCTTCTCAAGCACTGGAGATGCCCACCAGACTGTCCTGGATACCCCAGACATGGTCAATTCTGGCACAGTGAACCATGCAACACCCAAAGCTATTAAGTTGTCATGGGTACACTGTCATGGATGGGTATAAACGGTACAGGAAGCACAAGCAGGGGAGAAAAGGTGGAGGAGTTGCACTGTACGTAAGAGAGATGTAGGACTGTTCAGAGCTCCAGGGTGAAACTGGAGAAAAGCCTTCTGAGAGTCTTTGGGTTAAGTTTAGAAGTGTGCGCACCAAAGGTGATGTCGTGATGGGTGTGTTCTATAAACCACCAGACCAGGAGGATGTGGTAGACGAGGCTTTCTTCCACAATTAACTGAAGTTTCCAAAACACAGGCCCCACAGGTTCTCATGGGGAACTTCAATCACCCTGACATCTGCTGAGAGAACAATACAGCGGTGCACAGACAATCCAGGAAGTTTTTTGGAGAGTGTTGTGGACAACTTCCTGGTGCAACGACTGGAGGAACCAACCAGGGGCCATTCTCCTCTTGACCTGCTACTCACAAACAGGGAAGAATTGTAGGGGAAGTAGAAGTGGGCGGCAACCTGGGCAACAGTGACCATGTCCAGGATTCTCACAAGATGAAGAAAGGAGAGCAGCAAAATATGGACATTGGACTTCAGAATAGCAGACTTGGACTCCCTAGGCGAACTGATGGGCAGGATCCCCGGAGAGGCTAATATGACGGGGGAAGCTGGCTGTATTTTAAAGAATCCTTACTGAGGGCACAGGAATCAACCATCCCGCTGTGCAGAAAGAATAGTAAATATGGCAGGCAACCAGCTTGGCTTAACAGAGAGATCTTCCGTGAGCTTAAACACAAAAAGGAAATTTACAAGAAGCGGAAACTTGGACAGATGACTAGGGAGGAGTATAAAAATATTGCTCAAGCATTCAAGGGTGTAATTAAGAAGGCCAAAACACAACTGGAGTTGCAGCTAGCAACGGCTATGAAGAGTAACGAGGAGCGTTTCTACAGGTAAGTTAGCAACAAGAAAAAGGTCAGGCAAAGTGTGTGACTCTTAATGAATGGGGGAGGCAACTGTGGATGTGGAAAAAGCTGAAGTACTCAATGCTTTTTTTTCCTCCATCTTCAAAGACAACGTCAGGTCCCAGACAGCTGAACTGGGCAGCACAGCACGGGGAGGAGGTGAGCAGCCCTCAGTGGTGAAAGAACAGGTTCAGGACTATTTAGAAAAGCTGGACATGAAAAAGTCTGTGGGTCCAGATCTTATGCATCTGAGGGTGCTGAGGGAATTAGCTGATGTGATTGCAGAGCCATTGGATCTGAAAACTCATGGTGATCGGGGGAGGTCCTGGATGACTGGAGAAAGGCAAATCTAGTGCCCATCTTTTAAAAAGGGAAGAAGGAGAATCCAGGGAACTACAGGCCAGTCAGCCTCACCTCAGTCCCTGGAAAAATCATGGAGCAGGTCCTCAAGGAATTCATTTTGAAGAATTTGGAGTAGAGGAAGGTGATCAGGAACAGGCAACATGGATTCACCAAGGACAAGTCATGCCTGACCAACCTGATTGTCATCTATGATGAGATAACTGGCTCTGTGGATATGGGGAAAGGAGTGGCCGTGATATATCTTGAATTTGGCAAAGCTTTTGATACACACTGCCAACAAGTTAAAGAAGTATGGGCTGGATGAATGGACTATAAGGTGGATAGAAAGCTGGCTAGATTGTTGGGCTCAACGGGTAGTGATCAATGGCTCAATGTCTAGTTGACCACTAGTATCAAGTGAAGTGCAACAGGGATCGGTCCTGAGGCTGGTTTTATTCAACATCTATATTAATGATCTGGATGATGGGATGGAGTGCATCCTCAGCAAGTTCACAGACGTCACTAAACTTGGGGGAGAGGTAGATACCCTGGAAGGTAGGGATAGGGTCCAGATTGGAGGATTGGGCCAAAAGATATCTGATGAGGCTCAACAAGGACAAATGCAGAGTCCTGCACTTAGAACAGAAGAATCCCATGCATCACTACAGGATGGGGACTGACTGTCTAAGAAGAAATTCTGCAGAAAAGGACCTGGGGATTACAATGGACAAGAAACTGGATAGGAGTCTGCAGTGTGCCCTTGTTGCCAAGAAGACTAAAGGCCTATTGGGCTGCATTAGTAGGAGCACTGCCAGCCAATCAAGGGAAATGATTATTCCCCTCTATTAGGCACATCTGGAGTATTGCATACAGTTTCGGGGGGCCCACTACAGAAAGGATGTGAACAAATTGGAGAGAATCCAGCAGAGGGCAACAAAAATTATTAGGGGGTTGAGGCACATGACTTGCGAGGAGAGACTGAGGGAACTGGGATTATTTAGTCTGCAGAAGAGAAGAGTGAGGAGGGATTTGATAGCTGCTTTCAACTACCTGAAGGGGGGTTCCAAAGAGGATGGAGTTCAGCTCTTCTCAGTGCTGGCATGTGACAGAACAAGGAGCAATGGTTTCAAGTTCCAGTGGGGGGATGTCTAGGTCAGAATTAATTTTCAAATTGGACACAATTAACCAGGGGCTTAACAGAAGTTCAGATTGGTTCTCTCATTACAGTAATTAATTGCATTTCCTGAGTTACTGACAACAGAAATCCATTTCAAAAGGTGTTTTTTTTTCTCCTAGTGATAATGGACCATCTACATTTAACAGCCCTCTTAGAATTGGTATGCTAATGTATAATTTTTTTTCTTTTCTTTTTCTTTCTGTGTATATAAATGCATTTTACTTCTGTTGCATTCTATGCATCCAACGAAGTGAGCTATAGCTCATGAAAGCTTATGCTGAAATAAACTAGTTAGTCTCTAAGGTGCCACAGGTATTCCTTGCTTCCTTTATTCCTGAGATTTCTTCCCA
Source organism: Sternotherus odoratus (assembly GCA_032164245.1). Lineage (NCBI taxonomy): Eukaryota > Metazoa > Chordata > Testudines > Kinosternidae > Sternotherus > Sternotherus odoratus. The sequence goes on from JAVMKO010000013.1 coordinate 30,587,809, forward strand.
TTGGACCTCTCTGAGATTGTTAGCTTGTTTTTTGAAGTCCATCATCCTTATTCTGCTGCTCTCACACTGTTCTTTCCTTAGAATTATGACATCTATCATTGCTTGATTGCTTTCACCCATATTTCCTTCTACCTTTCACATTTGCAACCAGTTCCTCCCTGACAACCAGAATCAAGTCTAAAAGGGCTTTGCCTCTGGTTACTTCCTCCTATTAGAAGAATTACTGGCTGAACAGGGATCAGCATGACCTAAGAGAAAATAAGAATTAGCTCATTCAGAAGCTTTTAACAATGCAAGGAAATATGGGCCCTTATCTCCCGATCTGCATGGTAAAAGTATCAGGTGGCTTCATCCCATGCTTGGGAGCTTCGTAATCATACCTTGTGGGAATGCTCATGGTAATAACAACCTCCTACGGTCTTGTGGCATCTGCCAGTCTTCAGAGACTCCTACAGTGGGATGGACTCACGTGTAATTATAGAGAGAGATGGGTGTGTATGGTGATAGATCACCTTTAAAACACTTTCAAGAAATCAGAACATAAAACACAGTAAAAACAAGAAAAAAACACAAATTCAAAAACAGTTGCACATCCCTAACCATGAAACATGCATTTGCAGTCACCCACCACTGAAAAATTGATCTACATTGTACAGTAAAACCTCGATTTAACGGACCTCGATTTAACGGACTTCGGATGCAACCGACAAAATTTTAAAGAAAGTCCGATGCATCCGAAATCCGTTTATCGAGGTCCGGCTGCCGGCTTCCCGCTGCCGCCCGGGTCCCGGCAGTCAGCTGGAGCCCCTAGCCCCGGGGAGCGTGGATCAAGCCGCGCTCCCCGGGCGGCAGCTGGAGCCGTGCTCCCCGGGCGGCAGCTGGAGCCGCGAGCTCCGGGGAGCGCCGCCCCTGGAGCTCCGAGCCCCGGGGAGCGAGCCCCTAGCCCTGGGGAGCGCGGATCAAGCCGCGCTCCCCGGGCGGCAGCTGGAGCCGCGCTCCCCCGGCGGCGGCTGGAGCCGCGAGCCCCGGGGAGCGCCGCCCCTGGAGCCCCGAGCCCCGGGGAGCGAGCCCCTAGCCCCGGGGAGCGCGGATCAAGCCACGCTCCCTGGGCGGCAGCTGGAGCCGTGCTCCCCGGGCGGCGTCTGGAGCCGCGAGCCCCAGGGAGCGCCGCCCCTGGAGCCCCGAGCCCCGGGGAGTGAGCCCCTAGCCCCGGGGAGCGCGGATCAAGCCGCGCTCCCCGGGCGGCAGCTGGAGCCGCACTCCCCCGGCGGCGGCTGGAGCCGCGAGCCCCAGGGAGCGCGGTGCCTGGAGCCCCGAGCTCCGGGGAGTGAACCCCGAGCCCGGGGGAGCGCGGCGCCTGGAGCCCCGAGCCCCGGGGAGTGAACCCCGAGCCCGGGGGAGCGCGGCGCCTGGAGCCCCGAGGCCCGGGGAGTGAGCCCCGAGCCCGGGGGAGCGCGGCGCCTGGAGCCCCGAGGCCCGGGGAGTGAGCCCCGAGCCCGGGGGAGCGCGGCGCCTGGAGCCCCAAGCAGCGAGCCCCGAGCCCGGGGGAGCGCGGATCCAGCTGCGCTCCCCAGGCGGCGGCTGGAGCCGGGTGCCCCGGGGAGCGCGGCGCCTGGAGCCCCGAGCCCCAGCCGCCAGCGGGGACTGGGGCCGGGGTGTATGGAGGTCCAGGGCAGGGTTTTTTTTTCATTTTATTTTTTTTTAAAAAATTGGCAGCTTTTCGGCGGAGGGGAGTACAGTAAAACCTCGAATTAAAGACTAATTGGGCAGTCTGGGTTTTTTTTCTAATTATTAAATAACGGACTTTTGGGTTTAACGGACACCCAGTCACCCGAATTAGTCCGTTAAATCGAGGTTTTACTGTATATGAAATATAAAAGTATATATAATTAACTTGAAATTAATGTGTAAAACTACTATAATAGCATTAATAATATTGATGATGATGATGATGATGATGGAAAAGAAGATCAACCCCATCCCCAGTACCAAATCATTTACAGTGTCTACTCTTCAAATTGGCCAACTTTGCTTGACCCAAGTTAAAAAATTATGCTATACATCTACTTATGAACCTATATTTAATGGTAAAAATAAACATCAGATCTAAAAAAAATTTAAAAAAATTAAAAAATGACCAATATGGCCGTACTTATGTTCATATGAGGAGAGATTAAAAAGATTGGGACTGTTCATCTTAGAAAAGAGATGACTGAGAGGCGATATGATAGAGGTCTATAAAACCACAAATGGTGTGGAAAACATGAATAAGGAAGTGTTCACATAACAAAAGAAACTGGGAAGTGGGAATGGGCAACAGGGGATGGATCACTGGATGATTTCCTGTTCTGTTCATTCCCCCTCAGGCACCGGCATTGGCCACTGTCGGAAGACAGGATACTGGGCTAGATGGACCTTTGGTCTGACCCAGGACAGCCAATCTTATGTTCTTAAAATACTGTGAAGGTTCTTGAACAGAGGGAAAAGACAACAAGAATAAGACCAAAGCCCGATCTGAAATCCCAATAGCGACAACACAGCTAGAAACAAATGAGACAAAGGATGAGTAAAAACATAGTAGCAATCCAAGCAGGCCATAGAGAAAGAGTTGGCCCAAATGCTCAATCAAGAGTACCGTCACGCGTAAGGGCAAATATGTCCCCACGTGTTAATCAGACCAGAAGTGGGTCGTAAAGTTGCAAGTCAGTGGATGTAATTCCGGATGATTCCTACCCAGTCTTTCATTGGGTACAATTAAAATTCCCACGCCCATTCATATTCAGAGAGCCACAAACAAAATTACCCATCATTAAAAATAAGGAGAGTGACAGAGAAAAATAACAACCCCAAAACCTCAAAGAAAACCACCAAATTTCCTTATACAGTAGACTCCTGATTATCCAGGATGATAGGGAAAAAAATTAATCCTGGTTAATAAAATCCTAGATAATCACCATCCATGGGAAATATGGGGGGGGGGGTTGGTTCGCCAGCTACCCTGAGCTGGGGGGAGCGGGTGTTGGTTCACTGCTGCCCTGAGCCCTGGTGGGTTGGGGTTTTTTTGTGCTTGGGGCAGCAACAAAGCCAGAGCTGGCCCAGCGAGTAACACGTATATATATATATTTTCTGACATGCTGGTTAATCCACAACCTGGTTAACCCAATCCTGGATAGTCAAGAGTCTACTGTATCCGTAAAGCCTCAACACTTCCATTGGTCAAAGAGACACACACTTTGGTCATCAGTTTGTTCAATCTATACCTGTCAGTCAAACTCAGTCACGGAGACACATCTCCTCACCGACTGAGCAGGCAACCAAACCACTATAAGGTCAGGAAACTGATCTGCCACTGCTATACCACCTTTATCTCATCTGGAAACCTCCCCTTAGTATCCGGTGTGTAGACTTCCCATCAGGGAGCGCAGGACACAAATAATCTGTGATTTTGTCATCCCCCACACCCTCCAGTTCAGACTCAGTACCTCAAGGGAGGGAATGTCAGGGAGACTGAGGGAGGTCTGCAGATCCCATAGCAACCGGCTGAGCCTCCATTTGTCAGGAAGGCTCATGACAAGAGGCCACTGCGTCGGCCGATACAGACCCAGTAATGTCATCTCTCCCCCCAGCTTGTAAAGCGGGTGCTACCCCCCCTACCCCCAGAACTAGGCTCTTCCACAGTCATCCCACCCTGTGCTGTTCTCTCACAAACCCACACATTCCCAGGGCTAGCTGGCCCCTTCTTAGGGCACCGATTAGCCAGAGGTGTCAAGCTCCCACAATGCAAACTGGGCCATGTCCTTGGTGGCCGCAGACAGAAGGGATTCACACTCCCCAATCCCTATGTCAGGAAGGAACCTCAGAAGCATTGTTTAATATGATCAACCCCGGCCTACCAGAGGACCGGACATGGCTAACATATGGGCCTTTACAGCCACAGGAATCCTGCTAACAGGGCAGTGAAATTGCCCTAAGACGGCGTGTCTCCGGCCAGCGGCTCCTTTGAAAAAGGAGGGACACTACTGGACAAAACCACCTCTCGCTACAATCCCCTCCTCGTCTGCCCATTTTCAAACCCAGTCACCTTCCCCAGAGCCACGCTCCACCACACTCCCAAAGTCTGAGGCAAAATTCAGCAACCAGGGCCACGGGTCAAACCCTCAGAACACGCAACAAGCCACGGCCTCGGTCCCGCTGGGCTGGCCAAACCCCCTGCAGGATTTGCCGGTCTCCTTGCGGGTGGATTTACGCCCGGTTCGGTGCTTGTGCCGGAAGCCGTACCAGGCTGAAGATTAGATGGGCTTGGCTGCTTTTGAGCAATATCCTCTTTTTTTTAATCAACGCTTGTGCTCCTGCTATTGGAAAATGGAGTGTTTCTTTCAGGGCTTAGCTTCTCTTTGGACGCCTTGTTGGCCTTTTAATTTGGGGGGAGGGGCAACTTTAATTGCACTCTTCTTAAGAGACTGGATGGGAATCATCTGGAACCCTATCCACTGTCTGCTCAGTAACGTTCAGCCCTTAAACCCCCAAACTTTTGCTTTTGTGTTGCACGTCATTAAAAGTCTCATGTTTGGACTCGTGTGTGTTTGTGTTTCATCTCTTTGCACGAATCACTTTTCTCTTCTCCTGCTGTGCCTCGGGTGTGTTTGGTGTCGTTGAGTCCCTTGCTTGTGTGAGAGCTGTGCATATCATGCTGTGATGGGGGGGTTGCTCCTCGTTTGTAGGTTTTTCTTGGGTGCCTCTTGCCTGTCTCCTCTGCCTTTTGCGAGGGTGTGCCTCTCGCTTGTGTCAGTCAGCACCTCGCCTGGCTCCGGTGTTGTTTCCTCTGTGTGTTTATGTCTTGCTCGTGTATCTGAGTACACACCTCTCAGTGTCTCTCCACGTGCAACCTTTCAGACCTTGCTTAGAACCAACATGGGATGAAGCCAAAACTCCCACCCAAATCCCAATGGAATTTAACCTGTTCCCTTCGAAATCTCCATCCTGGCTTTGGTTCCATGAGGAAATAATTTACACCAGTCCTTCCTTCCTTCCTTCCTTCCTTCCTTCCTTCCTTCCTTCCTTCCTTCCTTCCTTCCTTCCTTCCTCTCTCTCTCTCTCTCTGTCACTTCCTCTCTCTCTCTCTCCTTTCACTATTCAAATTCCAAGGGCACATTTCTGCCCCTCAGAGATCGGGCAGACCCCCAACAACATCCAATGAGAGTTTTTCTTCCTCCAGAGAATCGCCCTTATCCTCCAGGGAAAGAAATAATGTAGCACTTAGATACCACAATGTCCATGATGCAGACAATGTCCATGTCTATAGGTCCATGTCTGTATGTGGAGGTTGCCCGTGGGGAAAACGTGCACAGCTAGATTTAAAAAACAGCTACCGAGGCTGGCGCCGGTCCGTGGCCTCTGAGTCTGCAGGGTTCGTCTGGAGAAGACTTCATGAAGAAAGCAACCATCCAGCACCTGTGAGGCATCCTCCACAGCCCCATGGATGGAGAGTGGGTGCCCCCAGTCTTTGTAAGTAGGGATGACCCAGGTAGTTGTAGGACTGTAAGCCTGACATGGAACCCTGGCAAGGTGATGGAACAGCTGATTTGGATCTCGATTACAAAAGAATTAGGAGGGCCAGTAAGTTAATGCAAATCAACATGGGTTTATCACAAATAAACTCCGTCAGATGATATTATAGATATGGGCTTTGGTAAGCCATTTGACTTGCCACCTGGCATTTTGAACAATAACAAATGAATGTGGCACTGTAGCAGGGTGGTCACCCGCTCCTGCCCTGAGGGGCTAAGAACAGCCCTGGGGAGGGCCATGGCCGGGGGCAAGCAGCTCCTAGTCTGATTGGGGAAGCAGGCACAGCTGGGGTCACACCCCAGACAGACCATAGGTGGCCCTTATAAAAGGGCTGTGAGCCAGGCACTGAGGAAGTCAAGGCCTGGTTGCCTGTGTGACAGGGTACTGAGGGCAGAGCAGTGTTGGGGAAGCGGCCGGCTGAGCTGGGGAGCTAGTCTGACAGCAAGGCCTAAAAAGGTACTGGGGGCTAGGCAAAGGCAGCTGCTCCGAACCCCCCTTGCCTATGATGAGTGGCTTTTACACTGCAGTCAGCCCCAGGGAGTGGGGGCTTGATGATGACTGGCAGTAGCCCATAGACTGAGGCAAGGTGGGGGATAGAGGACTGGGGGTTCCGCAGGGAGGGGAGACCCAGAGGCAGAGTGTGGGGGGTGCCAGGGGGCAGCACCCCAGGTAAAAGGGCACCGGGGTCTGGGAGGAACATGGGGCCAGCGGACAGCAAGACACCCGCCTGCAGAGAGCGCTCTGTGCTGAAGAGGAGCTAATTCCCGGACGACCTGCAGGAGGCGCTGCAGGAGTGAGCCATTGCGCCGCTATAGGCACACACGAAATGGATTCTGGATAACTGATTTCTCGACATATAATTGTAAACTGGGAATAATCATCAAGCAGGTGTGTTTCCAGTGGCGTCCCACCAGGATCAGTTCTTGGCCCTTCACTATATAACACTGTTATTAACTGGTAGACCTGGAAGAAAACATAAAATCATCACTGATGAAGTTTTCAGATGACACAAAAAGTTGGGGAGTGGTAGATGAAGGAGACAGGTCACTCACTCAGAGTGCACTGGATTGCATGGTAAACAGGGCACAAGCCAACAATATGTGTTTTAATATGGCTAAATGTAAAGTTATGCCTCAAGTAACAAAGAAAACAGGCCAGACTTACCGAATGGGGGACTCTACCCTGGGAAGGAGCAACTCTGAAAAATATTTTGGGGGTCGCGGTGGAGAATCAGCTGAGTATGACGCTGGGGCCAAAAGAGCTAATGCCATCCTGAGATGCACCACCAAAGGGAATCTCCAGCAGGCGTTGAGGGGTTAATTTTCCTCTGAAGTTATAGAATATGAGGGTTAGAAGGAATCTCAGGACATCATCTAGTCCAACCCCCTGCTCAAAGCAGGACCAATCCCCAATTAAATCATGCAACAGATTTTTGCCCCAAATCCCTAAATGGCCCCCTGTGACGGTGCTGTTCCTGGTGGGATCCAACTGTGAGTATCAGATCAGGACAGATTGCTTCCAAAGGGGCAACTACAGCCCAAAGCTGGGGTTTTTCCATGCTAAGGTAAACCAAACCAGCCAAACAGGAAAGACTTTGGTTTCGCCCCACTGGCTAACCACAAGTCACACAAGCAATTCCTTAGACACTCCAGGTTCCCAGTATCACCACCAGCAGCCACCTGTCCTGGGGATCAATGGTTATGAAAACCAATATCCCAAATAAAGAAAATGGTTCTCCCCAATTCCAAAGAATCAGGCCCCAGACCCAGGTCAATATACAAATCAGATCTTCCCACAAATCACGCTGTTGCCAATCAATTAGAATCTAAAATCTAAAGGTTTATTATACAAGGAGAAAGGTATAGGTGAGGGTTAGGAATGGTTAAAAGAAATCAATTACATGCAGTAATGGCAAATCTCTTGGTTCAGGCTTGCAGTTGCAAAATAGACTGCAGGTTCAGTTAAAAGTCTCTGGAATGCATCCCCTCCAGGGATGGGTCATCAATCCATTGGCCAGAGCTTCCACGTGTAGCAAAATCCCATCCAGAGGTAGGTGCTAGCTGAAGGTTACAGACTGAAGACAAAATGGAGGAAGTTTCTCCCAGGTTTTATAGACTTCCTCTTATGGGCGAAGACCCCCCTCCTGCAGAGTTCAATTGCAAAATGGAGGTTCATAGTCACATGGTCCAATTACCAGACTCTCCACGATTCAGTTTCTGACCAGGCATGTCACATTCTTGGCAAAGCTCGGGTGTGGACAAAGTTCATTGTGTAGCTGATGGCCCTTAACGACCCATCAGCCAGCTCAAGCAAAGCTGAAGCCCAATACTCTGGAATGCCCCCCCCACCCCCCCAGCAGAGCACAATATTTGGAAAGACAGACAGTCCAGAGCCAATATTCATAACTTCAACTACCAAATTAATACACACATATCACTGGCATATTCATAATCAGCCATCCATAACCTGGTCGTAGACACCTATTATGACCCCCTTTACATAAGATTTGGTGCCACTATAGGACCCTGGTTGCACCAATGATCTATAGGATTCCAAATTATTTCAGTAATGTGACACCCCCTCAAGGATTGAACTCACAACCCTGGGTTTAACCACTGAGTTATGCCTGCTCCCAAAATGCTGATAGTCATATGAGAAGCAGCATTCACCAGTTCATATCTGTATGTGAAGGTTGCCTGTGGGCAAAACAGGCAAGGCTAGATTTAAAAAAACAACTACATAAACTGGAGCCGGTCTGTGGCCTCTGAGTCTGCAGGGTTCACCTGGAGAAGACTTCATGAAGAAAGAAACCATCCAGCACATGTGTGGCATCCTCCACAGTCCCATGGATGGACAGTTGGTATTGGCGCGACGGCTGCTGGAATCCTGTTCACTCCAGTTCTGGCGCCCACAGTTCAAGAAAGATGTTGACAAACTGGAGCGGGGTCAGAGAACATGGAGAACAAATATTTGATAAAGGGCTCTTCAATCAACCAGGCAAAGGTATAACACCATCCAATGGCTGGAGGTGGAAGCTAGACAATAAGGCCCACATAAGGGAAATAAGGCAAACATTTATAACAGAGAGGGTTATAACAACTTCCTTTGGCAGCCTATTCCACAGCTTAACTACCCCTGTAGTTAAAAAGTTTTTCCTAATATCTAACCTGAATCTTCCTGGCGGCAGATTAAGCCCATTCCTTCCTGTCTTTGGAGGCCATCTTGTCTTTGGAGGCCAATTGATCCCCATCCTCTTTATAAGAGCCCTTTACATATTGGGAGACTGTATCAAGTCCCTCCTCAGTCTTCTTCTCTCGAGACTACCCATGCCCAGTTGTTTTAACCTTTCCTCATAGCTCAGGTTTTCTAAACCTTTGATCATTTTTGTTGCTCGTCGCTGGACTGTCTCCAATTTGTCCACCTCTTCCCTAAAGTGCGGCACCCAAAATTAGACACAGGACTCCAGCTGCAGCCTCACCAGAGCTAAGCAGAACAGGACAATTACCTCCTGTGTTTTACATGCGCCACTTCTTTTAATCCACCCAAGAATATTAGCCGTTTTTGCAACTGCATCACATCGTTGACTCATATTTAATTTCTTTTGATCCACTATAATCCCCAGATCCTTTTCCACAATGCCACCACCTAGCCAGTTATTTCCCTTCTTGTAGTTGTGCATTTGAATTTTCCCTCCTGAGTGTAGTACTTTGCACTTTCCTTTATTTAATTCATCTTGTGGAACAGAGAATAATATTCCAATTTGGAAAGGTTATTTTGAACTCAAATCCTGTCCTCCAGAGTGCTTGCAACCTCTCCCAACTTGGTGTCATCTGCAAATTGTATAAGCAGACTCCCTACTCCATGATCCAAGTCATTAATGAAAGTATAGAGTAGTACCAGGCTGAGGACTGACCTCTGCAGAACCTGCTAAATATATCCTCCCAAACTGGCAGTGAACTATTCATAACTACTCTTTGAATCTGGGTTTTCAACCACTTTTGAATCTGCCTTCTATTCATTCTTCTAAACCACATTTTCCAAGCTTGCTTATGAAAATGGCATAGGATCTCAGAGCTGGAAAGGACCTCAGGAGATCATCTAATAATCCAACCCTTTGCTCAAAGCAGGATCAATCCCATTTTTGCCCCATATATGGCCCCCTCAAGGATTGAACTCACAACCCGGTGCTTCGCCAGCCAATGCTCAAACCACTGAGCTATCCCTCTGCCTGTAGGACTGCCTCAAAAGCCTTACTAAAATGAAGATCTACCATGTCTACTGCTTCCCCTTTAGCCATATGGCACTGACCCTGTCAAAGAAGGAAATTAGGTTGGCTTGGCATGATATTGACTTGACCGAAATCCATGCTGACTATTCCTTAAAATCCATGCTGACTATTCCTTATAACCCTATTATCCTCTAGGTGCTTAAAAATTCGTTTTTAATAATTTTTTCCAATATTTCTGGGTAACAAAGTGAAGTTGATTAGTCTCTAATTTTCCAGGTCACCTTTGTTCCCTTTTTAACGACAGGTCATACGTTTGCCTTTCTGCCATTCACGGGGACCACATCTGTACTCCAGAAGTTCTCAGAGATAATTGCCAGTGGTTCCAAGATTGCTTTAGCTTAATCCTCTGTGTCCTGCCATGAATTCCAGCAGGCCCTGCCAAACTGAACATATCTAAGTTATCAAAATATTTTTAGCCTGTTCTTTCCCTCTGTTGGCTTGCATTCCTTTCTCCTTGTTAATTTGAATTGTGTTGTGCATCTGGTCACCTTTTTAGTGGAGACCAGAGCAAAACAGGCATTAAACTTATTAGACTTCTTGATGTCATCAGTTATTAACTCCTTTCCGACACATCTCTTCATCATTATATTATTCCTAATGTATTTCAAAAGCCTCTTCTCATATTTTGTGTCCCCAGCTAGGTGTGGCTTTTTTCGTGCCTTAGTATTTCTGATTCCTGCCCCTACATGCTGGAGATACCCTTTTGTACTCCTTAGCAATTTGTCCATCTTTCCCATTTTGATAGCATTCCATTTTGATTTTTAGGTCATGGAGCCACGTTGGCCTCTGATCTTCTTTCTGTCTTTCCTTCAGGCAGGGATAATGTGCAGACATGCCCTTAATATTAACTCCTTGAGAAACTTCAAGCAATCCTGAACTCCTTTATCCCTTCGATCTTCTGCCTTACCAGTTCTCAGAATTTCTGAAAGGCGGCTGTTTTGAAGTTCATCATCCCTATTCTGAGGCTCCTTCCTTTCCCGGGAATCATGAAATCTATCATTTCATGGCCACCTTCTCCTACGCAACCTATTCCTTATGTCTGTCTACAGTGACTATGCCCCTGGTCGCCTCCTCCAGACGGAAGAGCTACCAGACAAACAGGGAAGGTGTGACCCTAATTAGGCCATTGGTTAGTTCAGAAGTTTATAAGACTGCAAGAAAATATGGGCCCCAGATTCCCAATCTGCCTGGTAATTATACCTGGTGGCTCCATTCATCATACCTCTTGGGAATGTGGTAATAAGACCCTCCTACGGTCCTGTAAGTAACTACCAGTCTTCAGAGACTCCCACAATGGGATGGGTACCAATTAAATCTGACAGAGAGATGGGTGTGGATATACAGAGGGCAGGTTTTGTACCAGTTTAGCTATTATGCCAGAACAGCCACTAGTTTGGACTCCGGTCCACCTGTATTGTTCATTTCTCTCCGTTGATGGCAATAAGCTATCTCAGGATGAGCAGCTTTCCACTGGTGTTCACGGCTCAAAAACTAAAAACCCAACGCTCTCTTTTGTGTGCGTCCCATCTTTGCACATATCACATGTGGGCTCGTGCGTGAATCCATCTTGTGTGTTTCAAGTGTTGCCTCATGTGAGTTTGTATTCAATAGATTTGAATCCGTGGCTTGTGTGACTCCTCTGTGTCTCATCTTTATGTGTTGTGTGTGTCTGTGTGTGTACATATGTTACCTGAATGTGCCTCTTGCATGTCTCCTCTTCCTCCTGAATCTTTGTATCTATTGTCGATGCATTTGTGTTGTGTGTGGTTATACCTCTCTCTTGGGTGTGTCAGAGCCCGGTCTGTCTCTGGGGTTGTTTCATGCATGTGTTGGAATCTTGTATGCCTTAGCACATTGCTCCGAGTGTCTCTTCCTTCCTTCCTTTGCCTAGAGCCAATGGAGGAGAAGCCTGCGGGAAGAAGCCAAACGGACACGGAGACTGCGGTGGAGAACGACACCGGAAAACTCCGGGGCCTGACTTTTATTAGGTACAACAGCATTAGGAAGCATACATGACAGTGATGGATAATTCTGTTTACTTCTATTCTCATTGGTGGCAAGGCCCCCCCGCACCCCTCCTTCCCATGCAGGGGGAATATGGCTGTGTGCCATTACTCCTTCCTGTGATGGCTGTGGGCCCCTGTATTTTTCCTGTGTGTCAGCACTTCTCTCTCATGTGCAGGGGGGAAAGTACATATTAGGGCTTTCCGTTGTGACTTGAGGCTTTGCCAGCAATTTGGGTTCAAGGAGCGAACACTGCCTGGCTTGCCAGACGCGCATGTTCCCTACAGAAGCCAAAACTCATAACCCAACCTTGAAAATATCAGAAATAGTTTCTAACCCAAGAACATCTCTCAGCTGGAAATCTCTCTCTCTCTCTCGCTCTCTCTCTCCTTTTATCCTTCCCTACCTTCCTCTCCTTCATTCACTATTAAAATTCCAAGGGCACATTTCCGCCCCTCAGAAACAGGGCAGACACACAACAGCGTCCAGCGGGAGTACTTCTGTACTTCTTCCTTCAGAGACTTGTTCTTATCCTGCAGGGAAAGAATCACGTAGCACTGGTGTTGGCTAATCTTCTTCCTTCCTGTAACGCAGCCCAAGGGGTTCATGTGCTCTGACTGCCACCTGCAAAAGGATTTAGACACCCAGTTCCCCGCTAATTATCATAGTGTCCAATTCTTTTAGTCCCTGTAGAGTGAATTGTGGGTCAGCATTGACGGGCACCAGCAGAGCTGCATGGGGTGGGGAGTTGTAATAATTGGGCCTACAAATTTACCCTAGTATTAAACTCGGCTGTGAAGAGTGAAAGGGTTACCAAATGTCCAGTCACAAATAACAATAAAGGTTGAGCAGAAAAGGTGCAAAGTGAACCTCATTAAATGAGCCCAGACAAACAGGCCCCCTGACATAGCGTGACCAGAGAGCAACTGTGAAAAAACAGGACAGGAGGTGGGGGGTCATGGGCCCCTATGTAAGAAAAAGTCCCCAAAAAACAGGGCTGTCCCTTTGAAAATGGAGCCTCTGGTCACCCTACCCTGACATCACTCAAGAACCATGGCTGGTAAACAAGAGAAGTGTAAGGCTGGAAATCAAAGCACCAAAACTGGTCAATAATGTCTCACTAGTGAACCGGAGAATATAGTGATGGGATGTTCCACCCATTGCTTCCTTCTGGGGAGAAAAACCGACGTAGGAGAGGAAGTGAATGTAACAATCACTGACCGGACACCGGGGGAGGAGTGAACGTTACCATCATGGCTGCCTTGTGGGCCATCTCCTGGGAGCACGGGATCCAGCGTGACACCCCTGGGCGTCCTTCATCCTAATCCCAAGAGACGTCCTGACCAGGCCGGGCTACAGAGAGGGACCCGGCTGACATGGCTCCCTCGACTGGCCTTGTCCCGATCCCAGCCACCCCTTGACACGGGAGATGGTGATACGTCTGCACTGAAAAGACAAACCCATCACTCTGGGTCCCGGCACTGAAAGTTGGAGAGTGGGAGATGGTCCACTCTCTGGAGTCCCAGGGTCCATCCCACACGTGGATGTCAAGTCATAGAATCATAGAGTATCAGGGTTGAAAGGGACCTCTGGAGGTCATGCAGGCCAACCCCCTGCTCAGAGCAGGACCCAATCCCCAACTAAATCACCCCAAGCTCCGAGAGTCCATGCCACAGGTTTCTCTTTGCCCAGTAGATGTACCCTTTCTCTTCCCCTTTTTTTTCTCTTTTCTTCTTCTCTCCTTTCTCCTTCTGTCTCAACAGGACAACACTGGATGTTTTGAAACCCTGTGGTGAGCCAGTAACTAAAAACACAGGTCAAAACAATGCCCTGAACAGCTGGTACCAGTTGGCCAGGTCTCGGGTTCCCGGTGTGTCCCCGGCTGTGAGGATGCAGATGAGAATCAACACCTGAGACAGATGCTGTATTTTCTCTCCTCTCTAGCAGGTGTGTCTGGTTTTGCTGCTAGGACAAACTCACGAAGCCACCAGCCCACCTCAGCTAACTTCTCTTTCCCCCCCAAAGGACAGTTATTACCACCTGTAGCTTCTACAACCCTTTGTTTCCTTCTAAAAACCCTCACTCCACCTAAAGGGAACAAAAGATGTGTAAAAAACCACAACCCGACTTAAATACACTTGACCTGAAAAGACAGAGCTGAACCGTGTTGAACAGTTTGAAGTTGGAAAGTGACACATGAAAACTTTTGACTCTCTGGGCCCAGATAGTCCATAAATGATTTCAGTGGAGCCCAGGCCAGCAGGGGGAACTGAGTTGGGGTCGAGGGGCATTGGCAGAGCAGGGTGTGGGGAGCCCAGGGCCGGGAGAGCAGGAGGAAATAAATCAAGACTGGGGGGCATGGGTGCAGCTGTGATCTTCCAGGATAGGACTGGATTAGGAAGGTGCCGGTGGGTTAGGACTTGGGGTCCTTCTACACAAATGAAGGTGTGATTGGAGCACGGGTGGGTGGTCCTACGCTAGCTTTAATCTAACTAGCATGGGTAACAACAGCCATGGAGACATGGTAGCCTGGATTTTAGCCCAGGCTGGTGACCAGGGTGCCTGGCGGGCTGGGGCAGTTAGGGCAGCTACCCCATGGTGAAGTCTGTGCCACCCACTCTTGTTACCAGGGCATGTGCTGTTTGTTCCCTACCCACACCCCGCCTGCTGGGTCATTACTTTTAATTGCAAGATATCAGGAAATCATCCTTACCCAATTGTTTACAGGATTTTCCCACCCACTCCTCCCCCTCCATGTCTGCCTGGGCTCCATATAACTCGTTCCCAGACGGGCTGGAGGATCAGGGTGAGGTTCAGCTCGGCTCAATCGCTCTGCCAGCAGGGAAGGAAGAAGGACTTGGGTGAGTTGCCGGAGATTCCACCAGCCGGGAGAGAGGAGAGAACGGTGTCCCACGGGGCTGCAACTGCAGGGCTTCTCCAGTGGTTATTGCAGAGGTGCTCGGAGCCAGGACTCCTGGGTTCTGTCTCCAGCGTGCCGTGGGGCGCAGTGGGAAAGAGGACAGGGAACGGAAGCTGATGTCAGTGGAGCTCAGAGCAGCACATCATGCAGTGGTGCAGGAATAATGGGAGGGGAAGGGTCTTTGGGGGAGAGTGGGGTGAGAGAGGGAAGAGGCTTTGGGGGCGAGTGGGGTGGGAGAGGGAAGGGGCTTTGGAGGAGAGTGGGGTGGGAGAGCGAAGGGGCTTTGGGGGAGAGTGGGGTGGGAGAGGGAAGAGGCTTTGGGGGAGAGTGGGGTGGGAGAGGGAAGAGGCTTTGGGGGAGAGTGGGGTGGGAGAGGGAAGAGGCTTTGGGGGAGAGTGGGGTGGGAGAGGGAAGGGGCTTTGGGGGAGAGTGGGATGGGAGAGGGAAGGGGCTCTGGGCCCAGCAGGTTCCATGGAAGGTGATCCCCACTCTGCACCATCTCCATCCATCTTCCCCTTGTGTTCCCCCTGCCAGTCAATCCAGTGACAGACACGGCCATGGCTCTCAGAGGACCCCGCCCTGCACTCCTGCTGCCCCTCGCCCTGCTGGTCGCTGGCCTGGCCCTGGCCAGTGGGCAGAAGTGGAACCCGCTGAACGACGTATTCCGGAGAGAGCATGTGAACTTCCCCAAGACCGTCGCCATCAACAACAACGCCTATTGCAAGAGGATGATGTGGGACCGAGTGCTGTTCTGGAGATATTCCAACGTCTTCATCCATGCGTCGAACGAAGACATCAACAAAGTCTGCACAACAGATGGGGTATCCAGCGGGCCCTACCGATACCAGAGCAACAATGCCTTCAACATCACCACCTGCACATTAAACCCCTGGGAAATCTCTTACAACGGGGTCAGCTCATCCCAAAAAATTGTCATCACCTGCTGGGATGATCTCCCTGTTTTCTATATCAAGAGCATATAGAGCCCACATCTAGGCATGGAGGGTGGGTATGGGACCCTGCTGCTTCCTCCAATCCCTCTCCGGCTCCTCCAGGCCGGTCACTGGACCTGGTTCTTCACCTACCTCTGAACACAGGTCAAATTTTACAGGTGTCTCCACCCTCCACCCTCTGCTGTCCCTAGTGCCCATTATACAGTATAGCCGCCTCTTCTCCACCCCACCCTCTGATGCTCCTGTGTCATCTCCCCTCTGCCAAAAATAGTGTCCATTTCAACCTATGTCCTTTAATGAGGACTGGTTGCATGGTCAGTTTGAGAATGGATAATCCTCAGTCTTTATGTTAAGTGTTCTGTTCAGCATTGTTCTGTTCAGCATTGTTCTGTTCATCATTGTTCTGTTCATCAGTTTTGAACACCTGCCCCCTGCCTGTCATTCTCTTTGCTCCTTAAGCTCAATAAAATCTGAAACCTGCAAAGCAATGACCATCTCCTGGTATTATATTGGGGATCTCAAGAATGTAAGCCGCTGGACGCTTCAGGAGTGTGCTGTGGTTTCCAATGAGAGTCTCTGTATTTTCAAGCCCTGTCTCAGCCTCCTTCCCAGTCTAGGGCACAGAACCCAGGAGGCCTGATGTCCACCTCCCGCCTGCTCTAACTCACTAGATCCCGCTTCCCAGTAAGAGCTCAGTAGTAAACTTATGAGGCCTGAATCTTCCATCCGCCCTTTTCTGACCAAATGGAAAGTGTGCCGCTCCCCTCCCAGGGTGGGGATTAAAAACTGATTCCCAGCCTCCCTTGCTCTAACCCTTAGGCCACGTTCCCCTCCCACTCAGGACCTGACACGACAAATACAGACCATCATGCTGCAGGGCAGGATCCATTCACTAACTGAAGAAGGTCAGGAAATTTCTTTGCCCCTCAACAAATTTTCCATAACTCTCTTGGGGTGATGGTGAGTGGGGGGCGGATTCCTTCCCCTAAAGCAGCTGTGATGGACTAGTGTCAGAGACTGAGCTGAAGGGCCCCCCAAAATCATTGCCAAAGGCTAGGTCAGTCCAGCCGCCACCCCCAATCCCTCCACGAGAGGAACTGTCCTCATATGGCATTTGAACCCATGATCCAGGGGCCACTTGGAACCATTGAATGTTACACCAAGGCCCTTGGCTGGATGCCTGGTGAGTAACTCATTAAAGGAGTGATGTGGTGTCTCCATTTACAACTAGTGGCCCACTGGTCCTCAGAATCACAGTAGGATGGATAGATGGATGGATGGATGGATGGATGCATGGATGGATGCATGGATGGGTGAATGAATGGATGGATGGACGGATGGGTGAATGGATGGATGGATAATGTTAAGGGGTTCTGTGTCTGTTTAAAATTACATCCCCAAAGCAAGAACCAGGAGGTGACCTGTCTTGGGCAGGTTCCTTTCAGGCAGGAGGGAACGGACACGTATCTGCCTGTCTGGCCGCTGGCTGCCCCACATTAACTCTGTTTCCACTGTGAGCCAGGCACTGCTTAAGAGATTGCAAAATCTACAAGAAAGGAGGGTACGGGGGGAAAAAACTCAGCAAGGGGGGAAACTGTTTGTGAGTAAAGCCAATGGACTGGCCTGATATATCTAGGGGGGCAAACAGACCCCCCGGGACCCTTCACCAAAGAGGCAACCGGACAGCACGCCCTGTCTCACGAACAGCTGATGGAAGGACTTTGGGTGGGCTTGGCTCGGAAAGGATCTAGCTGAGTCGCAGGTCTAGAAGGGGGGTGAGGATGTTGTGTTAAATGTCACCAGGTGCTTCCCAGGTCGTCCCCACGCTGCCACTTGAACCCTCGTTGCTTTGTTAAATAGGCTTGCCCTGTACGCCCGTCTCAGGGCTGGGGGGGTTACGCAGAAGCCAGTACTGCGGCTTTGGAAGCAGTGAATTGGTGAATATTAGTGGCATCCAACAGCTCAGGGGACGGATGCCCCAGGAAGACGCTCAGGGGTTGGCGTGTCTAGCATTAGCCTGCAGAGGGATAGCAAGGCCAGCACAGCTTGAGCAAGGAGAGCGTGTCTTTCCAGGGTGCCTGGAGTTGCAGTTTCCACCCACTCCGGGCAGAGGTGCCGTGTTGGAGGAGGGCACACAGGGTCACATCCCCCCTCCCTCGATTCCTGCCAGGGTTTGCCACCCAGGTCCCCTCCCCCCTGCGGCAACTCCTAGAGTTAGCAAGCTGAGGGGGTGAGGGGAAGCAACAGCAAACAGCTGGGAGATGCAGGGAGGGGGCATCCTTTAAGTTGTGCCTCCCTCACTATCAGCTGGTACCTGTGGTCTCTGGGCAGCAGAGTGCCCTTCCAGGTACGGTACCCTGAGGGTGCATCAGAGGGCCTAGTTGGCAGGATCTGTTTCCTGGACCCCACTCCAGGCCCTGAGCTACCCAATAATATCGAGACTGAGAGAGTCAAACGTGAGAAGGTCGGAAACGGGTGCAGAAAAAAGCGACTGTTTTTATTATTTTCCGTCCATTTGCTTCGGGGCAGGGAAGTAGAATGGGATGAGCAGGCCGGAGCCGTCTGCTAAACCCCTATGGGAGACCGGCAGGCAGGGGGCACGGCTTGGGGGCTATAGGGAAAATGGGAGGGGGATGAAATCTCTACTCGTGGACTAGGATCAGGATCATGGAGAACAGATTCATCCACCCAGAGGGCCTGACGTCAAGCGGGGAGCATGCTCAGGAAACCAGCCTGGCACAGGTCGGGGGGAGGGGGACAGCCCAGCAGTTAGAATGGGCCCAGATGGAGAGGAAAGCTGAAAAGAAAGGAGAGGACCCACCTGAAGCAGGTAAAGGAAGCCCCAGGGGACACCCAGCTGGCATGAACTGTGCCCGCCTCACAGAGGCAACTGTATCGAAATTGTTTTACCACCTGTGAGGGGGGGTCCACCCCACAGAGGAGGGGCCAGGGAGGTAAATGAACAGCACAGGGAGCAGGGAATTCGTTGGAAGCAAGGGCAGCTGGGCTGGAACAGGGAGGGCCTATGAAACCAGGAAGATGGCAGCAGACAAGGGCAGCAGCCGGGAAAGGGCAGTCACTCCCTGGGAAGAGGAAGGAGGGTTTGGAGCTGGTAGGCCCAGAAAAAAGGAGGGGAACCAGGAGAAGCAGTCAAGGGACGGGGCAGGGAGGGCTGAGAGAGTAGAGTCCGGAAGTGCTGGGTTTGCTGGGGTCCCTGCATTGGAACCCAGTGTAGACGAACCTCGGCCCGCCCCATACCCACCACCGAGGGCATGGCATAGACCGGCAGAGGGAATCCCCAGAGCGGCCAGGAGGAGGCGCCAGACAAGGAGTGAGTAGCGCGCCCTGTCACACACCCCGGAAGGATATGCAGGCCACAAAATCCCTGACGAGGAGAGGAGGACGGGCTCCCATCCGAAAGTGACAGGTCAAAGCTGTTGTAGTGTGGGACTTCGGCGGGCTGGCCTGGTAGTCGGAGCAGGAGTCACACCTAGTGGGCAGAGCAGGCAAGCAGGTTGGGGAACGAAGGCACCAGAGTCGACTGCCAGTTCCCAGTGCCAGGGTCAGAAGCTGGGGACTGGAGGTGAGGTATAAGGACCGAGCACAGAGGGCGCAGGAGCAGGGACAGGAGCCGGGAGCAGACAAACCAGGAAATCACCGGAGCTGCTCAGACAAAAAACTTTCTGTGCAACCTCCTGGCCTATCAACACCATTGGAGCAAGGGGTGGAGCCAGGAGATCCTCCAATCAGTATACCCGTGGCTGGTGCCTTGGCTAGGGTTACAGTCTTGGTCAGCGCCAGCAACAGAAATTTTGGGGCCCCCTACTCTGATCATTGGGCCCCACCTCCAGCCCCCCCAGCCTATTCTCCTTCCCCCCCCGCCTGACCCAGCCCACCCAACCTAATATCCTCCCCCAGCCTAACCTCCTCCCGTCCCCACCCCCATTGGTTCCAGCGCTGGCCGGGCTGCGCGCACCCGGGTCTCCCCAGCCCTGCTCACTGGCCCCCGCGGAGCAGCACGCCCGGCCAGTCCTCTGCAGCTGCCGGGGTGGGGGAGGCGATGGAGCCGGCATCCTGTGGTGCCGGGGGGCTCTCCCCTCCCCCCCCCCCGCCAAGGGCTGGCCCGGCTCTTGCTGCAGATGGGTGGGGGAAGCGCTGCAGCCGGGGGTGCCTCGGGGCGGCTCCTGGGGTGCGGGACGAGCCGCCGGCTGAAGGGCTCGGTAGGCAGCCAGGCACTGACACCCGGACACAGCCCGGGAAAGAGCGGCCAGGGAGATGCGGTGCCCAGGGGGGACTGTTAGGGCTAACTCAGTTTCCCTCGCTTCTTCTCACCATGTACTCTTCCTCACCAGCAATCACATAGTTAAACTCCCAAGGGTTGTAAATCATTCGCTTGAGGCTTTAGACTTTCAGTGCAATAGTGCTTGACAACAGGTTGTTTATGTCCTGTTATCTATACCGAGAATGTGACCTTGCCTAAACAATTACAGTCTGTAGGCCTCACTAGATGAGCTAATGTGTTCTATCTCCAGATTGCATTATATGTATGTAACCCTTCTGCCCATCAGAGTTGGCAGCAACAAGGGCCGGGTTCAGTATCCAGAGGTTCCATTCTAATGACACAATACAAAACCGGCTCGAGCCCCCGCCCAGTGACCTGGGACAACCATATACCACCCTTCTGGGTGCCTCTAAGAGGCAATACTTCCCCTCTCGCAAGCACAGAGTCTGAGTGTACCAAAACCCTTTTAATGACAGAGAGAAACACTGTGGCATATTATTGGGTAAACACCACAAACAAAAGTCACAAACCAAACCATGAACCAGAATCCCCCTCCCCCCCACACACACACACACAAATGGGGTGTGTCCCTTGGGTTCTTGAGTCCCACAAGCCCCAAAGTCACCCAAGGTCCCAAAAGTCCAACAGCCCCAGCAGAGTTCAAAAGTTCATTAGCAGAGTTGTACCTCCCCACCGGGGTGGAAGGGGGGGGCAGGTTATGGGGCACCTTACGTGGTCAGAGGCCGACTGCCCCACCTCTCCATGGGGTCGTGCTGCAGTCCTCACCATGGGCCGTTCCATCAGGTGCCCAGGAACTGCTCTGCTGTCTCCAGCCGCTCTGCTCTGTCAGCCACTGTACGCCACCAGCCACTCCGCTAGCGGTGACCCAAATGGCTCCGCTCCATCCACGGGCCGCAGCTGCTGCTGCACATTGCCAGCCACTCTATTAGCAGTCACCCAAACTGCTCCCGCTGGGTCCGCTGCAGCATCTGTATCTGCTGCTCATCACCAGCTACTCCGCTAGCAGTGATCCAACTGGCTCTACTCCATCCACTGCTCAGCAATACAATTTCAGCCCCCCCTACGGGGCTTAGTGATTTCAGCTCATAGAGGGGCCTTAGTGCAGAGGCACCACCAGACCCAAAACGACTTCAGCTCAGTGGGTTGAAGTTAGACTCCTAATGGAAGCAAAACTCAGCTCTAACATTCCACAGGGGAGAGAGGGCAGGTGCAATAGGCCTGTGAGACCCTCAGACAAGGCCCTCACCACAAAATATAGAAGCCTGTCCATAGCCTCTCTGCATTCAGTGGGTTTTGGAACCCCTGTCCCTTGTCTAGTGAGCGCTACCCAGCTGATGGCGAGTCCCTCCAGCATGCCAAAGGCCAAATCCCTCATTCACATAAACAGGTTAATCAACACTTTATCATTCTTGCCCCAATACCAGAGAAACTGGGGGTCCCACAGTAGCCAAAGTGACCATTTGGGTTGTTAGAGTGCAGGCTAGGTGCGGTGGGTGTGTCTATGCAAATAAGATGTTATTTTCCAAAAGTCACTGCAATTCCTGCAATTCACCACCAGATGTCACTCATCCTGACACTGCTTACATGTATGTAACGACTTTGCTAGAGAACAAATAGACTCTTATTCATAAGCTTGTTGGCATCATGTAAGCTTTCTCAAGGTCCACACACCAGGTGCCTCAAGAGGGCACTGACCTAGGATTGATGTAAGGGTTTGCTGATGCGCATGCTTCAAGTAGGTCTTTCCCTCCCTCCACCCATTCCCCCTCCCCTTTGACTATACTCTATAAACGTTTGCTTGGTACTGATAATAAACGGAGCTGCTGCTAACCCCCTTTCTTGACCGAGAGGAGGGTGTCTCAGTTTCCCCTTTGATCAAAGTTGAGTTGTGTGTTTCTCCAATGGTCTCTGACAGCTTGTGAGCTCCTTGCCTCAACGCCGCCACTACAATCCGGAGTGTACGGTAAAGGGGAGAGATGCGCCATTAATTTTCCCCTAACAGGACGACTACGGGTACAGCTGTGTACCGGTCCCCGGACTTAAGGGGGGCCTCCTTAAGTCCAGGGCCAGGTACAGCTCTACCCGTAGTACCCCGCTGGCCCTGGTCTTGGTAGCGTCTCGGTGGCAGTAGATAGCAGGTGGAGCCGGGGATGTGGCGGGTGGCTGGGGAGGCTTTGGCCTGAGACCCAGAGACGTGTCTGATGCAACAACTAGGCATCTTTCTCACGGCTCTGCATTAAAAAGGTTTCGGATGAAGCCCGAGGCCTGTCCCCTAAAGTTTAGAAACCACCAAAAACTATTCTTCTCTCCTGACCGGGGCCGGGATGTTGATCTCACAAGCTGGCAGACCCCCTGGGTCCTGTCCGAGGCGCGTGGTTGGCTTGTGCCAAGCCCTTTGTGCTGAGGAGAGCTCCCCGCGCTATGGGCCCGAATGGACACAGCCGGGGTCAGCGTCCGTTCCAAGGTCTGTTTGTTTCACGGGGGCCCTGGCCGGGGGCGTTGACATTACCGGCCCTGGTTGCACAACGCTGCCCTTTGTGCGGTGTTCGCTGAGCCCGGGAACCCCCCTCCCACCACCCTGGGCCCTATATAACGGGCAGCGCCAGCGACGCTCTGCAGACAGACGGTCTATTACCCCAGGGGACGGGAGCTGAGGAACCAGGACTTTGGCCAGTTGGAGACCACACCACGGTTAGTTCCTGAGCAGATCTGAATCTTCAGGCCAGAGATCCCACAGGTGTAGTGTGACGAAGTGGGAGTACTGTGTGTATGTGCCTCAGTTTCCCCTATGCATTTCTTGGGCGTCTATGTGGAGGGAAAGGAATGTGTAGCTGATGCAAAGCAAAGCCAAGGTGAAGCTGTAACCTGACCCCAAGTGGGGGAGGGAGGTCAGCTGAACCTGTTGGAGAAAGGTCAGGTGATGCCTCCTAGCCCGGGAAACAGACAAAGGAGAGCAGGGAGGGGCTAGAGGGGGTTTGGGTCAGTCTGGGTCTAGCTGGGAAGGGGGAGAGAAGCCATCTCGCTCTCTGGCCCCAAGATGGATCCAGCGGAGGGCTCACGCTCGCTCGCTGCATGGTCTGTGTTAGACCAGATGGAAGTCATCGAATAAACCTGGGGAAGAAGCAGGAGCCCAGAATCTGGGTCTCATTCTCCTAGCACCCCAGAAGGACCTGACTGGATGAGCCCTGTTGAGACTGAGAAGCTGTGAATTGGATGGTGTTCCTGACATCTCAAATAAACCGTCTATTCTGCTGGCTGGCTGAGAGTCACGTCTGACTGTGGATTTGGGGTGCAGAACCCATGGGCTCCCCCAGGACCCCGCCCAGGCGGGCTTGCTGGGGGAAGCACACGGAGGGGCAGAAGGTGCTGAATGCTCCGAGGACAGACCCAGGAAGGTGGAAGTGGGGACCCCTGGAGCTCCTGGCCTGGGAAACAGGCTGTGTACGGAGAAGGGGCCCTTCACCCGGAGTCCGGTCTGGCTTCCTAGGGAGCGGTTCCAGACCATCGCCCGGGCGCTCCGTGACATGTAGACAGAGGAGATGGCTCAGTTAACTGGCTGCGGGAGGGCAGCATGTCAGGTGGTGAGGGCAGGTGCAATTGCATGTCAGAGCACTTGGGTCCTCTGCCCAGCTGTGGGAGGTGGGAGGGCCTAGGGGTTGGAATAGTGGGGGGCTGGGAGTGGGGATTTCTGAGTTTTCTCCGCTAGCTCTGGGGTGAGAAGGGAGTCCGGTGAATTCAAACAGGGAGGCTGCCACTCGGAGCTCCTGGGAGTAGAAAACAATCAAGTAATCAGAGGAGAGGAGGGGGGAGTCTGGGAGTCAAGACACCTGGGTTCTATCGCCAGCTCTGGAAGAGGAGTGGGGTCTAGTGGTTAGAGCGGCCCCCACCACACACACCTGGAGATTCGTTTTTGGAGTGGAATCCAGTTTAATCAGGACTCCTGGGTTCTATCTCCAGGTGTGGGGTGGGAGAAGGGTCTAGTGGTTAGAGCAGCCTCCCACACTGCTGGGGATCCATTTTTGGAGTGGAATCCAGTTTAATCAGGACTCCTGGGTTCTATCCGCAGGTGTGGGAGGAGGGTCTGCTGGGTTAGAGCGGGGTGGGTTGAGACTCAGGACTCCTCCCTGTAGGAACGAACTTGTCACCTAGAGATTGGAGCAAGGGACTCGGCAGACCCCACTGTGGCTCCTCTGAGCACCGGAGCAGGAGTTTCCACCAGTTTAGATCTTACCTGGGAGCCGCAGAATTTCAAACCACAAAGCCGGTGAGAGGGGCTGGGTCAGTTCACGCAGAGAGGGAGGCTCGGAGCTCCAGCTGTCTGCTCATTTTAAAGTGTCTCTTTAAAGGGGGAATAAAGAGTCCGGGTTGAGAGGACACGATCACCAGGGGGCGACATTCAGCCTCCCATGCTGAGCAAAGCTGGGCCCACCGCGGGATAGTTAGAACCCATGATGCCAAGCGCCGGAGCTGCTGCTGCTGGAGGCCTGTGGCTGGGGTCTCCAAAGGGACCTCAGGGAGTTAGGGGATCTCTGGTGGGATTTGGGCACCTAACTCTGGAAGGCTCCTTTCAAAATCCCAGCTCAGGTCCCCCCATCTGAAACACTCATAAACCTCTGGGGATCGGCTACGAGAGGAGCACACACGGGGAGGGGGTTATAAAGCAGTTCTGAGTGGGGGGGATCTCTCTGGGGGTTACTTTTGGGGTGGGATCCACTGTCCAACCCAGGGGGAAATTTGAGACCAGCCCTTGCCTGGAGTCATCCCTTCCTCCCCCATCCCCACAAGAAGCCCTGGAGAGCTCATACTCTGAATCCCGCTCGGCAAATTGCCTCCCACCAGAACCATGCCTAGATTTTAAAGCCAGATTATCTAACCTGCCCTCCTGTATATCACAGGCCAGAGAATTCCACCCGGTTTCCCCAGCACCGAGCCCAGTCATGAGTGTCTGGCTACAGCATCTTCCACAAAGCTGTCGAGTCTGGCTTGGAAGCCAGCCAGAGATGGAGAAGGTGGAGCTGGCTCCCCCAGGTCGTTTGTTCCAATGATTCCCCATCCTCGCCGTTAAAATCTGGGACCTTATTTCTAAGTTCAATTTGTCCGGCTTTCAGCCCTTGGTTCTTCCTCGGCCATACTGTGCTAGATTGACCAGACACCGGGTGCTTGGTGTTTTCTCCTCAGGAAGGTCCTTATACACTGTCATCACCTCTCCGTCCGCTGTTAGAAACGGTAACAGATCAAGCTCTTTAATTCTCTCACTCTCCGGCATTTTCTTCAGCCCTTACATCACTATTGTCTCTCTTTTCTGCTCCTCCTCCCATTTTTTAACATCCTCACCAGAAGATGGACTCCAGAACTGGATGCCGTATTCGCAGTACACCAGTATCGCTCCCACCAATGCGGTATACACATGTAAAATCTCCCTGCTCCTACAGTCTAAAATCAAACTTTCCTCTATTTACCTGCCGCGTGAAGAGATCAAGGGTCATTGTTTCCCTAGAAAGTGCTTGGAACAAAAATACTTGTGTCAACAGCAGAGCTTTCTGATCTCTGCTTGGCGAACAGAGTCCAGGACTCCTGCTTTGTATAAAATCAATCAAACAAGCCACGTCCCCTTTTCAATCCAAAGTCTATAGAATCACAGAATATCAGAGTTGGAAGGGACCTCAGGAGGTATCTAGTCCAACCCCCTACTCGAATCTGGACCAACCCCAACTAAATCATCCCAGCCAGGGCTTTGTCAAGGCTGGCTTTAAAAACCTCTAAAGAAGGTGATTCCACCACCTCCCTCGGTAACCCATTCCAATGCTTCACCACCCTCCGAGTGAAAAAGTTTTTCCTAATATCCAACCTAAACCTCCCGCTCTCCAACCTGAGCCCCTTACTCCTTGTTCTGTCATCTGGTACCACTGAGAACAGTCTAGATCCATCCTCTTTGGAACCCCCTTTCAGGTAGTTGAAAGCAGCTATCAAATCTCCCCTCACTCTTCTCTTCTGTAGACTAAACAATCCCAGTTCCCTCAGCCTCTCCTCATAAATCATGCGCTCCAGCTCCCTAATCATTTTTGTTGACCTCCACTGGACTCATTCCAATTTTTCCACATCCTTCTTGTAGTGTGGGGCCCAAAACTGGACACAGTACTCCAGATGAGGCCTCACCAATGTCGAATAGAGGGGAATGATCACATCCCTCGATCTGCTGGCAATGCTCCTACTTATACAGCCCAAAATGCCATTAGCTTATTGGCAACAAGGGCACACTGTTGACTCATGTCCAGCTTCTCATCCACCATAACCCCTAGGTCCTTTTCTGCCTGAATCTGCTCTGCGGTGCTTGCTTAGCCAGCCTGGTTCTCCCACAGGTGCAGCCTAGAAGGTTAATTAGACCCCCCCCCCATTCTACCACTCCTCCCAGTTAAGTGTCATCTGCAAACTTGCTGAGGGTGCAGTCCACACCATCCTCCAGATCACTGATAAAGATATTGAACAAAACCAGCTCCATGGGGCACTCCACTTGATACCGGCTGCCAACTAGACATGGAGCCATTGATCACTACCTGTTGAGCCGATGATCCAGCCAGTTGGCTGAAATTATAGTACAGAACAGAATTATCAGACACATAGATAAACACAATTTGTTGGGGAAGAGTCAATATGGGTTCTGTGAAAGGAAATCACGCCTCACCAATCTACTAGAATTCTGTGAGGGAAGTTAACAACCATGTGGACAAGGGAGATCCAATTGATATGATGTACTTGGATTTTCAGAACTCCTGACAAGATCCCTCACGAGAGGCTCTTAAGCAAACTAAGTACCCATAGGTTAAGAGGGAAGGTTCTCTCATGGATCAGTAAGTGGTTGAAATATAGGAAACCAAGGGTGGAAATAAATGGTCATTTTTCACAATGGAGAGAGATGAATAGCAGGATCTCCCAAAGATCTGTACCGGGACTGAGCTGTTGAATTAATGAATGGAAAAGGGGATGAACTGGGAGGTGAGAAAGTCTGCAGATGATACAAAATTACTCAAGATAGTTAAGTCCAAAGGTGACTGTGAGGAGTTACAAAGAGATCTCACAAAACTGGGTGACTGGGCAATAAAATGGCAAATGAAATTCAATGTTGATAAATGCAAAGTAATACACACTGGAAAAAAATAATCCCACTTACACCTAGACTAGGATGGAGTTTATATTATCTGTTACCACCAAAGAGATCTTGGAGTATCCACTGGTAATTCTCTGAACATTTCTGCTCAATGCACTACAGTGCGCAAAAAGGCAAACCGAATGTTAGCAACGATTAGGGGGATAGAAAATAAGACAGAAAATATCAAAATGCCGTTATATAAATCTGGAGCGTGCCCATGGCTTGAATATTGTGTCCAGTTCTTACCCCATCTCAAAAAGGACATTGTGGGATAGGAGATATTTTAGTGCAAGGCAACAGAGATGACCCAGGGTGTGGAACAGCTTCTATATGAGGAGGAACTAAAAAGACAAGGGCCATTCAGTGTAAGAGACAACTTGGTGGGATTTGAGAGCGGTCTAGAAAATCATGCCTGGTGTGGAAGAAGTGAACAGAGCAATGTTATTTACCCAGGCACACAATACAGAAACTAGGAGCTACCCACTGAAATGAGGGGGGAGAGAGAGCTCAGTGGTTTGCACATGGACCTGCTAAACCCAAGGTTGTGAGCTCAGTCTTTGAGGGAGCCACGTAGGGAGATGGGATGAAAATGGGCTTGGTCCTGCTTCAAGCAGCGGCTTGGACTAGATGATCTTCCGAGGTCCCTTTCCAACGCTGAGATTCTATGAATAAGCAGCAGGTTTAGCACCGATGAGGAAAAAGTACTTTTTCACACAGTACATGATTAACCAGTGGAACTGGTTGTCAGGGGATTTAGTGATGACCAAGAATATAAATGGGTTCAAAAAATAACTGGATAATGTTATAGGGGAGAGGCCTGTGTGACGGGAAAAGGTGATGCTGGGATGTAACCTGACCCCGGCCAGGTGATGGGAAGCTCGCTGGCTGTGTGTTTCTAACAAAGGCTTGGGGGGAGGGGAGGCAGGAAGGAGGCAGGGAAACAGTTTGGCTGGGCTTTTGGTCGGGAAACTAGGGAGAAAGAAGACGGGGAACAAGGCGGGAGCCCAAAACCCTGGGCCTCATCTCCCGGCCCCCCAGAAGGGCCTGACTGAGGTGTCCTGTCTAGACTAAGAAGCTCAGAGTTGGATTGTGTTCCTGTCATCTCAAATAAACCTTCTAATCTACTGGCTGGCTGAGAGTCACTGTGAATCCCAGGAAGTGGGGGTACAGGGACCGGACTCCCCACACTCCGTGACAGCCTGTCAATGGCTTTTAACCAGTGTGGTCAGGGATGGAACCCCGTGTTCTGGGTGCCCCTGAATCTCTGACGGTGAGAATCCAGGAGTGGAAAATGCAAGTGGATCACTATTTTGTACAGTCCACCTGGAGCTCTGGTAAGGGCCATTGTCAGAGGCAGAATATCGGGTGAGGTAGACCATGGTCTGACCCGGTACAGCTGCTCTGATGTTCTTATTTCTCATTGTGTCCTCAGGACTATCTGGCTAGAGCCATGGCTCTGAAAGTGACCCCCATGCTGCTGCTGGTGGTACTGCCTGCTGCGTTGGTGCTGCTAGGCGCATCGGCCAGCCAGGAGCAGTATGACCGGTTCCTCCTGCAGCACGTTGATGCAAAGCCCAAGGGCCGGGACGACCGCTACTGCAACAACCGCATGCGCTACATGATGAACGAGGACAGAAGGAGGTTTGAGAATCCTGGGCCCAAAGTCTGCAAGGAGACGAACACCTTCGTCCACGGGAACAGCGACGACATCAGAGCCATCTGCACGCCCCAGGGAGGCAGGGACTATGTCACCAAAGATGGGAAGGTCATGCGCCGGAGCCTAAAATTGTTCCAGGTCACCACCTGCACCTGGCACGGCGGGAAACCCCTCAACAACTGCCAGTACCGGGCGGCCCAGGACTCGAGGACGATCGTCATCGCCTGCGACGAGCACCACCACCCCGTGCATTTCGCCGAGAGCAAGATCTGACCGGGCGAGGAGGAGGTGACGCCCGGTTCCCTCGGACGCTGACGCTGCCTCGTCTGGTGCGGGGGATCTTGGGCTGAAATGTCCTGATCACACGCTGCTGCCCCCTAGTGCCCATTATACAGTACAGCCGCCCCTCCCCTATCCCACCCTCTGCTGCCCCCTAGTGCCCATTATACAGTACAGCCGCCCCTCCCCCACCCTCACCCTCTGCTGCCCCCTAGTGCCCATTATACAGTATGGCCACCCCTTCCCCACCCCACCCTCTGCTGCCCCCTAGTGCCCATTATACAGTATAGCCGCCCCTTCCCCACCCCACCCTCTGCTGCCCCCTAGTGCCCATTATACAGTATAGCCGCCCCTCCCCCAGCCCCACCCCCACCCTCTGCTCCCCCCTAGTGTCCATTATACAGTATAGCCGCCCCTTCCCCACCCCACCCTCTGCTGCCCCTAGTGTCCATTATACAGTATAGCCGCCCCTTCCCCACCCCCACCCTCTGCTGCCCCTAGTGTCCATCATACAGTATAGCCGCCCCTTCCCCACCCCCACCCTCTGCTGCCCCTAGTGTCCATCATACAGTATAGCCGCCCCTCCCTCACCCCACCCTCTGCTGCCCCCTAGAGCCCATTATACAGTATAGCCACCCCTCCCCCACCCCCACCCTCTGCTGCCCCTCGTGCCCATTATACAGTATAGCCGCCCCTTCCCCACCCCACCCTCTGCTGCCCCCTAGTGTCCATTATACAGTATAGCCGCCCCTTCCCCACCCCCACCCTCTGCTCCCCCCTAGTGTCCATTATACAGTATAGCCGCCCCTTCCCCACCCCACCCTCTGCTGCCCCTAGTGTCCATTATACAGTATAGCCGCCCCTTCCGCACCCCCACCCTCTGCTGCCCCTAGTGACCATTATACAGTATAGCCACCCCTCCCCCACCCCCACCCTCTGCTGCCCCTAGTGACCATTATACAGTATAGCCACCCCTCCCCCACCCCACCCTCTGCTGCCCCCTAGTGTCCATTATACAGTATAGCCGCCCCTTCCGCACCCCCACCCTCTGCTGCCCCTAGTGACCATTATACAGTATAGCCACCCCTCCCCCACCCCACCCTCTGCTGCCCCCTAGTGTCCATTATACAGTATAGCCACCCCACCACCTCCCACACCCTCTGCTGCCCCCTAGTGTTCATTATACAGTATAGCCGCCCTCCCCCACCCCACCCTCTGCTGCCCCTAGTGCCCATTATACAGTATAGCCGCCCCTCCCCCACCCTCTGCTGCCCCTAGTGCCCATTATACAGTATAGCCGCCCCTTCCGCACCCACACCCTCTGCTGCCCCTAGTGTCCATTATACAGTATAGCCGCCCCTTCCCCACCCCACCCTCTGCTGCCCCAGTGCCCATTATACAGTATAGCCGCCCCTTCCCCACCCCACCCTCTGCTGCCCCTAGTGCCCATTATACAGTATAGCCGCCCCTTCCGCACCCACACCCTCTGCTGCCCCAGTGTCCATCATACAGTATAGCCGCCCCTCCCCCACCCCACCCTCTGCTGCCCCTATGTCATCTCCCCTCTGTGACAAATAGCAGCCATCTCCAACTGTGTTCTTTCATTAAGAACTATCAGCCTGTTTCTCCTGCTGCTGTTACGTATTCAGTCTAATCCTCACGTTCCTTGTGTTAGTTTTGAATATAACACTTAACATTCAAAACTGATGAACAATTGTCTCCTGCCTGCCATTCTCTGTGCTCCCTAAACTCAATAAAACCTGAAACCTGCAAAGCAATTACTGTGTCACCCTAGAGGTGCCTCTCGCTAGCGCCCCCTGTCTCTGGCCCAGGGGCCTGCAATCACTCAGCTCTTTTCAGCAGGGTCCCACCCACCTCTCACGAGCGCCCCCTCCAGTCGATGGATCTCTTGGCAGGTCTCCCCTAGCTAAACCGCCTACACTTCCCTCCCTTCTGGGGTACGCTGTCCAGCCAGGCCTCTCTCAAACCTTTCAGTAATGTCCCGTAGCCCTCCGCAGGCCCCAGCATCTCTGTGGTCTTCCCCAGGCTCTGCTCCTCCGTCTGACCAACAGGGCCTCAGTACCCTACTTGGCCAGCTCACAGGTGATTATTCCTGCTCTGGGGTGGAACAGTGCTCCAGGCCTTCCTCCCCGAGGGCTCTTCACCTGCCCTTTAGGCCTCTGACCCTGGCTTTCCAGCTGGGTCCCTCTCAGTTCAGCCCCCTTCCTGAGATAACAGTTTCATAGACAGTCTCTTCCCAGGGCTTGTCTACACCCCCCATTGACCCAGGCTCACCCAGTTCTCCGGGTCCCAGCCTAGGGATCTTCTAAGTACCAGCCCTGTGCCATGCCCCTGTAACTAACTGTATTTCCCTGGACCGTTTCCCTGTAGCCTGTCTCACGTCAGCCCTGGCAGCCAGTCAGGAGCTATTCCCTCATTTCCCCGATCCCTGCCAGCAGCTCTCCACCTTCGCCCTTTGCAGCCAACCACAAGCACCACTTGCTCCCATGGTCCATGCTAGATGATCGATCGATTCAGGCCCTTTCAGCTCCTGCAGCCAGCGAGGAACTCCTCTTCTTCCACCAGTCCCGGGGTCTCAACGTCCCGGCCCTGGGGCCATATGCAACCCGAGCATTTCCCAACGGCAGCCTGCAGAGGCGAGACCCATGAAGCCACCCCGGCGGCTCTGTCTGCGGCAGGCATCTCCCCCCGCAGCTCCCATTGGCTGGGGGAGAGGGACGGCAAGAGAATCACTAGTTGCCGGGCAGAGTCAGCCATGGCGCGTCCCTTTTTCCACAATGAATATAAACAAGTCAAAATACCGAGCACAACTATCTGATTCCCACCTTGCTGCACATCAGGTGTCCGGCAAACACTATAAACTCTCTGGCAGGTGAAGGATTGTAGAACATTGTTCGCCAGTTTTATTCTTTCTAAGCAATTTGAAATAAAAAATACAATAAATGTTTTCTTTTCTGACACCCTCTTCGGTGAAGTTATTGGCCCGCTGGGAGGATTTGAGAACGAGCACTGGCCCTCAGGTAAATTGAGTATCAGACTCCTGCCACGGTCCCTGCGAGCAAACTGCGCTCGCTGTGGCCCTCCAGTTCCTTTTATTTCAGCCTGCTGGGCCCTCATTGGCTGCTCCCTGAAGCCTTTCGGATTGGCTGCTAACTCTACAGCCACTCTAGCCCACTTGGATGACCTCTCCACTGCTTCCTTCCTGGGATGGGTGTGGTAGGACTCTGAGGCCTCCAGCAGGAGGCCTTTGGGCCTAGTCCAGTCACATTTGGGGTAGCAAGGATGTAAATTGCTGAACATTTCAAGAGTGGGATTGGTCCTGCTTTAAGCATGGGGTTGGACTAGATACCTCCAGAGGTCCCTTCCAACCCTAATATTCTATGATTCTATGAAATGTGTTGTGTTTTTCTAATGAGATTCTCTGTGTTTTCAAGCCCCGTCTCAACCTTTCACCCAAGTCTTGGGAGCAGAACCCCGGTGTCCTGACGTCCACCTCTGGTCCTGCTCTAACCCACTGGGCCCCACATCCCATCAAGTGCTTGGAATTAAACCCAGGAGTCCTGAGTCTTCATGAACCCTTTTCTAACCCAGTGGAAACCATTCCCCTCCCAGGGTCAGTATAAGGGAGGCCGTCCAAAGAACTGTCCGCAAGGGGACACCTTGCACCTCCGTCTGCTGGACCAGGCCAACAGCCTGCTGGACTGAAGAGTCCGGTATCAAATATTTATTCCCCATGTAGGTACTTATAGACTGTGCTCAGATTACCCCTTCTCTTTGTTCAGCTAAATAGATTGAGCTCCTTTGAGTCTATCACTAGACAGCAGGTTTTCTGATCATTAATCTTTCTCATGACTCTTCTCTGAACCCTCTCCAACTTATCAACATCCTTCTTCAATTGCTCATGCCAGAACTGGACACAGCATTCCAGCAGCAGGGCGCACCAGTGCCCAATACAGAGGCCAATTAATCTCCCTTCTCTTACTCAAGATTCCACTATTTATGCATCCCAAGGTCAGATTAGCTTCTTTTCAGCTAATTATCTACCATGCCCCCCAAATCTTTTTCAAAGGCGCAGCTTCCCAGGGTAGAGTCCCATGTCCTAGCAGTATAGCCCTCGTGGTCTCTTCCTGGATGTGTGACTTCACATTTAGAGAAATTGAAAACAGGTTGTTTGGCTAGCTAGATTTTTACAATTTGTTTTACAGTAGGACCTCAGAGTTACGGGAACGAGGGTTGTTCATCACTCGAAATGTTCGTAACTCTGAACAAAATGTGATAGTTGGTCTTTCAAAAGTTTACAACTGAACATGGATTTAATACAGTTTTGAAAATTTACTATTCAGAAGAAAAATGTTGCTATCCCTTTATTTTTTTTAGTAGCTGATGTCTAACACAGTACTGTTCTGTATTTGTCCTTTTAATTTTTGCGGGGGTCTTTGCTACTTCCTGATTGCATACTTCTGGTTCGAAATGAAGTATGTGGTTGAGTGGTCAGTTCGTAACTCTGAGGTTCTACGATAAACCAGTTTGCAACTTCAATAATAATTGTCTTCTTGACACCACAGTTTGCCACGATATGGGCTCATCCAGGATTTGAACCCTGACCTCTCCTCCCATAGCTCTTAGCCCAACAAGCCGCTTGTATCAAAATCATAAAATCATAGAATATCAGGGTTGGAAGGGACCTCAGGAGGGATCTAGTCCAACCCCCTGCTCAAAGCAGGACCAACCCCGACTAAATCATCCCAGCCAGGGCTTTGTCAAACCTGACCTTAAAAACCTCTAAGGAAGGAGATTCTACCACCTCCCTAGGTAACCCATTCCAATGCTTCACCACCCTCCTAGTGAAAGTTTTTCCTAATCGCCAACCTCACCTCCCATTGTCACCACAAAGCACTTTCCTTGCATGGCTGATGGCTCTTTTGTGCCACCTGCTGGCGCAAATTCATTATCATCATCATCTCCTGTAGGCAAACCACAACTCCACTCTCAGTCCATTCCTTGCCAAAAACCAGCTGGGAGCGGCATTCAAATATCACACGGGGAGATGCCAGCTCCAGCCCTTTGGGGGCAATTTCTACTCAGATGATCAGGAACTGGGGGAAGTCCCTGGGGCAGTTCCCTGTAGGAATATTAATAAAGTGGATAATGAATTAGTTAATTCATCTGGGTTTTCTCCCTATTAAATTTTAATTACACACACACAGTAGCAAACTACATATATAAATTACGTGTCATGTGTTAACTATTTGGTACCTAACCTTTACTACACTTGAAACATTTAATTATATGTCATATAACTGCTTAAAATATGTCAATAATTTGTATTACCTTTTGCCAACAAACCAAATTTATAAAAATCCAGTTGGGTTTAAATCTTATTCCACCTTATCTTTGTTTTTCGTAGAGGAGAAACTGAAAAAATGAAGTAAGATAAAGAACAGAGGCAAACTTCAGAGGAGGGAAGGAATTGGGCAGAGACAAGGGACTGCAGAGGTTGGTAGTTATCAGTACATTAGATTAAACATACGTTTAGGGCCAGAATCTCTGCTTGGGGTTTGGCCCATTGTGAATATAAAATCACCTACAGGGTGACCCAGGGACCTTCTGAGGCCAATTGGCAGAGGACATATGGGTTACAGGAATCCCTGGGTCTGAGATTTCCAGTCGAATTCACCTGAAAATGTCATGTAAGGGGCTGTAATAAAAGCCTGCATCACACTGGCCCTGTGAATCACTGCAAGCCATAGGCCTGGGGGGGATTTCAGGAGTTCTGTATCTCTGCTCCAGATGATGTTCTCTAGCTCCGTGAGTTAAGACAGGCTCCCAAAGGGGGATCCACATTCTCCTGACAAGCCGCGAGGAAGAGACGCAGCTCTCTCTCTCTCTCTCTCTCTCTCTCTCTCTCTCTCTCTCTCTCTCTCTCTCTCTCTGGCTGGTCACGTGAATCCTGAGTCCTATACGGTGCATAGTCGGCGGTCCACCCGGACTCCTCATTAGGGGTAAGACAGCAAACACTCCAAACTATGTCTAGGAAGGACGGGGGTCTCCCCAGTTATTCCTGCAGGACAAGCTGCCTTGATTTTCTGAGGTGGGGTCATGACCACCCTGGTTGAAACTGCTGGGGAAAGAACTTGGGGATAAGGACTTGTAGGCGGCCGGGGAATGTTTTGTTTGTTGGGTTTAGTCTCCAGAAAGCACCGTATGATGTGTTCTTATACGTCACCCTTTGTGTCCAGTATTCTGGCTCCCGGTACTTGAACCCCTGTTCAGTGGTCATCAGCTCATTCTTGCTTGCACTCTGGATCTCAGTGACGATCCTCTGGGAACCGCAAACCCACACGCTCCTTGAGCGCCTGGTGGAACGGGGCTGGGTGCTCCGAAGGGCTGGAGGCTGGGCGGGTGCCTACAGCTCACCTGTGCCGGGAATGAGGCCTGCAAGTCTCCACTTGTCTTCCCAGAGGTGGTGCTTTTCCGATGAGCCGGCCTCAAGTAAAGGGTGGGGGACAGGGTGGAGGCGCCACACAAACAGGAAGTGTCCTAGGGTTAAAGCAGGGGTGGGCAAACATTTTGACCCGAGGGCCATATCAGGGTTGCAAAATTCTGTGGAGGGCCTGGTAGGGAAGGCGGCACCTCTCCAAACAGCCTGGCCCTACCCCTTATCTGACCCCACCCACTTCCCACCCCCTACTGCCCCCCTCAGAATCCCCAATCCATCCAACCCTCTCCCCCTGCTCCTTGTCCCTTGACCGCCCCCCTCCAGAAATCCCCTACCCTAACCACCACCACCCCGGGACCCCCACCCCCTATCTAAGGTCTGCTCCTTGTCCCCAATGGCACCCTCCCAAGACCCCCTTATGAAACCTCCCTATTTCCTGCCCCCCCCTACTCCCTTACCATGCCGCTCAGAGCAGCATCCTGGACAGAGCTAGACGTGCTGCCACGTAGGAACGCTCAGCCCGGCCTCCCAGAGCGCTGCCTGCATGGCGGGGTAGCTGCGGGGAGGGGGGCAGCAGGGAGGGGCCTGGGGCAGCCTCCCCGGCCAGGAGCCCAGGGGCCAGACAGGATGGTCCCACGGGCCGGATGTGGCTCATGGGCCATAGTTTGCCCACCTCTGGGTTAAAGGGACTTTTAGGTTAACTCACGTAAAGACAAGTCCTGAGGGGAATCTGCACTCACCACACTGGGTGGCCAAGGACTGGGCTCCAAGAGCGAAGTCACAGACCTGGGCTAGTCCCCTGGCCCGGCTCCCAGGGCAGCACTTGGCTGGGGTGCAATTCTTTCCTGGGGATGTCATTTGAGGTCTCCTGATTCCAGGGCACCCAGGGGAAGGGGGTAAACTCCCCCCACCAACCGCCTCTCCCACTGCTGGGAATCCTGCCTGATCTCCCCCCTCCCTCGGCCTGTGGTCCCCCAGCTTCCCGACACCCTCTCTACCAGGACCTCTCCCCAATGACCCCCCTCCTCCATCCTGTGCTCCCCCCACCACACCCATCTCCAGCTGCTGATGGGGCCAAGGGGGCCGGGAGCTGGCTTCTGTTCCCACCTCGGGCAATGACCCCAGAAACTCCCCAGGCCCCAGAGCCTGCTGGGAGCTGGAATGATTCTCCCAGGCTTGGGGGGCTTCCCCGGCAGGTGCCCCCAGGGAAAAGAGACTCACCGTCTGGGTGCGGCCGGGTGCTTCTCCCCACTCCAGCCCTGCTGACAGGCCACCGCTGACAGCTATGATCTGCTCCTCCATCCAGGTCGCTCTCAGCTCTCTCCCCTTTCGGGGAAATCCAGAGTCCAGCCCAAACCACAGGGAAGCCCCACGTCTGGTGGCCGTGATGTTGCAGAGGCCCCCATCCTGGGCTCATCCTTGGTGTCCCTGGCAGCCTCCCCTTCTCCCCTGGGTCTGGGGAGAGCTGGGGGGACCCAGGCCCTTCCTACGGGCTCCACCCCTATCCTGCCCCTGCCCGACTCAGGGTCTTCCCCGAGCTCCTGACCGTCCGTTCCTATCATGAGCTCACAGCGTCTTCCCAGCCGGCTACGAAGGCGGTTCTGCCAAGCGGCTCCCAGCCCCTCCACCAGCTGCTGGGCTGCAGCTCACACAGTGGGAGCTGGGATTGGGGATCAGGGGGACACACTGCCACACGCCCGACGGTGTGATCCCTGGGCAGAGACGATCCACACACAGCCTGTGACTCTTCACCGGGGGACACAAGCCAAGCCAGGTGTGCCGTCCTCCTGGTGATGAAGCCCAGGTACATTTCACCTCCATGTAGCTGGCCAAGGTCGGCCCGGCGCCCCCACCCGGGGGGGTTCACTTCACGGAGATCCACGGAGCTAACGTGCAGCACCTTGCCCCCGCAGCCTGTCCCACGAGGAAGACGATGGTGAGTCTCCGTGCGGCCGAGGGCGGCTGCCTTCCGTAGCGTGCCTGAGAGTGACTGTGTGTGTGTATCTCGCAGCTCCTACCCCTTGTCACCCAGCCACAAGCCTGTGGGCAAAACACTTGGGCTTGCAGCCCAGCCCAGACTGGGGCGTTTCCCAGGGAGAGCCCTGGCTGGGAGCCCGGGGGAATCACTGCGAAATATCACAGAGTCTGCAGCTCTCTTTCCCGCTGGCTTCATAGCTCAGTGGGTAACGCCCTGGCCTTGGGAACCAGGCACTGGGAGGTTCGCGTCTCACCGGGGTGTTGCTCTTTCAGATGGGCGGGGGGGGGGGAGTTTTGGACCAGGGAACATCTGAGAATTAACCCCCAGGACTCCCCTGCCCGCAGTGGGTCTCTTTTGTTACGTTCTTTGCCTGAGCCCAGTTCCAATCCCTCGTCAGGTCCGGTGCCACTTTCCCAGCGGCTGGTAGGGGAGCCGGGGCCCACCCACTGCTCCAGGTTCCAGCCCAGGGACCCTTCCATCCAGAAACTATGGTCTGCTCAATATTTTTCTGATTCCCCGGGCACCTTCTCTGCTCTATCTTCTGGCTCCCTCCTCCCTGGGTTTTCCAGCCCAAACTCCCTCCTCCCAGGGAGTCACTGCAGACTACTCCCCCTGCAGACCCTTTCGGTTCTCAGCTTACTGGCTTTCTACCCACCTAGTAAGTGCACCTTACTGCATCTGCTCTGGGCCTCCCCCAGGTGCAGCCCAGCAGGTTAATTAGACCTCCCCAGATACCTTAACCCTTTCAGGTGAGGAGTGGTATGAACACCCCTTCAAGCTGTGCATGCATGTGTTCCTGGGTGAAATTGTGGTCACCAGCCAACTTGTCCTTGTGCTCACGGTTTAGGGATGGAAGAAACCTCATAACATCATCTAGTCCAACCCCCTGCTCAAAGTAGGACCAACCCCAACTAAATCATCCCAGCCAGGGCTTTCTCAAGCTGGGTTTAAAAAACCTCTAAGGATAGAGATTCCACCACTACCCTAGGTAACCCATTCCAGTGCTTCACCACCCTCCTAGGGAAATAGTTTTTCCTAATATCCAACCCAAACCTTCCCCACTGCAACTTGAGACCATTACTCCTTGTTCTGCCATCTGATACCACTGAGAACAGTCTAGATCCAACCTCTTTGGAACCCCCCTTCAGGTAGTTGAAGGCTGCTATCAAATCATCCCTCACTCTTCTCTTCTGAAGACTAAATAACCCCAGCTCCCTCAGCTTCTCCTTGTAAATCATGTGCCCCAGCCCCCTAGTCATTTTTGTTGTCCTCCGTTGGACTCTCGCCAATTTATCCACATCCCTTCTGTAGTGGGGGGGGGGACCAAACCTGGATGCAGTACTCCAGATGTGGTCTCACCAGTGCCAAATAGAGGGGAATGATCACTTCCCTTGATCCACTAGCATTGCTTCTACTAAGGCAGCCCAATGTGCCCAGGTCCTTTTCTGCAGAACTGCTGCCTAGCCAGTCGGTCCCCAGCCTGTAGCAGTTCATGGGATTCTTCCATCCGAAGTGCAGGACTCTGCATTTGTCCTTGTTGAACCTCATCAGATTTCTTTTGGCCCTGTCCTCCAATTTGTCTCGGTCACGCTGTATCCTATCCCTACCCTCTACATCTCCACCCAGCTTAGTGTCATCTGTGGACTTGCTGAAGGTACAATCTATCCAATCATCCAGATCATTATTAATGAAGATATTGAACAAAACTGTCCCCAGGACCGACCCATGGAGAACTCAGCTTGATATCGGCTGCCAACTAGACATCGAGCAGTTGATCACTACCCATTGAGCCCAACAGTCCAGACAGCTTTCTATCCACTGTGATGGAGTCAGACCAGAAGGGTATAGGAGAGTGCTGGAAGGGAAGTATATCAGCCTCAGGATGTGCACCTTTTGGTGTCCCAGGAGGTGGGCGGGCCTAAGCCCACCCATCACTACAGTCCCTCCCCCAGCCTGGCAGGAAGGACACTAGACCCGGGGCCAACTAAATACAGGGGACAACTAATGAAAAAAGGCAGGGGAGTGCATGAGGGTCATAGGTTCAAAACGAGGGTACAGGATGGGGACACCGAGCAGAGGACCCCGCACGGCGTCCACTGCTCCGCGAAGCTGTCGAGGGAGCCAGTGGACACTGCCCAGTGGAACTCCGCCCGGATGCGTGACTGGATGAGTGACCTGAAGTAGGCCCCACAGTCGCACTGGACTCCCTCGTCTTGCATCCTCCTCCTGGTGTTGTAGATGGCTACTCTGGCAAGCGCCAGGAGGAGGTTGACGAGGAGGTCTCGCGACTTTGTGGGGCCACGGATGGGGTGCCCAAAAAGAAATAGGTGAGGGGAAAAGTGCAGCCAGAACCTCAATAGAAGGTTCTGGAGGAGCCGGAATAGGGGCTGCAGCCTGGCTCACTCGAGGTAGGCATGCGCCAGGTCCTCCCTCACGCCGCAGAAGGGACAGGTGTCAGGCAAGTACACGTCCATGCAAAGGAGAAGCTTCTAGAAAGCAGCAGAAACAGCTAGCCTGATTGGGACACCTGAAGCCAATCAGGGGCTGGCTGAAACCAGTTAAAAACCCTCCCATTTAGTCAGATGGGGGGGATGTCAGGAGCTGTGAGAGGAGGTTCTGCTTTTGGTGAGACTGAGTGGTTAGACAACATACCATACGCAAGGAAGGAGGCCCTGAGGTAAGGGTGAAGTGGAGTGTGAAGAAGCAGGGACTGCTGTGGGGAAGTAGCCCAGGGAATTGTATTGTGTTTGGTAACTAAAAGTTCAGCCATCTTAGCTGATACTATTAGGGTCCCTGGGCTGGAGCCCGGAGTAGAGTGCGGGCCTGGGCTCCCCCCTTTCTACCTCCCCTAACTAATCCCTGAGATTGGGAGACAACAGAGACTGTGCCAAGAAGGATAACTTCTCCTCACTGGCTTATGATGAAAATGGCTCAATGTCTCTAGAGAGAGAAGGGCTACGTGGAGGGTCACAGTGAGCCTCTGAGGCTAGTGAAATCTGCCAGGAAACGCAGGACCCACAAGTACAGACTTGGAGCTTTGTCACAGCACTTTATAGTCCATTCACCCAGCCATTACTTCTTTAACTTGCTGGCAAGAATCCTGTGGGAGACCGTATCAGAAGCTTTGTTAAAGTCAAGATATATCACATCCACTGCTTATCCACCAAGCCAGTTATCTCATCGTAGAAGGCCATCAGGTTAGTCAGGAATGACTTGCCCTGGGTGAATCCATGTTGACTGTTCCTGATCACTGTCCTCTCCTCCTCTCCTGCTTCAAAATGGATTCCTTGAAGACCTGCTCCATGATTTTGCTGGGGACTGAGGTTGACCGGTCTCTAGTTCCCCAGGCTCTCTTTCTTCCCTTTTTAAAATATGGGAAATATGTTTGTCTTTTTACAATCGCATTGGGCCTCCACCGGTCACCTCAAATTTTCAAAGATAATGGCCAATGGCTCTGCAATCACATCAGCCAATTCCCTCAGCACCCTCGGCTGCATTAGATCTGGGCCCATGGGCTTGTGTGTGTCCAGCTTTTCTAAATAGTCCTGAACCTGTTCTTTCACCACTGAGGGCTGCTCACCTCCTCCCCGTGCTGCGCTGCCCAGAGCAGGGCCGGCGACAGGGGGGTACTATGGGTAGAGCTGTACCGGGCCCCCCGACTTTCTGTCGCCGGCCCTGACCCAGAGCAGCAGTCTGGGACCTGACCTGGTCTGTGAAGATGGAGGTAGAAAAAGCATTGAGTACTTCAGCTTTTTCCACATCCTCTGTCACTAGGTTGCCTCCCCCATTCAGTAAGGGTCCTGCGCTTTCCCTGACCTTCTTCCTGTTGCTAACATACCTGTAGAAACCCTTCTCGTTACCCTTCACTGCCACTCCAGTTGTGTTTTCTTCTGACTACACCCCTGCCTGCTCTAGCAGACACTGTCCAGTCTGATGCTCTGTTTCTTCTCTATCTTTCCCCCGACCAGCCCGGACCCCCCAGATAATGACCGGGGAGAGGAAGGCCCCAGGGCCGGTTCCCAGCCACCCCTCTCCACTGGCACCAGCTATGGTTCTGGGGCCAGGTGTACCAGCTCCTGTCCCATACCCCCTGCAGTGTCCCCCAGTGATCACAGACTCAGGGCTTTGACACCCCCACAGTCCCGGGGCAGGCCCAGATCTGGCCCTAACGAGACTGCCCCTGACCCCCTCAGCCCGGACCAGCCCAAGCCGATCCCAGACAGAGAATGAGTCCCGAGGGCCTGTGTCATGTTGCCCAGCCCTACTGGCTCACCAGGCATCAGTTAGGGTTGCCAGATATTTAATTGTTCAAAACCAAATATCCTAGACCCACCCCTTCCCTGAGGCCCCTCCCCCTGCTCAGCCCCTTCCCCGGGCCCCCGCCCCTGCTCACTGCATTCCCCCTCCCCCAGTGGCTGGCTCAGCGAGGGCTCCATCTGGGAGTGAGGGCTCTGGGGTGGGGCTGGGGAGGAGGAGTTTGGGCTGCAGGAGTGGGCTCCAGTTCGGGGGTAGGGCCAAGGTATTTGGAGTGCGGGAGGGGGCTGTGGGTTGAGGCAGCGGGTTGGGATATAGGAGGGGGTATGGGCTCCGGGCCGGGGGAGCAGGCTCTAGGGTGGGCCTGGGATGAGGGTTTTGGGATGCAGGAGGGGGCTTCCACATTGGGGAGAGTTCACGGCTGGAGCAGGAGGTTGGGGCACGGGCTAACCTCGCCAGCTGGCGCCCTTCAAACAGAGAGGTCCTGTACCCCCTTCCCCAACTGCCATTGAGTCACCCAGCCTGTGGCCACTCAGGGACTAGGGGCAGGGCCTCTGCAAGGGGAAGGTCCCACATCCAATCCCCACCCCCTCGAGCTACCTAGTTCTGGGGCCAGCTCAGAGACAGAGCCCCCTGGAGAGGAAAGGCCCCGGAAATCACTCCCCGGACCTCGGAGCCAGCTGGTCGCCCTACCCAGGGCTGGAGCGGAGCCTCTGCACCTCGTCCCGTTCCCGGGTCCCCCTGAGCGACCTCGCTGGGTTTCTGACGTGCTGCTCGGGTTAAATCGCTCTGGACAGCCCGTGACTCCGCACCCAGCCCCCCCAAAACACGCCCCTCCATCCGCGGGTGCAGGAAAGGATTTTATTGCAGGAAACAGCGAGAAAATGAAACTCGGTGTCAGCTTCCCCCGGGCTCAGGCTCAGACAACAACGTCCCCCCGGCGCCCAGCGGATCAGGGATGGCAAAGGGCTGGACAGTGTCATGGGCACTAGGGGCAGCAGGGAGCAGGGGGTGGGGGAAGGGCGGCTATCAAGGGGTTCGTGGGAGATTTCCTCTATCCCGGGAGTGGGGAACCCGGATCAAGTCCGTCTGGGGTTTCAGAGCCGCTCGGCCTCTCCCGCTCCTGGTGGTTCGGGGCAGCCCCAGCCCAAGTCCGACCCAGTTGTGTTTGGATCCTGCCCAGCGAGACGGGCGCTGGGCTCAGGCTGAGGGTCTTGGTGCCAGCCAGGGGGGGCTGGGTG
The DNA here is from genome assembly GCA_032164245.1 of Sternotherus odoratus. Classification (NCBI taxonomy): domain Eukaryota; kingdom Metazoa; phylum Chordata; order Testudines; family Kinosternidae; genus Sternotherus; species Sternotherus odoratus. The sequence goes on from JAVMKO010000013.1 coordinate 30,630,861, forward strand.
CTCGGATTTTCACATGTGTGGATGGGAACTGGGCACCCAGCGTGGGAAACCCCCCGCGGACCCCAAGTGCCGGCCCGTGGGCTGGAGGGGAGAGGCTGAAGGTCCCTGTGGAGACGCCTGGTGGACGCTGCCCAAGGGGGGGCTGGGACAGGGCAGCACAGCCCCCAGTGAATGAGCACAGGAGGAGTGGGTGACAGCAGGGCGATCCCGTGCTCCCAGCTCACGGCAGATACGTCGGCTCCAAGTGCACGGGCCTCCGGTTTACACAGGCTACGCGGACCCTGGTGACTCCGGATGCAGCCCTGTATCTACAGCGTCCGGGTCGGGAGCCAGGCAGCACCCGGCACGTGGTGACCCTGAATGATCCGTTGCTATCATAGAGGTTGCCTCTGACGGGTCTCCCGCCGGGGCCGCAGACGTTTCGGAGCTGACTGGCGGGGGCCTGGATGAAGGTGTTGGTCGGTTTGCATCGGGGTCGGGTCAGCCCACGACGCTGCATGAGGAGGTTGCAGTAGATCCGGTCATTGGGGGCGTTGGTCTTGGGGAAGTCGATGTGTTGTAACACAAACTTCCGGTAGCTGGCACCTTCACTGAACTGGGCTAGGGTGGCAGCCAGCAGGATGAGGGGCAGTAGGAGCCTGAGGCGGGGTCCCCGGGGGGCCATGGCCGTGTCTGTCACTGGATCGACCTGCATGGGGGAAAGAGGGGCCATGGATGGAGACAGCATGGAGGCGATCTGCCTTCTCCATGGAACCTCCAGGGCCTGAATCCCAAGCCCGCCATTATATCCCCCACTCCACTCTGCCCCCCTAAAACCACCACAAGCCATGATCCCATCCCACTCTAGCCCCAGGGCTCCTCACCTCCCACTCAACTCTTGCTCAAATATAGGAGTGTTATTATTTTTACCACATGGCACCTAAACACCCTGCCGGAGATCATAGAATCACAGAATATCAGGGTTGGATGGGACCTCAGAAGTCATCTAGTCCAACCCCCTGCTCAAAGCAGGACCAATCTCCAACTAAATCATCGCTGCCAGGGCTTTGTCAAGCCTGACCTTAAAAACCTCTCAGGAAGAAGTTTCTATCACCTCCCCAGGTAACCCATTCCAGTGCTTCACCACCCTCCTAGGGAAAACGTTTTTCCTAATATCCAACCTAAACCTCCCCCACTGCAACTTGAGACCATTACTCCTTGTTCTGTCATCTGGTGCCACTGAGAACAGTCTAGATCCATCCTCTTTGGAACCCCCTTTCAGGTAGTTGAAAGCAGCTATCAAATCTCCCCTCAGTCTTCTCTTCTCTGCATGCTAAATAATCCCAGTTCCCTCAGCCTCTCCTTATAAGTCATGCGCTCCAGCTCCCTAATCAGTTTTGTTAACCTCCACTGGACTCATTCCAATTTTTCCACATCCTTCGTGTAGTGTGGGGCCCAAAATGGGACACAGTACTCCAGATGAGGCCTTACCAATTTTGAATAGAGGGGAACAATCACGTCCCTCAATCTGCTGTCAATACTCCTACTTATACAGCCCAAAATGTTGTTAACCTTCTTGGCAACAAGTGCACACTGTTGAATCATATCTAGCTTCTTATTCACTCTAACCCCTAGGTCCTTTTCTGCAGAACTGCTGCCTATCCATTCGGTCCCTAGTCTGTTGCAGTGCATGGGATTCTTCCATCCTAACTGCAGCACTCTTTACTTATCCTTGTTGATCTGCATCAAATTTCTTTTGGCCCAATCCTCTAATTTGTCTAGGTCCCTCTGTATCCTATCCCTACCCTCCAACGTATCTACACTCCTCGCAGTTTAGTGTTATCTGCAAACTTGCTGAGGGTGCAGTTCTCACCATCCTCCAGATCATTGATGAAGATATTGAACAAAACTGGCCCCGGGACTGACCCTTGGGGCACTCCGCTCGATACCGGCTGCCAACTAGAAATGGAGCCATTGATCACTACCCATGGAGCCCGACGATCCAGCCAGCTTTCTATCCACCTTATGGTCCACTCATCCAGCCCATACTTCTTTAACTTGCTGGCAAGACTACTGTGGGAGACCATATCACTGCTTTCCCCTCATCCACAGAGCCAGTTATCTCATCATAGAAGGCAATCAGGTTAGTCAGGCATGGCTTGCCCTTGGTGAATCCATGCTGACTGTTCCTGATCACTTTCCTCTCCTCTAAGATCTGGGCCCCCACTGTGCCATGTGATGCACAGACCCCAGTTGAAATCAGGGTCCCGCCATCTCTAACTCACTATTCCCCACTCCCCTCTTAGAGGTGGAGATAGAACCCAGGAGGCCTGACTCCAAGTCCATCCCAGAAACAAACCCTGTAGTTGTAGCCCCATAGGACACTGTTCTCTCCTCTCTCCCAACTGAATTGCCTCCAACTCACCCAAGTCCTTGTTACTTCACTGTCGTTGGAGCGATGGATCCCAGCCTCTGTGGAGCTGAACCTCACCCTGATCCTCCTGCCCGGCTTGGTGTGGGTTATACAGCGCCCAGCCCAACATGGAGGGGGAGGGCAAATCCAGTAAACAATTGTGTCATCAGGACTTTCTGATACCTGGCAATTAAAAGCAGTGACTTGGTAGGAAGTTGATGGGTGGGGAATAAATTGCAGGCGTCCTGCCTGGGACCTGGGCTCCACAGAAACTTCTCAGGGTGCGTCTACCCAGCAAGCGAAGGTGTGATTGTAGCGTGGGTGGGCAAAGCCGTGCCAGCTTTAATCTAGTGAGTGCCAGACCGCCAGGACAGTGGGTACCTCCTCTGGTTGGTAGCCCACAATGAAGTCCAGGCTACTGTGTCTCCACTTCCCTCTTTACCTGTGTTAGCCAGATTAAAGCTAGTGTAGCAATGCTGACCTGTGCTACAAATACTCTTCATTTGCTGCAGAGAGAGCCTGAGTGCTGACCCATTGGCACCTTCCTAATCCAGTCCTAGCCTAGAAACTCCCAGCCCTGCCAGTGCCCCTCTCTCCTGACCTGCAGGCCCTGCTGTCCCAGCCCTGGTCTCTCCCCACCTACCCACCCAGAGCTGTGCTAATTCCCCTCGATCTCAGCCTGCAGCCCCCTCCTCTCTCTCTGCCCTGGGCTCCCCACAGACACGTTTGTGCCGGTGGCCTTCGATCTTAACCAGCAGCCTCCCCACCCTCCCCTCTGCAGGCAGCCCTGGACCATAATGACAAACTATAAAAATGGCCTCTTCTCAGGCACATCAGGAATTTGGACGCCATGGGAACTAGTTGGAAACTGGGCATCTAAATCCCGTTGGCTGTTTGAAGGTGGTGGGCAGCTCACATATCCCTGGGGCTGCTGTGCTGTCAGAGCAGGAAGAGAGGAGATTAGCCCACTCCCAGCAGATCACACTCAGACTTAAATGCTGGGTGTGATGACACACCTTGCACATCCACATACCGTGGCCACTCACGCCTTCCCAGATTCCCAGAAATGGTGGTACTTCTGGGAACGGGGTGAGCCCACTCCCACTGGCGTGACCTAGCAGAGGTGATGCGCATTAGGTCATGCCCCACAGAAGACACCATTTTGAAGAGCGCACCCCTCCACTCCCATACGTTCCAGATCACGCAGGCCAGAGCAGAATGGCACATTCTTCAAAATGGCATCCCCTCGCTCATACTGGACTAAAGCACATCCCATTTCATCTGGGGACAAGCTACCTAAAAAGAGGAGTATATGGTTTAAAACAAGATGAATGGCCAACCTGCAGCCAGGTGATTCTTCCCTTCAGGATAAGAGCGATTCTCTGAAGGAAGAATTTCCAGTGGATTCCATTGGACGTCTGTCCTATTTGTGAGGGGCAGAAATGGGCCCTTGGAATTTTAATAATGAAAGGAGAGAAAGAGAGAGAAAGAGAGACAAGGAAGGACTGAGGGAGAGAGGGAGAGAGAGATTGACACAGGAGTATTGTGATTTTTTTCTCTTGGGACCGAAGCCACATCCAGAGTTTGCAAAGGGAACAGGATGGGTTGGGCAGGGTTGGAGGTTTCGCTTGTTTGCCCATCGGCTCTGGGCCAGTGAAGGAATGTGGTGTGTGGAAACAGACACTTGGAGGAATGCATGCAGATAAACACACGAGACACAAACACACACATGGCACAACACTGTAGACAGACAAGGGAAGGGTTGACCCCGCCCATGGTGGGCCAAGGAAACCACATTCCTTCACCCCCGCTACGAATGCTCCAACTGCAGTGCCAGTATAACAGGGAGCAGCTCAGAAAGTAGGATTTCAGTGGTTCCAAGTAGTAACAGACAGAACAAAGTGAATTACCAAGTAAAATAAAACAAAACATGAAAGTCTATATCTAATGCAGCTATAAAACTGAACACAGATAAAATCTCACCCTCAGGGATGTTTCAATAAGCTTCTATCACAGACTGGACGCCTTCCTAATCTGGGCACAATTCCTTCCCCTGGTATAACCCTTGTTCCAGCTCAGATGGTAACTAAGGGATTTCTCATGACTGCAGCCCCCTTTGTTCTGTTCCACCCGCTTATATGGCTTTTTCACAAGGGGGGAATCTTTTGTCTCTCTGGATCACCGCCCCTTCTAAATGGAAAAACACTAAGTTTAAGATGGATTCCAGTCCCAGGTGACATGGTCATATTTCCTGTGAGACTCCAAGCTTTCATTCCTCCCAGCCTGACTCACAGGAAGGCCTGCCGGCAAACAGAGCCACCCACAGTCAATTGTCCTGGATGAGGCAGCCATCAAGATTCCAACCCCCCATTAATGGCCCACACATCGCATAATTACAATAAGCCGTCAGAGTTATATTTCCCATTTCTAGTGTCATATAGAAGGAGATGCATTTATACAAACAGGATGGCCACACTCCCTAGATTATAAGCTTTGCAATGATACCTTAGAAGAGACCTTTTGCATGAAGTGTATTTTAGTTACATTGTACATCCCGTACCCTGGCCAGCAAACCCCCATTGGTGGTAGCCCATCCAGGGTCATCCCTAGCCATTTGGGTTCCCTACACAGCCTCCCGACAGCATCCCCAACCACCACCATCTGCCTTCTTCTCGTGGGAGTGGTTGTCATGGAACCCCCATCCCTAAGACAGTGCATCTCATGCTTTCCAGTCAGGGGAGACTCCTTCTCCTCTCTTCCCTCAGGTGTATCATCTACTCCACTCTCCGCATTAGTACCTGTGGAGAGAACATGAAAATGGTTGCTCCTCTGTATCTGCAGTGCTGGTACATGGATGCTCCTCTTGCTTCTTCTGGAGGTCACATGCCGCCAAATTTTTTCACCGGGATTCTGTCCCCGCTGTGCACCCTGCTCTGGTTCTTCAGAGTGTTATGCCCGGAGAAGCATATCCTGACATTTGTCCAGGAAATCTTCGTTTTCTCTTATGCAACACAGGGTCGATACTTGTTTCTCCAGACTGTGAACCTTCTCTTCCAATATGGAGACCGGCTTGCACTTTGTACAAAGCCGCTTCCGTCCTGTGGAAGAAAGACAAACAGGGCACATCCTGTGCAGGTCACAACAGCTGATCACCCACCATCCATATTATCTTCCTCAGCTGTTGCAGTAACGACTCAGAAAAGCCTGCAAGATGAAAGCCTCAGAGGCGAATTCCCAGTCAAACTTCCTCTGTTAGCCTCTCCGCTTTTCGTTGCTCAGCTGATTTGCAGCTGATGACCTTTTTATAACAGTCAGGCAAACTCCATTGGGACCAGTCACCCACAGGGCCTCCAAGAATCCTCCAGTATGAGCTAGTGTGCACCATATTCCTCAGTTGTCCTTGGTGTTTTCCTCCCCACCTTGCCGGCAGTCCCTTCTCCTGAGAGTTGACCTTGGACCAGCAACCTTTGTGACTAAGTCGGTCCTCCAGAGAATTCAGATGTGAAGAGAGAATCCAAAGGTGACCCCAGCATCCCCATGACCTCCTCAATAGTGCTAGAGATTCCTGTTAAATATCAACAATATGCCAACGTTTGAGAGAAAAAAACAGACACTCTACTGCCCCACCACAGCCATGGGAACAGAGATCCCCTTCAGATGAATTAACTCCCGCTTTGAACCCAAACTATACGCACTCTGGAGCTATCTTCAAGACCACCTGCAGAAGTGTTTGATTTGCCCTTTCATGTTCCCAGTGGGGGCCCCGGTGTTCTTTGTGTCAAAGAAAGAAAGCTCTCTCTGGTCCTGTGGGGACTTCAAAGCTCAAGAATGACAGGTAGATCCGTAACACTTATTAATGAGTTGTTTGGAAGACTCTCCCCTGCGAAGGCCTTCACAGAGTTGGATCTGGTGAGGCTCCGGAAAAGAGATGAATGGAAGACCTCCTGCCATACCAGGAATGTCCATTATGTGTATTTGTATGTGTAAACCTCGTTGTTGTTCAATGCCCTGGCAACCTCCCTACAGTTCATAAGTGACATTTTTAAGAACAAGAAAACTCCCAGTCTCTCCTCCTACAGAAGCTGGTCTATACACCTAATCAAGAAAACTGCACCTAATCAAGAAAGCTGGTCTATACACCTAAACAAGAAAACTCCCAGTCTCTCCTCCTACAGAAGCTGTTCTATACACCTAAACAAGAAAACTCCCAGTCTCTCCTCCTACAGACGCTGTTCTATACACCTAATCATTTTTGTTGCCCTTTTCTGAACCTTTTCCAGTTCCAGTATATATTTTTAGAGATGGGGTGACCACACCTGCATGCAGTACTCAACACATCAGCGTACCCTGGATTTATATAGCAGAAACATGATATTTACTGTCTTATTTTCCTAACATTCTGTTCACATTTTTGGAATGTGCACCTTGAAGGATGTTTTCAGAGAACATTCCACAATGACTCCAAGATCCTTTTCTTGAGTGGTAACCACTAATCTACATCCCATCATTTTATAATTATAGTTGAGATTCTCTTCTCCAATGTGCCTTACTTTGCATGTGTCAACTTTAAATTACATGTTCCAGTCACCCCGTTTTGTGAGAAGTTAGCAGAAGGCTTCAGGACCTGGTGGGCTGTGAAATCTATGGTGCAGATGAGCAGTATTGGGAGCTGGTAGAGAACTTTTGGCAAGAGTTCCATCAGTAATATCCAGAGAAACCAGGCCCTGAGGCCCCCAGGAGATGCCACTGGAAAGAGGGAATAAGGTCAGAAATCAGTGGCTGCCAAAGAGCCCTCCTGGAAGCAGAGCAACATAATCAGCACAGCTGACCTATAATAGGCTATCTGATTGGCTACACCACCTGATTGGCTGGAAGAGTCAGCAGCAATTCGGCGACTCCTCAGAGCAGTCATCCATGGTCACAAGAAATGTCTTGTTCCAGTTGTAGTAAGATGTGGCCCTGAAACATAAAGTCTTGTACCAGAGGACTAGCATGAGGCCTGAGGCCTAGTCTGAGGCCTGAAGCCTGAACCAAAGTAAGCAAAGGCACTGCCAAGCAAAAAGCTGGGCTGTGAGCCAGAGACAGGCCCTAATTGCAGAACTTGGCAAGCAAAGGGCTGCTAGAAAGTCCACGCTAATGATATAAGTAACTTGTGCCAAGACGGCACTTGGACATCCCGCGATCACAAGGTACAGCCAGGTGCATCTCAGAGACAGGGTGAAAAGGACAGCGTGATGGACAGTTCTGTGTGTTTGTATCAGCATGATCAAAAGGAGAGACAGCCCCCTAAGGAGCCAAGGGGCTGTACTTCAATGTGACAGGAGAGATGAGTGATCGGTCTTGCACTGTATAAAAGTAGGAGCCGGGGGACACATCATTGTCCAGCCTATGGGGTAGTGGCGCGTCCTGTCACTAACTGAGCTGTGTCCATTGTCTGGGGAGCACACAGGGACCAGCAGACCTGTTGATCGCTAATCCGGGAAAGCTAGAGACTGTGTTTCATTTGAGAATAAACCTGGCCTGGGTGCCTTCGTACCTTACTAGAGTCTGTGGTCTTTGGGGGTCTCTTGGGGTCTGCTGTGACAGAGATCTGCAAAGCCAGGGCACCACACCGAGGGAACACGCACGCAGCCGACTGATATCATCATCAAGCAAGAGCAGAGCAACACACCGGTAGCTACTGACATCACCAGTTCTGCTCCTGCCTTGACCTCAGCCTTACCCCTGCGTTACCTTACCCCAGTTCACCCCCTGGCCCTGACACTCAGCTCCAATTCCTGGCTACTAACTCCTTTTCTAACCACTGGGCCTGACTCCTCCTCTGACCACAAGCCACAGCTGCCAATATCGTGGTCACTGACAGGGATGAAGCATGTTTAAACTGTTCTACCTGCATGCACACTAGGATAGCACTGGAATAATAGCTACATGAGTACCAACACTGCTCTCCGCCTATCCACCCATCCCCAGACACCCCCCCCTCTATAATTACATTTGTGCCCATCCCTGTGTGGGAGCAGGACTGGCAGATGCTACAGGACTGTGGGAGGTTGTTATTGCCACGAATATACCTGGCACGTGGGACTGCCAAGCAGGGAATTGCAAAACTGGGAAGGAGGGCAGGTGTTATTATCAAGCAAAATGGGAATCCGGGGCCCATGATCCTTTGTTCTTTTAGAAGGTTCTGAACGAGTTCTCATCCTTTCCTTAGCAGGTCATCTTGATCCCTGTTACCCTCCTTCACTTCTTGAGTCTCATCACCTCTAAAGAGGTCCTCTCCGTTCCTTGCATCTGGTGGGATTTGGGACCTGAGCAGGGTAGAAGGTGAGTCCAGGACTCCTGGTTTTATCCTTTATAGGATCAACTGCATTAGGACAATGGCTGCTGGGAGTCCAGACTCCTGGGTTCTATCTCCCCACCCCTGAGGGGAGTTGTGTTTAGTAGGTCTGAAGTCAGGACTGGACACTGTCCTCCAGCAGTGACTGCACCAGTGCTCAAAAGCGAGGTAAAATGACCGCACTACTCCTTCCTGGAGATTCCGCTATTCGTGTCTTTTGGCCACAGCATGACACTAGCTCTTGTTCAGCTGATTCTCCACCAGAACCCACATTCCTAAGTACACCCATTGTTTTACCAGGGCAGAGTCATTCAGTTTTAATGACCTTTGATTGTCCAGTAGAGGCTTCCAGTCAGGGTGTTGGAGATACCTGATCTGTCCTCATTAGCAACCAGTGGCTTAAATACATCCTGGGGTATAGCATACCCCAGATTCCATAAGATTACCTAGGATTTTTGCAATGTTGTTGTAGCTGTGTTGGTTTCCGGAGTTAGAGAGACAAGGTGGGTGAAGGGATGTCTTTTACAGGCCCAACTTCACTTGGTGGAACAGACAAGCTTTCGAGCATAAACAGAGCTCTCTGTAATCTGTGAAGCTTGTCGTTTTCACCCACAGAAGTGAATCCAACAAAAGAGATTGCCTCGCCCCCCTTGTCTCTCTCAGGGTTACATACACGGATTCCACAAGCTAACACCTGGGTAATTAAGGAATCCCTTTCCTGGAGGGGAACGTTTCTGACACTTAGAGGTTGTCTTATGTATTGAAATGGGGTAGGGACTGGGTAGGAGCTCGCTGACCCCTTCATGTTGATTTTCAAGATGCCCTGGAGCACAGCAGAAGTTCCAGAAGGTTGGAGAAGCTAATGTTGTGCCAATACTTAAGAAGGGCGAATAGAACAACCCACATAATTATAGATCTTCCAGCCTGACAGTGATCCTGAGCAAAGTAATGAAGTAGCTGATCTGGGATTCTATTACTGAAGAAATCAGGATAGTGTCATTAATGCCAATCAACGTGGGTGTATGGAAAATCGACCCTGTCAGACTAACTTGATATCTTTTTTTGATGCGGTTACAAGTTTGGTGGTTAAAGGTGATAGGTTTGACATAGTGTACTTTGACTTCAGTGACACGTTTGGTTTGCTAGCTTTTGATTACAAAGCTAGAACAATACACAATTCACGTGGCCCACATTAGAAGGATTAAAAACTGGCTAATTAGTAGGTCTCAAAATGGAACTAGAAACAGGGAATGATCATGGAGCAGGTCTGTTTCCGGTGACGTCCCACAGGGATTGATTCTAGGCCTTACATGGGCCCCCAGTGAATCACTGTACCCAAAAGGGCTAATGAGATCCTGGGATGAAAGAAAAGGGGAATTTTCAGTAGGAGCAAAGACATTATTTGACTTCTCTATTTGTCATTGCTGTGACTGCCCCTGGAATATTGTGGCCAGTTCTGGTGCCTACAGTTGACGAAGGATGTTGATAAATTGCAGAGGGTTCAAAGAAGGGCCAGGAGAATGAATCCAGGATTAGAAAACACCCCTTAGAGTGGCAGACAAAAGGAGCTCAATCTGTTTAGATCAACAGAGAAGGTTCAGGGGTAACTTGATCACTGTCTATAAGTACCTACGGGGGGAACAAATATGTGATAACGGGCTCTTCAATCTAGCAGAGACGTCTAACACAATCTAATGGCTGGATTTTGAAACTAGAAAAATTCAGGCAGAAAATAAGGTGAACATTTTTAATGGTGAGGGAAATTGACCATTGAAACAATTTACCGAGAGTGGTGGTGGAGTCTCCACCGCTGACAAGTTGTTAAATCAAGACTGAATGTTTTTCTAACGGCTCCACTCTAGGAAGTATTTTAGGGCAGTTCTCTGGCTTTTGCTACACAGGAGGTCAGACAAGATCATCACAGTTGCCCCTTGTGTCCTTAGAGTCTGTGACTCCAGAGTTACTCTCTTGGAGGAGGAGAGACAGACGAGTTCTGCAGCTGGTTCTCCATTTTTTAAGAGATTTTCTGTTTTTTGAGGCCCTTCCAAACGCACCCCAGAATTCTGTTTGCAGGAGGTGTCTTATCACAGGGAGCAGCAGGAGAACCCAGCTCAGTCACATCTCCCAGAGCTCAGCCTGACACAACCTTCTCCCAACACCAATCCCACCACCGCATGGGTAAGTGATGAGAAGGGACAGCTCTACTGGATAATCATAGAATCATAGAATATCAGGGTTGGAAGGGACCTCTGGAGGTCATCTAGTCCAACCCCCTGCTCAAAGCAGGACCAATCCCCAACTAAATCATTCCAGCCAGGGCTTTATCAAGCCTGACCTTAAAAACCTCTAAGGAAGATGATTCTACCACCTCCCTAGGTACCCCATTGCAATGCTTGACCACCCTCCTACTGATTTTTTTTTCCTAATATCCAATCTAAATGGGCACAACAGGCAGCGGGGGTAGACACACACTGAGATATTTCAGGAGAGCCCATATCTCTGGCAGGACATGTGCTTTTTAATCCCCACCCTTGCCCGGCCTGCTGGGCCACTACTTTTAATTGCAGGATATCAGGAAATAGCCCTTACCCAATTAGAGTATTGGATCATCCATCCCACTCCTCCCCCTCCATGCCTGCCTGGGCTCCATATAACCCGCTCCCAGATGGGCAGGAACCAAGATTCAACTCCGCAGAGGCTGGGATCCATCGCCCTGAGGGCAGCAAAGGAACAAGGACTTGGGTAAGTTGCAGGAGATTCCACCAGCTGAGGGAGAGGAGAGAACGATGTCCCATGGGGCTGCAAGGGCAGAGTTTGTTTCTGGGAGGCAGCGTGAGCTAGTGGCTATTGCAGAGGGGCTCGGAGCCTGGACTCCATGGGGTGGGAGTGAGGAGAGGGAGTGGGGGCTAGTGTCAGTGAGGTTCAGTGCAGCACATCACACATGTCCTACAGTGGGGTGGGAATAATCACAGACTCGTAGAACTGGAAGGGACCTCAAGAGGTCATCTAGTCCAGTCCCCTGCGCTCATGGCAGGACTAAGTATTACCTAGACCATCCCTGACAGATGTTTGTCTAACCTGCTCTTAAATATCTCCAGTGATGGAGATTCCACAACCTCCTTAGGCAATTTATTCCAGTGCTTAACCATCATGACTGGAAGATTTTCCTAATGTCCAAACTAAAGCTCCCTTGTTGCAGTTTAAGCCCATTGCTTCTTGGCCTACCTCAGAGGTTAAGGAGAACAATTAGTCCCTCCTCCTTGTAACAAGGAGGGAGCGGGGCTTTACGGGGACACTGGATTGGGAGAGGAAAGAGGCTTTGGGCCCAGCAGGTTCCATGGAAGGAGGTGAACCCCACCCCGCACCCTCTCCATCCATCTCCCGTCTTATGTCCCCTCTGCAGGTCGATCCAGTGACAGACACGGCCATGGCTCTGAGAGGATCCCACCGTACGCTCCTGCTGACCCTCGCCCTGCTGGTGGCCTGCCTGGCCCTGGCCGGTGGGCAGAAGTGGAACCCGCTGAACGACATATTCCGGAGAAAGCATGTGGACTTCCCCAAGTCCTCCGCCACCAGCAACAACACCTATTGCAAGAAGATGATGTGGAACCGGGTGCTGTACTTGAAACCCATCAACACCTTCATCCATGCGCCAAACGAGGACATCAACAAAATCTGCACGACAAATGGGTTAGCCAGCGGGCCCTACCGGTACGTGAGCAACAGTCCCTTCAACATCACCATCTGCACGCTTAAAACCTGGGGCCTCTATTACACCGGGATCAGCACAACCCAAAGAATCGTTGTCACCTGCTTGCATGGTCTCCCTGCTTTCTATGTGAAGCATATATAAGCCCCAGCTCTTGTGACAGAGGCCAGGTAGGGAATCCTGCTTCCCCCAATCCTGCTCCAGCTCCTCCACCATACCAGGCTCCTCACCTAAACCTCTGCCCACAGGTCAAGTTGTACAGGAGTTTCCTCCCCTCACCCTCTGTCGCCCATTGTGCCCATTATACAGCATAGCAAATCTTTGTCCCCCAGCCCCTGATAGCAGAGCGATCTATCCAGGCCTTTTCAGCTCCTGCAGCCAGCCAGGAGCTCCTCTTGATCCCCCCGGTCCCTGCAAGCAAACTTCACTCACTCTGGCCCTGTAGTTCCTTTTATGGGAGCCTGCCCTCATCCGTTGCTTCCATTCAGCCTCTTGATCCAGGGATGGGTGTGGCAGGACCCATAGGCCTCCAGAAGAGGGCTGTCACAGTGCAACCCCTAAGGATGGAAATTGGCTTATGAATATATATATATGACATACCTGGAATATGTTTTATGCCACAGATGCCATGTAACGTATCTCTGTAAAGGGTTTGAGCTACTGAATCTATTCATTGTATTTGTATGTATGAATCTCTTTTGGATTCAAAGTTATGAATATTGGCTGTGTACTTGCTTGATTTTTAACTGCCTTAGTAAAGCATTTGGTCAGCATCTTGAGAGAGGAATGTGCAAGTTAAATCCCCAGTCAAGAAACACGTAACTGACAATGGATCGTGGGAGACTCCGGTCCACGGAAGAAGACTTCCAGGAGACACTCAAGACAGCATGTGGGCAAGGGCTGCTGCCTGTAAATGCTGAGTCCTGCATGGACATGTGACTCGCCCATGTGACTCCAAAACTCCATCTTGGAGATGGACTTTGCATAGGAGAGAGGAGGGGGCCTCCACCCACAAGAGAAAGTCTATTTAACCCCAGGGAGACCCTTCCATTTTATCTGGCTCAAGGGATAGCCTCTCCACCTCCCAAGAATAGCTGAAAGAAACTGGAACAAAGGACAGTAACCACGGGGGTGTGGGTGATTGCTGGACCCAGACTAGAAGGAGACTAGGCTGTAAAAGGAAGCTTACTGGAACACCAGTGAGGGTGAGGTTTTATCTGTATTCAGTTTACTTAATGTATTAGGTATAGACTTGCATGTTCTATTTTATTTCGCTTGGTAATTCACGTTGCTCTGTCTGTCACTGCTTGGAAACACTTCATTCCCACTTTCTGTATTTAATAAAATCACGTTTCACTTATTATTTAACCCAGAGTATGTATTAGTACCTGGCGGGGGCGGGGGGAGAACAGCTGTGCATATCTCTCTATCAGTGTTCTAGAGGGTGAACAATTTATGAGTTAAATGAGGTCAAACAGATTTCTTTGGGGGTTGGACCCCATTGGGAGTCGGGCATCTGAGTGTTAGAGGCAGGAACATTTCTTAAGCTGTTTTCACTTAAGCCTGCAGTTTGTGGGATGTGATTCAGACCTAGGTCTGTGTTTGGGGCCAGAGAGCGTGTCTGGGCCGGCCAGGCAGGGTTCTGGAGTCCCAAGCTGGCGGGAGACACAGGTGCGGACGTAGTCTTGGCACATCAGTTGGCAGCCATTAGGGGTTTCTGTGATCTGACCCGCCACAGGGGCCTTTGGGCCTAGTCCACCCCAACACAGTCACCCTCGGGAGAGCAAGGACATAAGCCAGGAGTGTGTTGGGAAAGTCCGGGTTTTCAGTCAGATTCTCTGTGTTTTCAAGCCCCATCTCAACCTTTCACCCCAGTCTTGGGAGCAGAACCCCGGTGTCCTGACGTCCACCTCTGGTCCTGCTCTAACCCCCTGGACCCCACGTCCCATCAGGTGCTTGGTATTAAACCCAGGAGTCCTGAGTCTTCACCTGCTCTTTTCTAGCCAAGTGGAAACCACTCCCCTCCCAGGGTCAGTACAAGGGAGGCTGTCCAGATAGCTGCCCACAAGTGGACATCTGCCCATGCTGGACCAGGCCAACAGCCATGATGGGTTCCCAACCTAGATGGACACACGGCCTATTCTCTACTGGCAACTCCAGTTCCCACCAATCACCTGTCCTTCTGGGAGCCCTGCCTGATCTCCCCACACCCTTTGGCCTGCTGTCCCCCCGTTCTCCACCTCGCCCGCTGCTGGAACCCCTCCCCGATGCCCCTATACACACTCCTCCAGCCTGCGCTTCCCTCCCCCATGCCCATCTCCTGCTGCTGATCGGGACAAGGGGCCTGGGAGCCCGGTTCTGTTCCCACCTCCGGCGCTGACTATGGAAATTCCCTGGGCCACAGTGTGAGAAATTCAGTCACACAGGCCCCCTTAGGACTGTCACCCGACGTGCTGGAATTACCTCTCAGCCCATTTTCCCCGACGGCTTGGGACTGCCTTGTTGAGCCAAACGCCCGGCGGCGAGACGATCCACACACAGCCTGTGACTCTTCACCAGGGGACACAAGCCAAGCCAGGTGTGCCGTCCTCCTGGCGACGAAGCCCAGGTACATCTCACTTGCATGTAGCTGGCCAAGGTCGGCCCGACACCCCCACGTGGGGGGGTTCACTTCACGGAGGTCCACGGAGCTAAAGTGCAGCGTTTTGCTCCCGGTGCCACGAGGAAGACGACGGTGAGTCTCCGTGCGGCCGAGGGCAGCTGCCTTCCGTAGCGTGCCTGAGAGTGACTGTGTGTGTATCTCGCAGCTCCTACCCCTTGTCACCCAGCCACAAGCCTGTGGGCAAAACACTCGGCCTTGCAGCCCAGCCCAGACTGGGGCGTTTCCCAGGGAGAGCCCTGGCTGGGAGCCCGGGGGAATCACAGCGAAATATCACCGAGTCTCCATCTCTCTTTTCCTCTGCCCCCCTCCGACAGCTGGCTCCAGAGCTCAGCGGGTAACGCCCTGGCCTTGGGAACCAGGCACTTCGTTGCGTTCTTTGCCTGAGCCCAGTTTCAATTCTGCCACTCGGTTCCCCGGTCCTGCCCGCCCCCCAGCCCTGCCCCCAATCCTGAGAAATGCAAAGAGCGTGTGGGGATGGGGCGGCGTATCCCAGGGGCGATGACATCCCAACAACATGCAGGGCCCTGGGATGTTAGGATAGGGCGTGGCTGCTCCTTCTGGGGAGCGGGGCCAGAAATGGTACCAGCCGTGCGTGTGTGAGTTTGTGGGTGTGTCTGTGCGTCCGCATGTCCTTGCTGTCCCCAGTGGGAGAGGACGAGTCCGGTTGAGGTGGGGGTGGCTGGGGGGTGTGAATCGGCATGTGTAAGCCTGCGGGTTTGTGTCTGGTTCTCCGTGTGTCTCTGTGTGCATGTGTACACGCCGCGCGGTACCTCCCCTGGCCACCCAGGGGATTCACTCCATACGAGTCTGGCTCTTGGGTCGTGCGCTGTCCCCACGGCCCCTCTCACTCTCAGCGTGTTCCTTCTTCGGGACCTGACCCTCCACTCTCTGGGTTTCCCCTCCTGGGGGTATCACAGCGCCAATGGATCAGTTGTCCTCATGCCGCTCCAGACAGGCTTTCAATCCCGCCTCAGCCCCAGTGCCACTTTCCCAGCAGCTGGTTGTGGAGCCCAGACCCACCCACTGCTCCAGGTTCCAGCCCCGGGACCCCTCTGTCCAGCACTCTGGTCTGCTCGGTCTCAGACCCTGATTCTGATTCCCTGGGCGCCTTCTCTGCTCTATCTTCTGGCTCCCTCCTCCCTGGGTTTTCCAGCCCAAACTCCCTCCTCCCAGGGAGTGACTGCAGACTACTCCCCCTGCAGAGCCTTTCGGTTCTCAGCTTACTGGCTTTCCACCCGCCTGTCCTGCACCTGCTCTGGGGCGCTTGCTTAGCCAGCCTGGTCCTCCCTCAGCTGCAGCCTAGCAGGTTAATTCGACCTTCCCCGGATACCTTAACCCTTTCAGGTGAGGTCTGGCATGAATACCCCCATTGCACTGACTATGGCTGTGTGTGTTCCTATGTTTGTTTGTGATCACCAGCCAACTTGCCCCTGTGCTCACTGTTTAGTAACTGTTTGTATGTTTAATTGTCGTGCCAGTGAAGCATTGATAAACAGAGTTGTGTGTATCACAGTTGTGTTTATCTCTCGGAGGGGGGAAGGGGAGTGACCCTTATTTCCCCACCGTGGGCCAAGGGCAGGGTTGGAGTTTCAGCCTGCTCACCCATCGGCTCTGGGCCAGTGAAGGAACATGGTGTGTGGAAAGAGACACTTGGAGGAACACATGAAGATAGACACACAAGATACAAGTTTGATGGTGTACCCCATCAGGCTTTATGGGGAGATGTTTAAAAATATATATATATGACATCACTGGAATATGTTTCATGCTACACTTGCCACGTAACATATCCCTGCAATGGTTCTGATCTACTGAATCTCTTCCTCTTATTTGGATGTATGTATCATTTTTGTGTTCGAGGTTGTGAATATTGGCTCTGTACTTGCCTGATTTCTAAGTGGCCTTGGTAAAAGTATTTGATCAGCTTTCTGAGAAAAGACTATTCTCGGTAAGGGCCCAATCAAGAACCACTTAAGCCAACAATGAATTTGGAGACACCAATCCACATCTTATCAGCTTTGCCAGGAATGTGGCTTGTCTGGTAAGGGACTCAGTCTTGCAGGGACATGTGACTTCCCCATGGGACTCCAAATCTCCATTTATAACTGGATTCTACACAGGGGGAGAGAGGGGTGTCCAACCAGAGGAGAAAGTCTATAAAAATTCCTGGGACACCCCTCCAGTTGGTCTTCAGCTGGCTTAAGAGATAGCCTCTCCACCCGCCAAGGATACCTGAAAGAAACTGGAACAAAGGACAGTGACTACAGGGGATGTAAGTGATTCCTGGACCCAGATTAGAGGAAGTCTGTAAAAGGAAACATCTCTGAGGGTGAACTTTTTATCAGTATTCAGTTTTATTACTGTACTAGCAAAAATACCCGGTGTTGCTCAGGTCCGTTGGAGGGGGGAGGGGGGAGAGAGCTGAGCTGAGCGAGTGCAGGGTCCATTGTAGGGAGGAGGGGGGAGAGAGCTGAGTGAGTGGGGGGCGTTGGAGTGGGGAGAGAGGGGGAGATTTTAAAAATTTTCGATTCTTACCTGAGGGGGGAGAGAGCTGTACTTAATAGAATCACCTTTTCCTTATTAATTAACCTGGAGTATGTATTCAGTAAAAAGTGATTTTATTAAGTATAAAAAGTAGGATTTAAGTGGTTTCAGCTCATAACAGACAGAACAAACTAAGCTGCAAAGCAAAATAAAACAAAATACACAAGTCTAAACCTAATACGTAAGAAACTGATTTCAGGTAATAGCTCACTCTCAGAGATGTTACAATAAGCTTCTTTCACAGAATAGACGCCTTCCTAGTCTGGGCCCAATCCTTTCCCCTGGTACAGTCCTTGTTAGTTCCAGCAGACATCTCAGGTGGGGAGCAGGAGTTTCCTCATGACTGCTTGCCCCCTTTGTCCTGCTCCACCCCCTTTTATAGTGAACATGTTTGACAGAAAACAACTGACACCCTGTTGCCCCATCACAGCCATGACTGCCCCATTAATCTGACCCTGGGAACAGAGGTTCCCCTCAGGTGTATTGATTCCCTCTTTGAACCCAAACTATAGGCAGAGATACCTTGAGAAAAACCAGCAGAAGAGGTGGATTTGTCCCTCCATGTCCCCAGTGGGGTCTCCAGTCTTCTTTGTGTCAAAGAAAGAAAGCTCCTGGCCTTGTGTGGACTTCCAAGCTCTGAAAAGCATTACAGGGACATCTCTACCACTTAGTAATGAGCTGTTTGAAAGACTCTCCCCTGCAAAGGTCTTCACAAAGTTGGACCTGGTGAGGATTCAGAAGAGAGGTGAATGGAAGATCTCCTTCCATACCAGAAATGGCCACTATGTGTATTTGGTCATGCCCTTTGTGGCTGTGCCGTGCCCTGGCAAACTTTCTGCATTTCATGAATGACATCTTTAGGGACACGCTGGATCAATTTCTCGTCATGTACCTGGATGACATCCTCACTTTCTCCAAACGTCAGGATAAGACCATCAGAACGGCCACACTGGATCAGAGCAAATGTCCATCTAGCCAGTAACCTGTCTTCGGACAGTGGCCAATGCCAGGTGCCCCAGAGGGAATGAACTGATCAGAGCAACTACTGAGTGATCCATCCCCTGTCATCCACTCCCAGCTTCTGGCAAACAGAGGCTAGGGACACCACCTCTGCCCATCCTGGCTAATAGCCATTGATGGACTTATCCTCCATGAACTTATCTAGTTCTTTTTTGAATCCTGTTATGGTCTTGGCCTTTATGACATCCTCTGGCAAAGCAGACTGACTGTGTTGTGTGAAGAAATACTTCCTTTTGTTCATTTTAAACCTGCTTCCTGTTAATTTCATTGGGTGACCCCTAGTTCTTGTGTTATGAGAAGGTATAAATAACATTTCCTGATTTACTTTCTCCACCGCAGTCATGATTTGATAGACCTCTACCATATCTCCCAAGCTGAAAAGACCCAATCTTATTATTTTCTCTTTATATGTGTAACCCTTCTGCCCATCAGTGTTGACAGCAACACAAGGGCCGGGTTCAGTATCCAGGGGTTCCATTCTAATGACACAACACAAAACCGGCTCGAGCCCCCACCCAGTGACCTGGGACAACCATATACCACCCTTCTGGGCGCCTCTAAGAGGCAATACTTCCCCTCTCGCAAGCACAGAGTCTGAGTGTACCAAAACCCGTTTAATGACAGAGAGAAGCACTATGGCATATTATTGGGTAAACACCACAAACAGGATTCACAAACCAGAATCCCCCACACACACACACACACAAGCAATTG
The DNA here is from genome assembly GCA_032164245.1 of Sternotherus odoratus. NCBI lineage: Eukaryota > Metazoa > Chordata > Testudines > Kinosternidae > Sternotherus > Sternotherus odoratus. The sequence goes on from JAVMKO010000013.1 coordinate 30,650,239, forward strand.
GGCTGTGTCCTTTCCCTGGGGTTCTTGAGTCCCGCAAGTCCCAAAGTCACCCAAGGTCCCAAATGTCCAACAGCCCCGGCAGAGTTCAAAAGTTCATTAGCAGAGTTTTACCTCCCCACCTGGGTGGAAATGGGGGGGCAGGTTAAGGGGCATCTTATGTGGTCAGAGGCCGACTGCACCGCTTCTCCATGGGGTTGTGCTGCAGTCCTCACCATGGGCTGTTCCATCAGGTGCCCAGGAACTGCTTCACCAGCTGCTCTGCTCTGTCAGCCCTGCACACCACCAGCCACTCCGCTAGCAGTGACCTGAACAGCTCCGCTCTATCTGCAGCTGCTGCTCATCACAAGCTAATCCGCTAGTGGTGACCCAGACGGCTCCACTTCATTCGCTGCTCAGCAATACGATACCAGGCCCCCCTACAGGGCTCAGTGATCTCAGCTCACAAGTGATTTCAGCACTCAAGTGATCTCAGCTCATAGTAGGGGGTCCATAGTGCAATTACCCTACATGGCCCAAAGGGAGTTCAGCTTAGCAAACCAAACCTAGAGTCCTAATGGAATCAAACATTAGCTCTGACATTCTGGAGGGGAGGGGAGGGGAGCAGAGCAGAGACACAGTGCAATAGGCTATTGTTCAGCCCTTAGACAAGGCCTTTACCATAATATAGAGAAACCTATCTACTCCCTCCCTCAGTTCAGTGGGTTTTGGAACCCCTGTCCCTTGGCTAGTGAGTGCTACCTAGCTGATGGCGAGTCCCTCCAGCATCCCAAAGGCCAAATACATGTCCCAATCCCTCATTCACATAAACAGGTTAATCAACACTTTATCATTCTTGCCCCAATACCAGAGAAACTGGGGGTCCCACAGTAGCCAAAGTGATCATTTGGGCTGTTAGAGCGCGGGCTAGGTGCGGTGGGTGTGTCTATGCAAATAAGATGTTATTTTCCAAAACTCACTGCAATTCCTGCAATTCACCACCAGATGTCAGGGTGGAGCTCATCCTGACACTGCTTACATATGAATCAGAGAGGTAGCCGTGTTAGTCTGGAATAGCAGAGGTAACAAAGTCCTGTGGCACCTTAAAGACTAACTATAAAGTTTTGAAGCATAAGCTTTCGTGGGCTAATTCCCACTTCGTCGGATGCAAGCAGTGGAAGTGTCCAGAGGCAGGTATAGATAAATAGTCAGGAACAAGGTTAGTCCAATCAGGCTGAACCAGCTTGTTATCTCCAATCAGGGAGGGTGAGATGTTCTTCTAGCAGCTGAATTGAAGGTGTGAATTCGGAGGGAGGAGAAGCTGTTTTTGTAATTAGAAAGACACTCAAGGTCTTTGTTCAGTCCCAGATTGATTGTATTAAATTTGCAAATGAATTGCAGCTCTGCAGTCTCTCTTTGCAGTCTGGTCTTGAAGCAATGTCCCTCTGCTATGTACATCGGCCAAACTGGACAGTCCCTACGAAAAAGGATAAATGCACACAAATCAGATATCAGGAATGGCAATATACAAAAACCTGTAGGAGAACACTTCAACCTGCCTGGACACACAATTACAGATTTAAAAGTCACCATACTGCAGCAAAAAAACTTCAAGACCAGACTGCAAAGACCCCAGCGTTTTATAGGTAGAGTTGGGATCATGTTTTCCAAGGTGCATTACTTTGCATTTATCAGCATTGAATTTCATCTGCCATTTTGTTGCCCAGGCGCCCAGTTATATGAGAAGCTACAGCAGAGCCAGCCCAGAGGCAGGGCAACCTGACGAACACAGGTGGCCATTAAAAGCCTGCCTGATTGGCAACACTACCTGACTGGCCGCTGGAAGAGTCATCAGACTGGCACTTAAGCTCCACAGCAGCAGTTCAGTGACTGTTCAAAGGATTTATCTGTGATCACTACAGCTCCGATTCCATCTAGTTCCAGTCCTGCTCCTTCCTGGGACCCAGCGCAGCTCCTGCATTGACCTCAGCCTTACCCTACTCCGGTTAACCCCCTGGCCCTGACACTCAGCTCCAATTCCTGGCTACCAACTCCTTCTCTAACCACTGGGCCTGACTCCTCCTCTGACCACAAGCCACAGCTGCCCATATCGTGGTCACTGACAGGGATGTAGCATCTCTCCAACCACTTGGCACAAGATATCATGAAATCATGTTCTAGGTCTACCTGCATGCACACTAGGATAGCACTGGACGACTAGCTACATGAGTACCAGCACTGCTCTCTGCCTATCCACCCATCCCCAGACACACACCTCTCTCTCCCTCTATAATTATGTTTCTGACCATCCCTGTGTGGGAGCAGGACTGGCTACAGGACCGTAGGAAGTTGTTATTGCCACGAATGTTCCTTGAAGGTAAGAGTGATGGACCCGCCAAGTTGGGAACCAGGTCGGGTGTTATCACCATGCAAACTGGGAGTCTGAGGCCCATGATCCTTTGTTCATTGAAAAGGTTCTTAACGAGCTCTCGTCCTGATTTTGCTTAGGAGGTCATCTTGGCCCCTGTTACCCTTCTTCACTTCTCGAGTCTCATCACCTCTAAAGAAATCCTCTCCATTCCTTGCATCTTGTGGGATTTGGGACCTGAGCAGGGTGGGGGATGAGGCCAGGACTCCTGATTTTATCCTTTAAGGAGTGGTCCCCAACCCCCTGGCTGCAGACCGGTACCGGTCCGTGGATCAATTGGTACCGGTTCGCGAGGAGCAGCGCCCCCCCCCCCCCGGTCCCCTGGTCACGCCGGGCCGCCCTCACGCCCCCCCCCCCCCGGTCCCCCGGTCCGCGGTGATAAAAAGGTTGGGGACCACTGCTTTAAAGGATCAACTGTGTTAGGACAATGGCTGCTGGGAGACCAGACTCCTGGGTTCTATCTCCCCACCCATGAGGGGAGTGGTGTTTAGTAGGTCCGAAGTCAGGACTGGACACTGTCCTCCAGCAGTGACTGCACCAGTGCCCAGTACCCAGGTAAAATGACCTCGCTACTCCTTCCTGGAGATTCCGCTATTCGTGTCTTTTGGCCACAGCATGACACTAGCTCTTGTTCAGCTGATTCTCCATCAGAACCCACATTCCTAAGTACACCCATTGTTTTACCAGGGCAGACTCATTCAGTTTTAATGACCTTTGATTGTCCAGTAGAGGCTTCCAGTCAGGGTGTTGGAGATACCTGATCTGTCCTCATTAGCAACCAGTGGCTTAAATACATCCTGGGGTATGGCATACCCCAGATTCCATAAGGTTTACATAGGATGTTTGCAATGTTGTTGTAGCTGAGTTGGTTTCCGGAGTTAGAGAGACAAGGTGGGTGAAGGGATGTCTATTACAGGCCCAACTTCTCTTGGTGGAACAGACAAGCTTTCGAGCATAAACAGAGCTCTCCGTAATCTGTGAAGCTTGTCGTTTTCACCCACAGAAGTGGATCCAACTAAAGAGATTGCCTCGCCCGCCTTGTCTCTCTCAGGGTTACATACACGGATTCCACAAGCTAACACCTGGGTAATTAAGGAATCCCTTTCCTGGAGGGGAACGTTTCTGATGCTTAGAGGTTGTCTTATGTATTGAAACGGGGTAGGGACTGGGTAGGAGCTCGCTGGCCCATTCGTGTTGATTTTCACGACTCCCTGGAGCACAGCAGAAGTTCCAGAAGGTTGAGGAAGCTAATGTTGTGCCAATATTTAAGAAAGGCGAATAGAACAACCCACGTAATTATAGATCTTACATCCTGACAGTGATCCTGGGCAAGGTAATGAAGTAGCTGATCTGGGATTCTATTACTGAAGAAATCAGGATAGTGTCATTAATGCCAATCAACGTGGGTGTATGGAAAATCGACCCTGTCAGAGTAACTTGATATCTTTTTTTGATGAGGTTACAAGTTTGGTGGTTAAAGGTGATAGGTTTGACATAGTGTACTTTGACTTCAGTGACACGTTTGGCTTCCTAAACCACAAAATTTTGATTACAAAGCTAGAACAATACACAATTCACGTGACCCACATTAGAAGGATTAAAAACTGGCTAACCGGTAGGTCTCAAAATGGAACTAGAAACAGGGTGTGACGAAGTGGGAGTACTGTGTGTGTGTGTGCCTCAGTTTCCCCTATGCATTTCTTGAGCGTCTATGTGGAGGGAAAGGAATGTGTAGCTGATGCAAAGCAAAGCCAAGGTAAAGCTGTAACCTGACCCCAAGTGGGGGAGGGAGGTCAACTGAACCTGTTGGAGGGAGGTCAGGTGATGCCTCCAAGCCCGGGAAACCAGACAAGGAACAAAGGAGAGCAGGGAGTGACTAGAGGGGGTTTGGGGTCAGTCTGGGTCTAGCTGGGAAGGGGGAGAGAAGCCATCTCGCTCCCTGGCCCAAGATGGATCCAGCGGAGGGCTCACGGAGGGCTCACGCTCGCTCGCTCATTCTCCTAGCACCCCAGAACGACCTGCCTGACTGGATGGGCCCTGTTGAGACTGAGAAGCTGTGAGTTGGATGGTGTTCCTGACATCTCAAATAAACCGTCTATTCTGCTGGCTGGCTGAGAGTCACGTTTGACTGGATTTCGGGTGCAGAACCCATGGGCTCCCTCAGGACCCCGCCCAGGCGGGCTTGCTGGGGGAAGCACACGGAGGGGCAGAAGGTGCTGAATGCTCCGAGGTCAGACCCAGGAAGGTGGAAGTGGGTACCCCTGAAGCTCCTGGCCTGGGAAACAGGCTGTGTACGGAGAAGGGGCCCTTCACCCGGAGTCCGGTCTGGCTTCCTAGGGAGCGGTTCCAGTCCATCGCCCAGGCACTCCGTGACACAGGGAATGATCATGGAGCAGGTCTGTTTCAAGTGAAGTCCCACAGGGATTGATTCTTGGCCCTAAATGGGCCTCCAGTGAATCACTGCACCCAAAAGAGCTAATGAGATCCTGGGATGAAAGAAAAGGGGAATTTTCAGTAGGAGCAAAGACATTATTTGACTTCTCTATTTGTCATTAATGTGACTGCCCCTGGAATATTGTGTCCAGTTCTGGTGCCTACAGATGATGAAGGATGTTGATAAATTGAAGAGGGTTCAAAGAAGAGCCAGGAGAATAAATTCAGGATTAGAAAACACCCCTTAGAGTGGGAGACACAAGGAGCTCAATCTGTTTAGATCAACACAGAGAAGGTTCAGGGGTAACTTGATCACTGTCTATAAGTACCTACATGGGGAACAAATATGTGATAACGGGCTCTTCAATCTAGCAGATACGTCTAACACAATCCAATGGCTGGATTTTGAAACTAGAAAAATTCAGGCAGAAAATAAGGTGAACATTTTTAATGGTGAGGGAAAATGACCATTGAAACAATTTACTGAGAGTGGTGGTGGAGTCTCCACTGCTGACAAGTTGTTAAATCAAGACTGAATGTTTTTCTAAAGGCTCCACTCTAAAAAGTATTTTAGGGCAGTTCTCTGGCTTTTGCTACACAGGAGGTCAGACAAGATCATCACAGTTGCCCCTTGAGTCCTTAGAGTCTGTGAATCCAGAGGGACTCTCTTGGAGGAGGAGAGACAGACGAGTTCTGCAGCTGGTTCTCCATTTTTTAAGAGATTTTCCTTTATTTGAGGCCCTTCCAAACGCACCCCAGAGATTCTGTTTGCAGGAGGTGTCTTATCACAGGGAACAGCAGGAGAACCCAGCTCAGTCACATCTCCCAGAGCTCAGCCTGACACAACCTTCTCCCAACACCGTATGGGTAAATGATGGGAAGGGGCAGCTCTACTGGATAATGGGCACAAAGGGCAGCGGAGGTTGACACACCCTGAGATATTTCAGGAGAGCCCATATCTCTGGCAGGACATGTGATTTTTGATCCCCACCCTTGCCCGGCCTGCTGGGCCACTACTTTTAATTGCAGGATATCAGGAAATCCTCCTTACCCAATTAGAATATTGGATCATCCCTCCCACTCCTCCCCCTCCATGCCTGCCTGGGCTCCATATAACCCGCTCCCAGATGGGCAGGAACCAAGATTCAACTCCGCAGAGGCTGGGGTCCATCGCTCTGAGGGCAGCAAAGGAACAAGGACTTGGGTAAGTTGCAGGAGATTCCACCAGCTGAGGGAGAGGAGAGAACGATGTCCCATGGGGCTGCAAGGGCAGAGTTTGTTTCTGGGAGGCAGCGTGAGCTAGTGGCTATTGCAGAGGGGCTCGGAGCCTGGACTCCGTGGGGTGGGAGTGAGGAGAGGGAGTGGGGGCTAGTGTCAGTGAGGTTCACTGCAGCACATCATACATGTCCTACAGTGGGGTGGGAATAATCACAGACTCGTAGAACTGGAAGGGACCTCAAGAGGTCATCTAGTCCAGTCCCCGGCGCTCATGGCAGGACTAAGTATTACCTAGACCATCCCTGACAGATGTTTGTCTAACCTGCTCTTAAATATCTCCAGTGATGGAGATTCCACAACCTCCTTAGGCAATTTATTCCAGTGCTTAACCATCATGACTGGAAGATTTTCCTAATGTCCAAACTAAAGCTCCCTTGTTGCAGTTTAAGCCCATTGCTTCTTGGCCTACCTCAGAGGTTAAGGAGAACCATTTCTCCCTCTTCCTTGTAACAAGGAGGGAGCGGGGCTTTACGGGGACACTGGAGTGGGAGAGGAAAGAGGCTTTGGGCCCAGCAGCTTCCATGGAAGGAGCTGATCCCCACCACGCACCCTCTCCATCCATCTCCCGTCTTATGTCCCCCCTGCAGGTCGATCCAGCGACAGACACGGCCATGGCTCTGAGAGGATCCCACCGTACGCTCCTGCTGACCCTCGCCCTGCTGGTGGCCTGCCTGGCCCTGGCCGGTGGGCAGAGGTGGAACCCGCTGAACGACATATTCCGGAGAAAGCATGTGGACTTCCTCAAGTCCTCCGCCACCAGCAACAACACCTATTGCAAGAAGATGATGTGGAAACGGGTGCTGTACTTGAAACCCACCAACACCTTCATCCATGCGCCAAACGAGGACATCAACAAAATCTGCACGACAGATGGGGTAGCCAGCGGACCCTACCGGTACGTGAGCAAGAATCCCTTCAACATCACCATCTGCATGCTTAAACCATGTGGCCTCTCTTATACCGGGGTCAGCGCAACCCAAAGAATCGTTCTCACCTGTTTGCATGGTCTCCCTGTTTTCTATGTGAAGCATACATAAGCCCCAGCTCTAGTGACAGCCGCCAGGCAGGGAATCCTGCTTCCCCCAATCCTGCTCCAGCTCCTCCACCATACCAGGCTCCTCACCTAAACCTCTGCCCACAGGTCAAGTTGTACAGGGGTTTCCTCCCCTCACCCTCTGCCGCCCATTGTGCCCATTATACAGCATAGAAAATCTTGGTCCCCCCATTCCCTGATAGCAGAGCGATCTATCCAGGCCTTTTCAGCTCCTGCAGCCCCGGTCCCTGCAAGCAAACTTCACTCACTCTGGCCCTGTAGTTCCTTTTATGGGAGCCTGCCCTCATCCGTTGCTTCCATTCAGCCTCTTGATCCAGGGATGGGTGTGGCAGGACCCATAGGCCTCCAGAAGAGGGCTGTCACAGTGCAACCCCTAAGGATGGAAATTGGCTTATGAATATATATATATGACATACCTGGAATATGTTTTATGCCACAGATGCCATGTAACGTATCTCTGTAAAGGGTTTGAGCTACTGAATCTATTCATTGTATTTGTATGTATGAATCTCTTTTGGATTCAAAGTTATGAATATTGGCTGTGTACTTGCTTGATTTTTAACTGCCTTAGTAAAGCATTTGGTCAGCATCTTGAGAGAGGAATGTGCAAGTTAAATCCCAAGTCAAGAAACACGTAACTGACAATGGATCGTGGGAGACTCCGGTCCACGGAAGAAGACTTCCAGGAGACACTCAAGACAGCATGTGGGCAAGGGCTGCTGCCTGTAAATGCTGAGTCCTGCATGGACATGTGACTCGCTCATGTGACTCCAAAACTCCATCTTGGAGATGGACTTTGCATAGGAGAGAGGAGGGGGTCTCCACCCACAAGAGAAAGTCTATTTAACCCCAGGGAGACCCTTCCATTTTATCTGGCTCAAGGGATAACCTCTCCACCTCCCAAGAATAGCTGAAAGAAACTGGAACAAAGGACAGTAACCATGGGGGTGTGGGTGATTGCTGGACCCAGACTAGAAGGAGACTAGTCTGTAAAAGGAAGCTTACTGGAACACCAGTGAGGGTGAGGTTTTATCTGTATTCAGCTTACTTAATGTATTAGATATAGACTTGCATGTTCTATTTTATTTCACTTGGTAATTCACGTTGCTCTGTCTGTCACTGCTTGGAAACACTTCATTCCCACTTTCTGTATTTAATAAAATCACGTTTCACTTATTATTTAACCCAGAGTATGTATTAGTACCTGGCGGGGGCGGGGGGAGAACAGCTGTGCATATCTCTCTATCAGTGTTCTAGAGGGTGAACAATTTATGAGTTAAATGAGTTCAAACAGATTTCGTTGGGGTTTGGACCCCATTGGGAGTTGGGCATCTGAGTGTTAGAGGCAGGAACATTTCTTAAAAGCTGCCTTCAGTTAAGCCTGTAGTTTGTGGGATGTGATTCAGACCTGGGTCTGTGTTTGGGGCCGGCGAGCGTGTCTGGCCTGGCCAGGCAGGGCTCTGGAGTCCCAAGCTGGCGGGAGACACAGGTGCGGACGTAGTCTTGGCACATCAGTTGGCAGCCATTAGGGGTTTCTGTGATCTGACCCGCCACAGGGGCCTTTGGGCTAGTCCACCCCAACACAGTCACCCTGGGGAGAGCAAGGACATAGGGCAGGAGTGTGTTGGGAAAGTCCGGGTTTTCAGTCAGATTCTCTGTGTTTTCAAGCCCCATCTCAACCTTTCACCCCAGTCTTGGGAGCAGAACCCCGGTGTCCTGACGTCCACCTCTGGTCCTGCTCTAACCCCCTGGTCCCTACGTCCCATCAGGTGCTTGGTATTAAACCCAGGAGTCCTGAGTCTTCACCTGCTCTTTTCTAACCCAGTGGAAACCACTCCCCTCCCAGGGTCAGTACAAGGGAGGCCGTCCAGAGAGCTGCCCACAAGTGGACATCTGCCCATGCTGGACCAGGCCAACAGCCATGATGAGTTCCCAACCTAGATGGACACACGGCCTATTCTCTACTGGAAACTCCAGTTCCCACCAATCACCTGTCCTCCTGGGAGCCCTGCCTGATCTCCCCACCCCTCTTGGCCTGCAGTCCCCCCGTTCTCCACCTCGCCCGCTGCCGGAACTCCTCCCCGATGCCCCTATACACACTCCTCCAGCCTGTGCTTCTCCCACCCCAAGCCCATCTCCTGCTGCTGATCGGGACAAGGGGCCTGGGAGCCCGGTTCTGTTCCCAGCTCTGGCGCTGACCATGGAAATTCCCTGGGCCACAGTGTGAGAGATTCAGTCACACAGGCCCCCTTAGGACTGTCACCCGACGTGCTGGAATTACCTCTCAGCCCATTTTCCCCGACGGCTTGGGACTGCCTTGTTGAGCCAAACGCCCGGCGGCGAGACGATCCACACACAGCCTGTGACTCTTCACCAGGGGACACAAGCCAAGCCAGGTGTGCCGTCCTCCTGGCGACGAAGCCCAGGTACATCTCACTTGCATGTAGCTGGCCAAGGTCGGCCCGACACCCCCACCTGGGGGAGTTCGCCTCACGGAACGCCACGGAGCTAACATGCAGCGCCTTGCTCCCGGTGCCACGAGGAAGACGATGGTGAGTCTCCGTGCGGCCGAGGGCGGCTGCCTTCCATAGCGTGCCTGAGAGTGACTGCGCGTGTGTATCTCGCAGCTCCTACCCCTTGTCGCCCAGCCACAAGCCTGTGGGCAAAACACTCGGCCTTGCAGCCCAGCCCAGACTGGGGCGTTTCCCAGGGAGAGCCCTGGCTGGGAGCCCGGGGGAATCACAGCGAAATATCACAGAGTCTGCAGCTCTCTTTCCCTCTGCCCCCCTCTGACAGCTGGCTCCAGAGCTCAGCGGGTGACGCCCCGGCCTTGGGAACCAGGCACTGGGAGGTTCGCGTCTCACCGGGGTGTTGCTCTTTCAGATGGGCAGGGGGAGTTTTGGACCAGGGAACATCTGAGAATTAACCCCCAGGACTCCCCCGCCCGCAGTGGGTCTCTTTCGTTGCGTTCTTTGCCTGAGCCCAGTTTCAATTCTGCCGCTCGGTTCCCTGGTCCTGCCTGCCCCCCAGCCCTGCCCCCAATCCTGGGAAATGCAAAGAGCCTGTGGGGGTGGGGTGGCCTATCCCAGGGGCGATGACATCCCAGCAAGATGCGGGGCCCTGGGATGTTAGGATAGGGCGTGGCTGCTCCTTCTGGGGAGCGGGGCCAGAAATGGTACCAGCCGTGCGTGTGTGAGTTTGTGGGTGTGTCTGTGCGTCCGCATGTCCCTGCTGTCCCCAGTGGGAGAGGACGAGTCCGGTTGAGGTGGGGGTGGCTGGGGGGTGTGAATCGGCATGTGTAAGCCTGCGGGTTTGTGTCTGGTTCTCCGTGTGTCTCTGTGTGCATGTGTACACGCCGCGCGGTACCTCCCCTGGCCACCCAGGGGATTCACTCCATACGAGTCTGGCTCTTGGGTTGTGCGCTGTCCCCACGGCCCCTCTCACTCTCAGCGTGTTCCTTCTTCGGGACGTGACCCTCCACTCTCTGGGTTTCCCCTCCTGGGGGTATCACAGCGCCAATGGATCAGTTGTCCTCATGCCGCTCCAGACAGGCTTCCAATCCCGCCTCAGCCCCAGTGCCACTTTCCCAGCAGCTGGTAGTGGAGCCCAGACCCACCCACTGCTCCAGGTTCCAGCCCCGGGACCCCTCTTTCCAGCAACTCTGGTCTGCTCGGTCTCAGACCCTGATTCTGATTCCCTGGGCGCCTTCTCTGCTCTATCTTCTAGCTCCCTCCTCCCTGGGTTTTCCAGCCCAAACTCCCTCCTCCCAGGGAGTGACTGCAGACTACTCCCCCTGCAGAGCCTTTCGGTTCTCAGCTTACTGGCTTTCCACCCGCCTGTCCTGCACCTGCTCTGGGGCGCTTGCTTAGCCAGCCTGGTCCTCCCCCAGCTGCAGCCTAGCAGGTTAATTCGACCCTCCCCGGATACCTTAACCCTTTCAGGTGAGGTCTGGCATGAATACCCCCATCGCACTGACTATGGCTGTGTGTGTTCCTATGTTTGTTTGTGATCACCAGCCAACTTGCCCATGTGCTCACTGTTTAGTAACTACTTGTACGTTTAATTGTGATTCCAGTAAAGCATTGATAAACAGAGTTGTGTGTATCACAGTTGTGTGTATCTCTCGGGGGGGGGGGAGTGAATGTATATAGAACTTGTCTGCACAGTGTGTGTGTCTGTGTAGAGCGCACTCATGTGTGTCTAAGGTGCGTGCCTGTCTGCAGAAGAACTGCACGTTGGGGTGTGAAGTGTGGGTGTGCAGACGGTGTGTGTGTGTCAGAGAGGCCAAGGCTACATTGCAAAGGTGTGTGCTGGCGTAACTCTGTTGCTCACAGGGGTGTGGAAAATCACACAACCCGACTCACAGACCTGGGCTGGCAAAAGCCCCGGCGCAGATGTTGATAGAAGAGACCTTTTCCTGGAAGGTTGTGATTTACCAGGACTCCACTAGGGGGCACTGCCAATTCGACTACGTTGGCACAGCCTTTCGAGTGCTTGGCTATATATGGGGGGGTGGGGAGGGTGCATGTAGTGTGTGTGCATCTGTGTGTAGGGACATATGTATTCAGAGTGCGGGGGGGTGTTTGACTGCGTGTGCAAAGGCATGTGTGTATAGAGTACATGGTCGTGTGTGTGTGCGCATCTGGATATGTGTGTCTGGCTGTCAGTGAATGTGGGTGTGTTTGTGAATGTATTGTGAGTGCTCGGGGGTGGGGGGGGGAGTTGTCACACTGCTTGTGTTTGTGTCACTCTGTGCCCAGGGATGCATTTGGAAGCCAGTTGTCCGAGCCGGAGACAATTGCAGCCGTGTCTGTGCTAAAGAGCTCGCCCGGGCTCTGCCTACACCGCGCGCTGGAAGCCCCAGTTTGAGCCCCGCTCCCCCTTCCCTCCGCCCCCAAATCCGTCGGACTCGGAGCGGTTCCGGGGGGCGGGTCAGAGCCCGACGCCCGTGGCGACCCAGCACCGAGCTTTGTCATTGGGCGGCGTGGGGCCAGCTCCCGCCGGAGACCCGCGTCTGACGGGCTGCGCGGTGCAGGGGGGCCGCCTTGGCGCAGCGGCCAGTTAGGGGCAGCGGGTGACTCCCGCATGTGGGGCGGTTGGGCGCGCCCAGATCACGGCCGTACCCCCTGCTGCACCCCAAAGCCTGACCCTGCTCGGTCCTTCCCCCGCTCGGCCCCGCTCCCCACTCTGCCCCCTACCCGAGGCAAGAGAAGCCTCCCTTGGCGTCTGATACCCGCCACTCTGCTGCCAGGGCAAGGCCAGGTTTACCATGCAGGAGGGGCACAGACATGACAAGGGTCACAGTGCAGTGCGGCCGTCTCCTCCGTGTCTCCCCTTCAGTTTTCGGATGTTCCCCCCGAGCGGGTGGAACGGATCTCCAGGGGCTGTGACCCGCGCGGTACCTCGGAGGGGAGCGAAGGGCCTTCGCAAACCGGCCTCGCTGTAGGCCAGGGGGACTGGACTGCGACCGGACAACGCCCGGCTTACAACGCCCTGACTGCTGAGCTGGGGACCCTGCAGGGCCTCTGGAAGGGGAAGGCCCCAGATCCAATCCCCACCCCCCTGAGCCAGCCGGTTCTGGGGCCAGCTCAGAGCCAGAGCCCCGTGGAGAGGAAAGGCCCCGGAAATCACTCCCCGGACCGCGGAGCCAGCTGGTCCCCCTGACCCAGGGCTGGAGCGGAGCCTCTGCACCTCGTCCCGTTCCCGGGTCCCCCTGAGCGACCTCGCTGGGTTTCTGACGTGCTGCTCGGGTTAAATCGCTCTGGACAGCCCGTGACTCCGCACCCAGCCCCCCAAAAACACACCCCTCCGTCCGCGGGTGCGGGAAAGGGTTTTATTGCAGGAAACAGCGAGAAAATGAAACTCGGTGTCAGCTTCCCCCGGGCTCAGCCTGAGACAACAACGTCCCCCCGGCGCCCAGCGGATCAGGGATGGCAAAGGGCTGGACAGTGTCATGGGCACTAGGGGGCAGCAGGGAGCGGGGGGTGGGGGAGGGGCGGCTATCAAGGGGTTCGTGGGAAATTTGCTCTATCCCGGGAGTGGGGAACCCGGATCAAGTCCCTCTGGGGTTTCAGAGCCGCTCGGCCTCTCCTGCTCCTGGTGGTTCGGGGCAGCCCCAGCCCAAGTCCAGCCCAGTTGTGTTTGGATCCTGCCCAGCGAGGCGGGCGCTGGGCTCAGGCTGAGGGTCTCAGGGCCAGCTGAGGGGGGGGTGTCTCCATGCCAGCTGGCGCCTGGATTTTCATTCATGTGGCTGGGCACAGGGCACCCAGCGTGAGAAACCTCCCCAACTGCTGGCCTGTGCGATGAGACACTGAATGTCCCTGTGGAGACTCATGGTGGACACTGCTTGGGAGGGAGGGAGGGATGGGGCGGGAGAGCCCCCAGCAACAGGGGTCTGAGCAGTCCCCCTCCCCCCCCCCCGCTCCCAGCCCAGGGCCGGCGCGTGGGCTCTACAGGACGCTGACGAAGCTCACGGGCCGCCGCTGCTCACAGCCCAGGCGGATCCTGCGGGTCTGGGATATTCCCCGGTAGACACAGGGGGGGCGGGGGCGGGAGAGGTGGCGCACCCGGCAGGTGGTGACACGGATGGCTGCCTTGCTCTTGCATTGCTTGTATTGGTTGCACCTCTCTGGGTTCCTGCAGACGGCCTGCAGCTCGTTGGCGGAGCGGTGGATGAAGGTGTGTTTGATTTTGCAGCCCCCCCGGTTCCGGTTCAGGCGCCTCATCATGTAGTCGCAGTAGCTCCGGCCCAGGAGGGGTCTGGTCTTGGGGAAGTCAACGTGGTCCCTCACAAACTTTTTGTATCTCTTGGGCTCTTTGAGGATGTGGGCCAGGCCGACCGCCAGGAGGACCAGGGTCAGGAAGAGTAAGGGGCGGGGTCCCCTCGGGGCCATGGCCGCGTCTGTCACTGGATCCACCTGCAGTGGGGAGAGGGGGGGGATGGATGGAGACAGCGCGGAGTGTGTGTGTGGGGGGAATCTGCCTCCTCCCTGGGACCTCCTGGAATTCAAATGCCTCCCATTATCCCCTCCCACCCACTCTGCCCCCGGGGCTCGAAAACAGGGGCGGGCAAACGTTCTGGCCCGAGGGCCACATCGGGCTTCAAAATGGCGCGGAGGGCCGGGTAGGGGAGGCAGTGCCTCCCCAAATAGCCTGGCCCTGCCCCCTATCTGACCCCCATCCCCTGACTGCCCCCCTCGGAACTCCCAACCCTCCCCCTTTGACCTCTCATCGCCCCTCTGTAGACCCTCCCCCACCCTAACTGCCCTCCCCCAGGACCCCACCCTCTATCTAAGGCCCCCTGCTCCTTATTCCCTAACTGCCCCCTCCTGAGAGCCAGTCCCCTCACCACCACCACCCTGCAGACCTAAGCTCCCCGCCCCCGAACCGGCCGCCGCTTACCTGCTCAGCCGGCTCCAGCCACTCGGCCCTCCCCGTGATCCCAGCTGGCGCCCCCGCCGGGGAGTGCGGCCCCCCTCCCCACGGCCCGGCGCCCCTGCCATGGAGCACGGAGCTCCCGCGGCTCCCCGCGATCCCCGCCGGCCTCCCCACTGGGGCTCCCATGGTGCCTCCTGGCCCGGTGCCCCCGCTAGGGAGCGCAGGGACCCCGTGGCTCCCCACATTCCCAGCCCGCCTCCGGGGACACTCACACCACGCCCCTGGCCACACCTCACTAGCCAGATAAAAATGGCCGGCGGGCCGCATATGGCCTGCGGACTGTAGTTCCCCCCCACCCCTGCTCTAGAAATAGGAGCATTATTCTTCTTATCACATAGCACCAACACACCCTGCTGAAGATCTGGGCCCCCTTTGTCCCGTGTGCTGCGCAGGCCCCAGTTGAGACCAGGGCCTCCCCCCTCTAACCCACTATTCCCCACTCTCCTCCCAGAGGTGGACATAGAACCCCGAGTTCCTAACCACTAGCTCACGCTGCCTTCCAGAAACAAATCCTGCAGTTGCAGCCCCATGGGACACCGTTCTCTCCTCTCCCTCCGCGGGTGGAATCTCCTCCAACTCACCCGAGTCCTTGTTCCTTCGCTGTCGTCGGAGCGACGGATCCCGGCCTCTGCAGAGCCGAACCTCGCCCTGATCCTCCTGCCCGTCTCAGAGCGGGTTATATAGAGCCCAGCCAGAGCGGGAAGTGGAGGAGTGGGAGGGGAAAAGCAATTGGGTCAACAGGGCTACCCAATCTCTGGCGATTAAGAACCAGTGCCCCAGCAGGCTGGTCAAGGGTGGAGAACACACCGCCCGGCCCTGGGCTGCCAGGGAACATCTCCGGGTGTGTCTACCCAGAAAGGGCGGGGGTGACTGTGGTGCAGGCGGGCCGAGCCGTCCTAGCTTCAGCCCAGTTAGTGTGGGGAAAAACAGCCGGCAGCCCGGCCTCGCCATGGGTTAACTGCCCCAGGGCCAGCCCGCCAGGGGCCCCGGGTACCGCTCCGGTTGGCGGTCTGCGCTGCAATCCGGGCTGCCGTGTCTCCACTGCCCTTTTCCCCTGGGCTGGCTGGATGAAAGCTGGCGAAGGATTCCCTCCCCTCCCCCCCCAACCCTTCAAGAAAGCTCCTGGCCTTGTGTGGACTTCCAAGCTCTGAAAAGCATTACAGGGACATCCCTACCACTTAGTAATGAGCTGTTTGAAAGACTCTCCCCTGCAAAGGTCTCCACAAAGTTGGACCTGGTGAGGATTCAGAAAAGAGTTGAATGGAAGAACTCCTTCCATACCAGGAATGGCCACTATGTGTATTTGGTCATGCCCTTTGTGGCTGTGCCGTGCCCTGGCAAACTTTCTGCATTTCATGAATGACATCTTTAGGGATGCGCTAGATCAATTTCTCGTCATGTACCTGGACGACATCCTCACTTTCTCCAAACGTCAGGATAAGACCATCAGAACGGCCACACTGGGTCAGAGCAAATGTCTATCTAACCAGTAACCTGTCTTCTGACAGTGGCTAATGCCAGGTGCCCCAGAGGGAATGAACTGATCAGAGCAACTACTGAGTGATCCATCCCCTGTCATCCACTCCCAGCTTCTGGCAAACAGAGGCTAGGGACACCACCTCTGCCCATCCTGGCTAATAGCCATTGATGGACTTATCCTCCATGAACTTATCTAGTTCTTTTTTGAATCCTGTTATGGTCTTGGCCTTTATGACATCCTCTGGCAAAGCAGGCTGACTGTGTTGTGTGAAGAAATACTTCCTTTTGTTCATTTTAAACCTGCTGCCTGTTATTTTCATTGGGTGACCCCTAGTTCTTGTGTTATGAGAAGGTATAAATAACATTTCCTGATTTACTTTCTCCACATCAGTCATGATTTGACAGACTTCTACCATATCTCCCAAGCTGAAAAGACCCAAACTTATTATTTTCTCTATACGGAAGCCGTTCCAGATCCCTAATCATTTTTGTTGCCTTTTTCTGAACCTTTTCCAGTTCCAACATATCTCTTTTGAGATGGGGCGACCCCATCCGCACACAGTATTCAAGAGTGGGCGTACCATGGATTTATATAGGGCCAATATGATATCTTCTGTCTTATTATCTATCCCTTTCTTAGTGAGTCCCACATTCTGCACATTGAGTGGATGTTTTCAGAGAACTATCCACAATGACGCCAAGATCTCTCTCTTGAGTGGTTCCAGCTAATTTCGACCCCAGCGTTTTATAGGTAGAGTTGGGATCATGTTTTCCAAGGTGCATTACGTTGCATTTATCAGCATTGAATTTCATCTGCCATTTTGTTGCCCAGGCGCCCAGTTATATTTGAAGCTACAGCAGAGCCAGCCCGGAAGCAGGGCAACCCGACGAACACAGGTGGCCATTAAAAGCCTGACTGATTGGTAACACTACCTGACTGGCCACTGGAAGAGTCATCAGACTGGCACTTAAGCCCCACAGCAGCAGTTCAGTGACTGTTCAAAGGATTTATCTGTGATCACTACAGCTCCGATTCCGTCTAGTTCCAGATCTGCTCCTTCCTGGGACCCAGCCCAGCTCCTGCCTTGACCTCAGCCTTACCCTGCCTTACCTTACTCCAGTTAACCCCCTGGCCCTGACACTCAGCTCCAATTCCTGGCTACTAACTCCTTCTCTAACCACTGGGCCTGACTCCTCCTCTGACCTCAAGCCACAGCTGCCCATATCGTGGTCACTGAGAGGGATGAAGCATGTTTAAACTGTTCTACCTGCATGCACATTAGGATAGCACTGGAATAATAGCTACATGAGTACCAACACTGCTCTCTGCCTATCCACCCATCCCCAGACACACACCCCCTCCCTCTATAATTACATTTGTGCCCATCCCTGTGTGGGAGCAGGACTGGCAGATAATACAGGACCGTAGGAAGTTGTTATTGCCACAAATGTCCCTGGAAGGTAGGAGTGATGGACCCGCCAAGCTGGGAATGAGGTCGGGTGTTATCACCATGCAAATTGGGAGTCCGGGGCCCCATGATCCTTTGTTCTTTGAAAAGGTTCTTAACGAGCTCTCCTCCTGGTTTTGCTTAGGAGGTCATCTTGGCCCCTGTTACCCTCCTTCACTTCTCGAGTCTCACCACCTCTAAAGAGGTCCTCTGCGTTCCTTGCATCTAGTGGGATTTGGGACCTGAACAGGGTGGGAGGTGAGGCCAGGACTCCTGATTTTATCCTTTATAGGATCAACTGCCTTAGGACAATGGCTGATGGGAGACCAGACTCCTGGGATCTATCTCCCCACTCATGAGGGGAGTGGTGCGTAGTAGGTCTGAAGTTAGGACTGGACACTGTCCTCCAGCAGTGACTGCACCAGTGCCCAGTACCAAGGTAAAATGACCTCACTACTCCTTCCTGGAGATTCCCCTATAGACCTCTTTCAGCCACAGCATCACACTAGGAACTCCATAGTCAGTTGACTATCCACCAGGACCCACGCTCCGTAGCATACCCAGTGTTCTACCAGGGCAGAGTTTAAAGACCTTTGATTGTCCAGTGGTGGCTTCCAATCAGGGTGTTAGAGATACATGACCTGTTCTTGCAAGCAAACAGTGGCTTCACTATATACTGGGGTTTAGCGTTATACAGAAAGTTCAGACCACATGGAGAGCTCATACAATCAATCCAGTTCCATAAGGTTTACATAGGATGTTTGCAATGTTGTTGTAGCTGAGTTGGTTTCCAGAGTTAGAGAGACAAGGTGGGTGAAGGGATGTCTTTTACAGGCCCAACTTCTTGGTGGAACAGACAAGCTTTCGAGCATAAACAGAGCTCTGCGTAATCTCTGAAGCTTGTCGTTTTTACCCACAGAAGTGGATCCAACAAAAGAGATTGTCTCGCCCGCCTTTCTCTCTCAGGGTTACATACACGGATTCCACAAGCTAACACCTGGGTAATTAAGGAATCCCTCTCCTGGAGGGGAACGGTTCTGACGCTTAGAGGTTGTCTTATGTATTGAAACGGGGTAGGGACTGGGTAGGAGCTCGCTGGCCCCTTCATGTTGATTTTCAAGAAGCCCTGGAGCACTGTGGAAGTTCCAGAAGGCGGGAGAAGCTAATGTTGTGCCAATATTTAAGAAGGGCAAATAGGACAACCCACATAATTAAAGGTTCAAGAATAGTAGCCGTGTTGGTCTGTATCTGTAAAGAAAGC
The DNA here is from genome assembly GCA_032164245.1 of Sternotherus odoratus. NCBI lineage: Eukaryota > Metazoa > Chordata > Testudines > Kinosternidae > Sternotherus > Sternotherus odoratus. The sequence continues at coordinate 30,669,033 of JAVMKO010000013.1, forward strand.
GAGGAATACATGTATCACCTTAGAGACTAAAGGTGCTACAAGTATTCCTCGCTTTCTTTACACATAATTATAGTGATCCTGGGCAAGGTAATGAAGCAGCTGATCTGGGATTCGATTATTCAAGAAATAAGGAGGGTGATTAATGCCAATCAACGTGGGTGTATGGAAAATCGACCCTGTCAGAGTAACATGATATCTTTTTTTGACGAACTTTGGTTGATAAAGGTGGTAGTGTTGACCTAGTATAATTTGACTTCAGTGACACGTTTGGCTTGCTAGAGCACAACATTTTGATTACAGAGCTAGAAGAATACACAATTCCTGTGGCCCAAATTAAAAGGCTTAAACATCAGCTAGCTCATATGTCTCCAAATGTCATTTTAAAGGGGGTATCATCAGGTAAAAGATCGTTACAAGAAGGAGGGAGAAAAATTGTTCTTCTTAAACTCTGAGGACAGGCCAAGAAGCAATAGGCTTAAATTGCAGCTAGGCCAGTGTAGGTTGGACATTAGGAAAAACTTCCTCGCTGTCAGGGTGGTTAAGCACTGGAATTATTTGCCTAGGGAGGTTGTGGAATCTCCATCATTGGAGATTTTTACGTGCAGGTTAGACAAACACCTGCCAGGAATGGTCTAAGTAATACTTCGTCCTGCTACGAGGGCAGGGGGGCTGGATTTGATGACGTCAGGTGGTTCCTTCCAGTCCTATGATTCTATGGAACGGGGGTGTTTCTGGTGACATCCCACAGGGATTGATTCTTGGCCCTACATCAACCTCCAGGGAAACGCTGCAGCCAAAAGAGCTAATGGGATCCTGGGATGAAAGAAAAGGGGAATCTTCAGTCGGAGCAGAGGGGCTATTTGATCTCTGGATTTGCTGCCGCTGGAATATTGGGTCCAGTTCTGGTGCCCACAGTTGTATGGCGGTCAAGGATTGGGGTGTATGGTGGTAGATATGAATGGGGGTTGTGATAGAGGAAGGTCAGGGAGCTGTGGCAGAGTGCTTGAGGGGAGATATATCAACTCAAGGTTCATTAGGGCGTGGCTCCCTGTAGACTAGGGAAGCAGGCAGCAGACTAATTGGAGCACCTGCTGTCAATTAGGACCTTAATAAAAACCCCTGCCTCAGGCAGACAGGTGTGGGTGTTTTGCAGGAGTTTGGAGGTGTTGGAGCAGAGACCAGTTTGGAGGCATTGGAGCAGAGAGCAGTTTGGAGGAGTTGGAATGGAGAGCAGTTTGGAGGAGTTGGAATGGAGAGCAGTTTGGAGGAGTTGGAGCGGAGAGAGTTTGGAGGAGCTGGAGCGGTGAGCTAAGAAAGACCCAGACCCTAAGTAAAGGAACACCTGGCTTGTGCAGAGAGAGGGCAGGAAGCCCCCACAAGCTGAAGAGTAGGAGAGGGAAGTAGCCCAGGGGAAGGAGTAGCTAATCCCAGTGGTTTACCACTATCCTCAGGGCCCCTGGGCTGGGACCCGGAGTAGAGGGCGGGCCCGGGTCCCTCCCTCTCCACTTCTCCTTTCTAGGATATTAGTGGGACAGTTAAGACCCTGTTCAGGGGCAAGAAATAGGCCCCCTGAATTCCCCAAAGAAGAGAAAGTGCAGGACCCATCAATATAGTGGCAGTAATTTGTCACACTGGATATAGATCGGACGGTGTATGGTGGTAGATACGAATGGGTGGATATAGATCGGGGGGTGTAAGGTGGTAGATATGATTGGGTGGATATAGATCGGGAGGTGTATGGGGGTAGATATGATGGGTGGATATAGATCAGGGGGGTGTATGGCGGTAGATATGATTGGGTGGATATAGATTGGGGGTGTAAGGTGGTAGATATGAATGGGTGGATATAGATCGGGAGGTGTATGGGAGTAGATATGATGGGTGGATATAGATCAGGGGGGTGTATGGCGGTAGATATGAATGGGTGGATATAGATCGGGGGGTGTAAGGTGGTAGATATGAATGGGTGGATATAGATCGGGGGGTGTATGGTGGTAGATATGAATGGGTGGATATAGATCGGGGGCTGTATGGTGGTAGATATGAATGGGTGGATATAGATCGGGGGGTGTATGGCGGTAGATATGAATGGGTGGATATAGATCGGGGGGTGTATGGCGGTAGATATAAATGGGTGGATATAGATCGGGGGGTGTATGGTGGTAGATATGAATGGGTGGATATAGATCGGGGGGTGTATGGTGGTAGATATGAGTGGGTGGATCTAGATAGAGGGGTGTAAGGTGGTAGATATGAATGGGAGGATCTAGATAGGGGGGTGTAAGGTGGTAGATATGAATGGGTGGATATAAATTGGGGGTGTATGGCGGTAGATATGAATGGGTGGATATAGATCGGGGGTGTATGGTGGTGGATATGAATGGGTGGATATAGATCGGGGGGTGTAAGGTGGTAGATATGAATGGGTGGATATAGATCGGGGGGTGTATGGTGGTGGATATGAATGGGTGGATATAGATCGGGGAGTGTAAGGTGGTAGATATGAATGGGTGGATATAGATCGGGGGGAGTATGGTGGTGGATATGAATGGGTGGATATAGATCAGGGGGTGTATGGCGGTAGATATGATTGGGTGGATATAGATCGGGGGCTGTATGGGGGTAGATATGATGGGTGGATATAGATCGGGGGGTGTATGGTGGTGGATATGAATGGGTGGATATAGATCGGGGGGTGTAAGGTGGTAGATATGAATGGGTGGATATAGATCGGGGGGTGTATGGTGGTAGATATGAATGGGTGGATATAGATTGGGGGTGTATGGCGGTAGATATGAATGGGTGGATATAGATCGGGGGGTGTATGGTGGTAGATATGAATGGGTGGATATAGATTGGGGGTGTATGGCGGTAGATATGAATGGGTGGATATAGATCGGGGGGTGTATGGCGGTAGATATGAATGGGTGGATATAGATTGGGGGTGTAAGGTGGTACATATGAATGGGTGGATATAGATGGGGGGGTGTAAGGTGGTAGATACGAATGGGTGGATATAGATCGGGGGTGTATGGCGGTAGATATGAATGGGTGGATATAGATCGGGGGGTGTAAGGTGGTAGATATGAATGGGTGGATATAGATCGGGGGGTGTATGGTGGTAGATATGAATGGGTGGATATAGATCGGGGGCTGTATGGTGGTAGATATGAATGGGTGGATATAGATCGGGGGGTGTATGGCGGTAGATATGAATGGGTGGATATAGATCGGGGGGTGTATGGCGGTAGATATGAATGGGTGGATATAGATCGGGGGGTGTATGGTGGTAGATATGAATGGGTGGATATAGATCGGGGGGTGTATGGTGGTAGATATGAATGGGTGGATCTAGATAGAGGGGTGTAAGGTGGTAGATATGAATGGGAGGATCTAGATAGGGGGGTGTAAGGTGGTAGATATGAATGGGTGGATATAAATTGGGGGTGTATGGCGGTAGATATGAATGGGTGGATATAGATCGGGGGTGTATGGTGGTGGATATGAATGGGTGGATATAGATCGGGGGGTGTAAGGTGGTAGATATGAATGGGTGGATATAGATCGGGGGGTGTATGGTGGTGGATATGAATGGGTGGATATAGATCGGGGAGTGTAAGGTGGTAGATATGAATGGGTGGATTTAGATTGGGGGGAGTATGGTGGTGGATATGAATGGGTGGATATAGATCAGGGGGTGTATGGCGGTAGATATGATTGGGTGGATATAGATCGGGGGCTGTATGGGGGTAGATATGATGGGTGGATATAGATCGGGGGGTGTATGGTGGTGGATATGAATGGGTGGATATAGATCGGGGGGTGTAAGGTGGTAGATATGAATGGGTGGATATAGATCGGGGGGTGTATGGTGGTAGATATGAATGGGTGGATATAGATTGGGGGTGTATGGCGGTAGATATGAATGGGTGGATATAGATCGGGGGGTGTATGGTGGTAGATATGAATGGGTGGATATAGATTGGGGGTGTATGGCGGTAGATATGAATGGGTGGATATAGATTGGGGGTGTAAGGTGGTACATATGAATGGGTGGATATAGATGGGGGGGTGTAAGGTGGTAGATACGAATGGGTGGATATAGATCGGGGCGTGTATGGCGGTAGATATGATTGGGTGGATATAGATCGGGGGTGTATTGTGGTAGATATGATGGGTGGATATAGATTGGGGGGTGTAAGGTGGTAGATACGAATGGGTGGATATAGATCGGGGCGTGTATGGCGGTAGATATGATTGGGTGGATATAGATTGGGGGCTGTATGGCGGTAGATATGATTGGGTGGATATAGATTGGGGGTGTAAGGTGGTAGATATGAATGGGTGGATATAGATCGGGAGGTGTATGGGAGTAGATATGATGGGTGGATATAGATCAGGGGGGTGTATGGCGGTAGATATGAATGGGTGGATATAGATCGGGGGGTGTAAGGTGGTAGATATGAATGGGTGGATATAGATCGGGGGGTGTATGGTGGTAGATATGAATGGGTGGATATAGATCGGGGGCTGTATGGTGGTAGATATGAATGGGTGGATATAGATCGGGGGGTGTATGGCGGTAGATATGAATGGGTGGATATAGATCGGGGGGTGTATGGCGGTAGATATAAATGGGTGGATATAGATCGGGGGGTGTATGGTGGTAGATATGAATGGGTGGATATAGATCGGGGGGTGTATGGTGGTAGATATGAATGGGTGGATCTAGATAGAGGGGTGTAAGGTGGTAGATATGAATGGGAGGATCTAGATAGGGGGGTGTAAGGTGGTAGATATGAATGGGTGGATATAAATTGGGGGTGTATGGCGGTAGATATGAATGGGTGGATATAGATCGGGGGTGTATGGTGGTGGATATGAATGGGTGGATATAGATCGGGGGGTGTAAGGTGGTAGATATGAATGGGTGGATATAGATCGGGGGGTGTATGGTGGTGGATATGAATGGGTGGATATAGATCGGGGAGTGTAAGGTGGTAGATATGAATGGGTGGATATAGATCGGGGGGAGTATGGTGGTGGATATGAATGGGTGGATATAGATCAGGGGGTGTATGGCGGTAGATATGATTGGGTGGATATAGATCGGGGGCTGTATGGGGGTAGATATGATGGGTGGATATAGATCGGGGGGTGTATGGTGGTGGATATGAATGGGTGGATATAGATCGGGGGGTGTAAGGTGGTAGATATGAATGGGTGGATATAGATCGGGGGGTGTATGGTGGTAGATATGAATGGGTGGATATAGATTGGGGGTGTATGGCGGTAGATATGAATGGGTGGATATAGATCGGGGGGTGTATGGTGGTAGATATGAATGGGTGGATATAGATTGGGGGTGTATGGCGGTAGATATGAATGGGTGGATATAGATCGGGGGGTGTATGGCGGTAGATATGAATGGGTGGATATAGATTGGGGGTGTAAGGTGGTACATATGAATGGGTGGATATAGATGGGGGGGTGTAAGGTGGTAGATACGAATGGGTGGATATAGATCGGGGGTGTATGGCGGTAGATATGAATGGGTGGATATAGATCGGGGGGTGTAAGGTGGTAGATATGAATGGGTGGATATAGATCGGGGGGTGTATGGTGGTAGATATGAATGGGTGGATATAGATCGGGGGCTGTATGGTGGTAGATATGAATGGGTGGATATAGATCGGGGGGTGTATGGCGGTAGATATGAATGGGTGGATATAGATCGGGGGGTGTATGGCGGTAGATATGAATGGGTGGATATAGATCGGGGGGTGTATGGTGGTAGATATGAATGGGTGGATATAGATCGGGGGGTGTATGGTGGTAGATATGAATGGGTGGATCTAGATAGAGGGGTGTAAGGTGGTAGATATGAATGGGAGGATCTAGATAGGGGGGTGTAAGGTGGTAGATATGAATGGGTGGATATAAATTGGGGGTGTATGGCGGTAGATATGAATGGGTGGATATAGATCGGGGGTGTATGGTGGTGGATATGAATGGGTGGATATAGATCGGGGGGTGTAAGGTGGTAGATATGAATGGGTGGATATAGATCGGGGGGTGTATGGTGGTGGATATGAATGGGTGGATATAGATCGGGGAGTGTAAGGTGGTAGATATGAATGGGTGGATATAGATTGGGGGGAGTATGGTGGTGGATATGAATGGGTGGATATAGATCAGGGGGTGTATGGCGGTAGATATGATTGGGTGGATATAGATCGGGGGCTGTATGGGGGTAGATATGATGGGTGGATATAGATCGGGGGGTGTATGGTGGTGGATATGAATGGGTGGATATAGATCGGGGGGTGTAAGGTGGTAGATATGAATGGGTGGATATAGATCGGGGGGTGTATGGTGGTAGATATGAATGGGTGGATATAGATTGGGGGTGTATGGCGGTAGATATGAATGGGTGGATATAGATCGGGGGGTGTATGGTGGTAGATATGAATGGGTGGATATAGATTGGGGGTGTATGGCGGTAGATATGAATGGGTGGATATAGATTGGGGGTGTAAGGTGGTACATATGAATGGGTGGATATAGATGGGGGGGTGTAAGGTGGTAGATACGAATGGGTGGATATAGATCGGGGCGTGTATGGCGGTAGATATGATTGGGTGGATATAGATCGGGGGTGTATTGTGGTAGATATGATGGGTGGATATAGATTGGGGGGTGTAAGGTGGTAGATACGAATGGGTGGATATAGATCGGGGCGTGTATGGCGGTAGATATGATTGGGTGGATATAGATTGGGGGCTGTATGGGGGTAGATATGATTGGGTGGATATAGATCGGGGGGTGTATGGTGGTAGATATGAATGGGTGGATATAGATCGGGGGTGTATGGCGGTAGATATGAATGGGTGGATACAGATCAGGGGGTGTATGGCGGTAGATATGATTGGGTGGATATAGATCGGGGGCTGTATGGGGTAGATATGAATGGGTGGATATAGATCGGGGGGTGTATGGGGTAGATATGAATGGGTGGATATAGATCGGGGGGTGTAAGGTGGTAGATATGAATGGGTGGATATAGATCGGGGGGTGTAAGGTGGTAGATATGAATGGGTGGATATAGATCGGCGGGTGTATGGTGGTAGATATGAATGGGTGGATATAGATCGGGGGGTGTATGGTGGTAGATATGAATGGGTGGATATAGATCGGGGGGTGTAAGGTGGTAGATATGAATGGGTGGATATAGATCGGGGGTGTATGGCGGTAGATATGAATGGGTGGATATAGATCGGGGGGTGTATGGCGGTAGATATGAATGGGTGGATATAGATCGGGGGGTGTATGTTGGTAGATATGAATGGGTGGATATAGATCGGGAGGTGTATGGTGGTAGATATGAATGGGTGGATATAGATCGGGGGGTGTATGGTGGTAGATATGAATGGGTGGATCTAGATAGGGGGGTGTAAGGTGGTAGATATGAATGGGAGGATCTAGATAGGGGGGTGTAAGGTGGTAGATATGAATGGGTGGATATAAATTGGGGGTGTATGGCGGTAGATATGAATGGGTGGATATAGATCGGGGGTGTATGGTGGTGGATATGAATGGGTGGATATAGATCGGGGGGTGTAAGGTGGTAGATATGAATGGGTGGATATAGATCGGGGGTGTATGGTGGTGGATATGAATGGGTGGATATAGATCGGGGGGTGTAAGGTGGTAGATATGAATGGGTGGATATAGATCGGGGGGAGTATGGTGGTGGATATGAATGGGTGGATATAGATCAGGGGGTGTATGGCGGTAGATATGATTGGGTGGATATAGATTGGGGGCTGTATGGGGGTAGATATGATGGGTGGATATAGATCGGGGGGTGTATGGTGGTGGATATGAATGGGTGGATATAGATCGGGGGGTGTAAGGTGGTAGATATGAATGGGTGGATATAGATCGGGGGGTGTATGGTGGTAGATATGAATGGGTGGATATAGATTGGGGGTGTATGGCGGTAGATATGAATGGGTGGATATAGATCGGGGGTGTATGGTGGTAGATATGAATGGGTGGATATAGATTGAGGGTGTATGGCGGTAGATATGAATGGGTGGATATAGATTGGGGGTGTATGGTGGTAGATATGAATGGGTGGATATAGATCGGGGGTGTATGGTGGTAGATATGAATGGGTGGATATAGATCGGGGGGTGTAAGGTGGTAGATATGAATGGGTGGATCTAGATAGGGGGGTGTATGGTGGTAGATATGAATGGGTGGATATAGATCGGGGGGTGTAAGGTGGTAGATATGAATGGGTGGATATAGATCAGGGGACGTATGGTGGTGGATATGAATGGGTGGATATAGATCGGGGGGTGTATGGTGGTGGATATGAATGGGTGGATATAGATCGAGGAGTGTATGGTGGTGGATATGAATGGGTGGATATAGATCGGGGGGTGTATGGTGGTGGATATGAATGGGTGGATATAGATCGGGGGGTGTATGGTGGTGGATATGAATGGGTGGGTATAGATTGGGGGGTGTATGGCGGTGGATATGAATGGGTGGATATAGATCGGGGGGTGTATGGTGGTGGATATGAATGGGTGGATATAGATCGAGGGGTGTATGGTGGTGGATATGAATGGGTGGATATAGATCGGGGGGTGTATGGTGGTGGATATGAATGGGTGGATATAGATCGGGGGGTGTATGGTGGTGGATATGAATGGGTGGATATAGATCGAGGGGTGTATGGCGGTGGATATGAATGGGTGGATATAGATCGGGGGGTGTATGGCGGTGGATATGAATGGGTGGATATAGATCGGGGGGTGTAAGGTGGTAGATATGAATGGGTGGATATAGATCGGGGGTGTATGGTGGTAGATATGAATGGGTGGATATAGATCAGGGGACGTATGGTGGTGGATATGAATGGGTGGATATAGATCGGGGGTGTATTGTGGTAGATATTGAATGGGTGGATATAGATCGGGGGGTGTAAGGTGGTAGATATGAATGGGTGGATATAGATCGGGGGGTGTATGGCGGTAGATATGAATGGGTGGATATAGATCGGGGGGTGTAAGGTGGTAGATATGATGGGTGGATATAGATCGGGGGGTGTAAGGAGGTAGATATGAATGGGTGGATATAGATCGGGGGGTGTAAGGTGGTAGATATGAATGGGTGGATATAGATCGGGGGTGTATGGCGGTAGATATGAATGGGTGGATATAGATCGGGGGGTGTAAGGTGGTGGATATGAATGGGTGGATATAGATCGGGGGGTGTATGGTGGTGGATATGAATGGGTGGATATAGATCGGGGGGTGTATGGTGGTGGATATGAATGGGTGGATATAGATCGGGGGGTGTATGGCGGTGGATATGAATGGGTGGATATAGATCGGGGGGTGTATGGTGGTGGATATGAATGGGTGGATCTAGATAGGTTGGTGTATGGTGGTGGATATGAATGGGTGGATATAGATCGGGGGGTGTAAGGTGGTAGATATGAATGGGTGGATATAGATCGGGGGTGTATGGCGGTAGATATGAATGGGTGGATATAGATCGTGGGGTGTAAGGTGGTAGATATGAATGGGTGGATATGGATCGGGGGTGTATGGTGGTAGTTATGAATGGGTGGATATATATCGGGGGGTGTATGGTGGTGGATATGAATGGGTGGATATAGATCGGGGGTGTATGGCGGTAGATATGAATGGGTGGATATAGATCGGGGGGTGTAAGGTGGTAGATATGAATGGGTGGATATAGATCGGGGGTGTATGGTGGTAGATATGAATGGGTGGATATAGATCGGGGGGTGTAAGGTGGTAGATATGAATGGGTGGATATAGATCGGGAGTGTATGGTGGTGGATATGAATGGGTGGATATAGATCGGGGGGTGTAAGGTGGTAGATATGAATGGGTGGATATAGATCGGGGGGTGTATGTTGGTGGATATGAATGGGTGGATATAGATCGGGGGGTGTATGGTGGTGGATATGAATGGGTGGATATAGATCGGGGGGTGTATGGCGGTGGATATGAATGGGTGGATATAGATCGGGGGTGTATGGCGGTGGATATGAATGGGTCGATATAGATCGGGGGGTGTATGGCGGTGGATATGAATGGGTGGATATAGATCGGAGGTGTATGGCGGTGGATATGAATGGGTGGATATACCTTGCGGGGTGTATGGCGGTAGATACGAAGGGGTGGATATAGATCGTGGGTGGGGAATAAAAGGATGTGTTTCTGTGTGTCTGTCTGTCTGGCCTGAGCCAGGACTCCTGGGTTGCATTGCGGTTAGTGTGAACTGGCCCCAGGTCAGACTCTTTCCCTTTGTTCCCCTCCACACTCCTGATTCTGAACCCCCCTTCCCCCCCCCCCCCCGCTCTGCCCCTACACCTACATCTGGAGTCCTACATCTGCCCCTACACCCTACATCTGGAGTCACTCCGGATTGACACCCTGGCAGTGGCAGCATGTCCAGCCCAGCCAGTCCCCTCCCCAGAGCAAGCCGCACAGATTTGGATTCTCATAGAAACCCAGGCCCAGATTGGGCCCGAATGGGGCTGTCCATCATCCTGTCAGCCTAAATCAGCCCCAACCCCCATCCTAGGGCCTGTCTGGCTCTGCCCAGCCCTGCTGGCTCGCCGGGGGTGGGTTGCTGGTTGGGACATTGCTGGATCCCTCCCTGTGGTCGGGGGCAGGCTGCTTTCCCGGAAATGGGGGGAAACCTTGCACACCATGGGGAAGTTTTCACAACCCTGCCTGGGGCAATGGGCCAACGGTTGGTGACTCCACCGGGCGATGGGATGTGCCAATAGCTGCTCGTTCCCCGCTGTTAACCTGGGACCGCACGCACCTCCGACGCACCACAAGTGCCACACCCTGTGGAGAAGGAGGGAGCTGTGTGCAGTGTTCTTAATTCTACTCCCCCCGCCCCGGGTTACCTGGTTGCTACAAACCTACCAGACAGCCAGGAGTTCAATCAAAAGGAGGAGAGGAAACAGCTGAGTAGGGTCCGAGGGCCTCCTTCATGGAAAGGATGCCGGCCTCAGGCGTGGGTGACCAGATAGAAGCTGGGTCCCTGGGGTTAACACAGTTGGGACCCCAGGGGGGGCTGCGGGGTGGGTGGAGTCGCCCACAGGGAGGGGCAGAAGGCCAGGCGGGGCACCCGCAGGGGGGGGGCGTAACTGGCAGTTTGCCCTGGATAATTCAGTCCGGTCCAACACCCATGACATCCCCCATCCCCCCGGGCGCTGCTAAACTCAGCTGTCCAAACAGCACGAGCCAGGCCTCCCCGATTGGCTTAGAAATCCTGGCGATAATTACTGCGCGGCCATTTTCTCAGCCTCCTGACGCTAGAGCCACGCACAGCATCAACGTGGTGTCCCCCCCCCCCCAAACCAGTGCTGGGGGGCTGGAGGGGAGAAGCTTTGATTTTTTTGTGAGAAAAACGATTCCCCTGCCCTGCTTTTCGGCGACTGGACATGGGGAAAAGTTTGCCCGAAAAGCTACGGATTGGGGGCTTCTGATGAAAAATCGTCACTGCGCCAGGAAAGTCCATTTTTCCGTCAGAAAAAAACATAGTCCACCTACAGCCACCCGCCGCATCCTGGAATAGCACAAGGGGCCCAGCTCAGGCAGATTATCGGGGGGGAGGGTAGCTCAGTGGTTTGATCATGGGCCTGCTAATCCAGCATTATAAGTTCAATTCTTGAGGGGGCCATTTAGGGATCGGGGCAAAAAACCAGTGGTGAGACATTGGCCTGTGTGGGTGCAGGAGGTCAGACCTAGATGATGACAAGGGGCCATGGAGGAAAGATATCTCAGTGGTTTGAGCATTACCCTGCTAAACCAAGGGCCATGAGTTCAATTCCTGCAGTGGGCCAGTTAGGGATATGGGGCAAAAATCTGTTGGATGATTTAATGGGGAATTAGTCCTGATTTGAGGAGGGGGTTGGAAGAAATGATTCCCTGAGGTCCTTTCCAGCCCTGATATTCTATGATCAGTGCTCTGTGGGTGTAGCTAAGAATTAGCACCTACTTAGGCATTCTTGAGAGTGTAGCTGTGTGACCAAAGGTGTGGTCAGGACTATGGGGCAGCTAGGTTTAGTCCCCAGGAGGGTGACCAGATGTCCCAATTTCATAGGGTATTTTTCTTATATAGGCTCCTATTAGCCCCCCCACTCCCATCCCGATTTTTCACACTTGCCTCTGCTCTCCCTAGTCCCCAGAATTGATTCCTTAAGCACGTTACTTGAGCTGGGATGTTCCTTTGACAGTACAGAGCCAAGAGAGTCTTCAATCGTCCCCTCTGACTTCCTGTATAGCGAAAGCCAGAGAATTTCACCCTGTTCCGTCTCTGTCAAGCAATCCTGGGGCTTAGCTGAAGCATTTCCACAGCGGCCCCCAGCCGGGATGATAAGAGATTGTGAATCTACCATTTATGAACCTCTCTGTGAAAAATGTGCACCTCATTTCTAACTTGCATGTGTCTAGCTCTAATGTCCAATCACTGGCTTTTGTTGCAGCTTTGTCTGCTAGATTAAGGAGCCCTTTAGTACCGGGTGTTTTCTCCCGTGAAGGTACTGACAAGGTTTGGGTTAAACCCCATTAAAAGTGGTGGGTGTAACAGCTGTCCTTCCTTACTGATAAATAACAATTAAGCTCATTTATAGAACCAGAAAGCTAACAGCCTGCACCCAAAACACAGGTCTACATAAGGCCCGTGTGGGTAGAGGGGATTGTCCGTGTCTGCGGCGTAGGATGGAAAAGGGGATTCTAGTCTACTTCGTGGCATTTGTGCGCTAGTAGAAAAAGGGGAAATTGGCAGTAATGGGGAGAATGAAGGGAAGTTGTTCTATTAAATGCTGGCCCTGTGACAAAGCTGGCCATAGAAAGAACCGCTAGTGTCAAAGCTGTCTTGTGAAATACCCAGAATCGGGGGCACACCAAGCTGATGGGGCAAAAACGGGGTGATCGGCCCCCCCAGCTCGACGGGAGGTGATAAACAGCAGTGATGGGGGGTTGGAGACTGGACGTGGAATAGGATCGACGTGGAATAGGATCAACGTGGAATAGGATCAACGTGGAATAGGATCGACGTGGAATAGGATGCTGGCTCAAACATTAACAGGTTTCAAACCAGACAAAAACACTAAAAAGGGGAGGGAATCGGGGATCCAGAACCGGTCCACCTGGCTGGGTAATGTGCCCCTCATCCAAACACCGGGACAACTGGCTTTAAAAACCGGCTGAAAAGACTGGAGAGCCAAGAGGAGGAGCTGAGAACCGGGTGGCTCATAACTGTGCAATAAATCCCTGGATCGTAGCTGCATGTGCCAGGGAAGATGTCCTGCACATTCATGCGATGGAAATCCCATGCCAGGCCATGGCTCGGGTGAAGCAAAGAGTTTGGGGTGAACACGTTGTCCTGGACCAGGAGAGCAGCTGCATTACAATAGGAACGAGGTGCGTCAGGGTTCCCTCCCCACTCTGAGCTCTGGGATACAGAGGTAGGGACCCGCGTGAAAGACCCCCTCAGCTTATTTCTCGGGGGAATCTTAGCTCCAGCGCGGGGCTGTGCACTTAAATAGGAAGCAGCAGGACAGTCTGACAGGATTTCTGGTTAGAATCAGGAGCTGGTCGCCCGGTCCGAGGAGGGCAGAGGTTGCAGTGGACTGGTCCAGCCCCTGAGACTGGGGGGAAACTGGCCCATTGAACAGCCCCTCAATGATCACTAGTAGCTAATAGAGACGGGGTGCGTCAGGGCTCCCTCCCCGCTCTGACCTCTGGGGTACAGAGGTGGGGACCCGCGCGAAAGACACCCTGAGCTTATTTCTACCCGCTTCGGTTAAAACTCCCCCAAGGCACAAATTCCTTCCCTTGTCCCTGGACGGGGGGGGGCACGTTTCTCCATCATGGCTGCTGCCTCCACCCTCTCCTGGCATCCCAGAATGCACCTTGGCACCGTTGGGCCTTCCTTCTCCTGATCCAGAGGGATGGCCTGACCCAGCTGGGCCAGAGAGCAGGCCCCAAACCACATCTCCACCTCTGCTGGCTCCGCCTAAATCCAGACCAACAGTGGGATCTGAGACTTGGGTTACCGCTGTCCCTCCTCACGGATACGCCATTGTCCTTCCTCACCGTATCCCTTCTGCTTCCTCTCTCCTGCTTCCCTTTTGCCTTCTGTCTGAAAAGCCGGCCAAGCCTGTATATTTTGAAGCGCTGCCAAGAAACCGCTGTTGTGTGTGTGTGTCTTGTTTTGTCTTCAGGGAAGCGGGGTTGGACGTTAACAGGAACCGCAACAACTGTTCCAGCCCATCTCACCCAACTGCTGGTCTTTTCTCCCAGACCAACGGTGATCGCCATCTTTAACACCAGCCCCGTGGAGGGAGGGGGGTCCTGATAAAAACTCTCCACAGCTAAAGGGTTAAAGGGTGTTGTTCAAACAAAGGCCAACCGTAATGCTTTACATTGCAAAGCATTGTCCTGTTTTGCCTTCTTTTTCCGACCTTTAATAAAGGTTAGACGGTGTTTGCAAGAGGACGTAGCAGGGCAAGGTCTTTGCACCTGAAACCTCCAACTGTTTAGTTTGTCTAGTATTGTACAGTAATTCTGTACAGGGTACCGATTCCTGCACCGGGGGTCACAGGAACAGTTCCGAACACCCTCGTCCCCCAGGGGCTGGTTTATTCCATCAAAGGTAACACAACGGCCTGACTGTCTGCAACCAAACCCGAAAACAGGCGAGATGTTTCAACAGGAGGCAATTCCATAACAGTTCCTACCAAAGGTCCATCTAGCCCACTGGTTCTCAAACTGGGGGTCGCGACCCCTCGGGGGCTCACGGCCCACTTATGTGGGGGTCACGAGCCCCGACTCCGACAGTGGGCTGCCGGCTCCAGCCCGAATCCCGGGGCGGGCTGTCGGCTCCGACTGTGACCCCAGAGGCGTGTTGCCAGCCCCAGCTGTGAGCCCCGGAGTGGCAGGGTGGAGGGGCTGCGAGCTCCAAGCCCAGAGCCCAGCGCGGTGGAGCAGCAGGGATTTGAGTCCCAACCCTGGGGCAGAGCCGCGGGGCTGCGAGCCGGGAGCCCAGACCTCCGACTCCGGTGCCGGCAGGAGGCCGTGAGCCTGAACCCCAAGCGGAGTGTAAGCCCTGACCGTCCCTGACCCCCAAGCCCTGCGCTGGGCTGCGAGCGCCAACCCCGGTCCCTGCACCAGCCTGTGAACCCTGACCCCGCATTGCTTCAGCTCATGAGCTACTGCCAAGTATTCAAATAACAATCTGCTTAAAAATAACTTTCCCACTTATATTGAATTCGATAAAAATACGTTCCACTCTTAATTGAAAAGCAGTGACAACATTCATTTTAAGCAACAGGGTTTAAATTTGGTATTTAACTTATTGTTAAATATCAGAACTGTGGGGGTCGCACTCAGAGGCTTGGTGTTCAAAAGGGGGCGCCAATACAAAAAGTTTGAGAACCACTGGCCAACTCTCCCGTCTTCTGACAGTGGCAAATGCCAGGTGCCCAGGAGGGGATGAACAGAGCAGGGCAACTACTGAGTGATCCATCCCCTATTGCTCCTTCCCAGCTTCTGGCTAACAGAGGCTAGGGACACCCTCCCTGCCCATCCTGGCTGATATCTTCCATCGATTTATTTCATTCTTTTTTGAACTCGGAAGGCTTGACCGTCCCACCATCGTCCTGAATTCCCTCCCCGCTCATTGTGCCCCTCGTGCGGGGACTCCATGTGGAGGGAATTTCCACCGATGCAAAGAAAAGCCGAGGCCGGGCAGATCTGGCCACCTGGCGCCAGGCTGAGCTCCGCGGATGTTCATCTGTGGGGAGGACAACATGGCAAACCGCTGCATAGGCTGGGAGAGAAAAGGGAACCAAGTGGTCAGCGGAAAGCGAGGTAGCATTAGCAGAGTGGGACAGGGCCATTGCGAGTTGTCCTCTTGGCCAGTCATGTTTCAAAACACCATTTGCGTTGCACACAAGGCTAACACCTACAGTTTGGGGGCAGAAATTACACAACCACACAAAGGACTGGAGAGGAGGGTGGGTTATTACAGCCCAAGCCAAAGTTCTCCTGAGAGAGATTATTGCCCCACCTAACAGGCGTTAGCAGCAACGGTTACGTTTTCATCACGATGTACATGGGAGGAAGTTGGGGGCCGGGACAGACCCTGGTTCCCTGCAATGGCTCTTTCCAGTTCAGGACATCTGAGAGGCAGATTGCCAGGTGGGGAGGGGAACGGCCGTGCTACAAATTCACAATCCCACCCAGGCCAGGGGTTGCCGACACCTTATCCAGGTGCCCTTGTTCATAGATTGGGCCCTACCAAATTCATGGCTACAAAAGATGTGTCATGGGGCATGAAATCTGGTCTCTCCCTGTGAAATCGGCTCTTCCGGTGCTTTTCTCCTATCACGGGGGAGACCATCGTTTCTCAAATTGGGGGTCCTGACCCAAAAGGGAGTTGCGGGGGGGGGGGTCTCAAGGTTATTTTAGGGGGGGTCATGGTATGGCCACCCTTACTTCTGCGCTGCCTTCAGAGCTGGGTGGCCGGAGAGCGGTGGCTGTGGGCCGGGCACCCAGCCAGCAGCAGCGGGGAAGTAAGGGTGGCAGTACCATACCCGGCCGTCCTTACTTCCGCGCTGCTGCTGGCGGCAGCTCTGCCTTCAGAGTTGGGCTCCTGGCCAGCAGCCGCCGCTCTCTGGTTGCCCAACTCTGAAGGCAGCGCCGCCGCCAGCAGCAGCGCAGAAGTAAGTATAGCGGTACCGCAACACACACACACAATAACATTGCGACCCCCTCCCCTACAAATCCTTTTTGGGCCAATTACAATTACAGCTCCCTGCCATTTCAGATGTAAATAGCTGGAATCATGAAATGAACGATTTTTAAAATCCTATGACCAGGAAATTGACCAAAATTTGGAAGGGCCCGATTCATAAATTCATAGATTCCAAGGCCAGAAGACACCACTGTGATCATCTAATCTGACCTCCTGTATAGCACAAGCCAGGCTCCTGCTCCAGAATTATTCTAAGGGCCGATCTTTTTGGAAAACACCCACTCTTGTGTTAATCGGTGATGGAGAATCCACCGTGGCAAATTGATCCAATGGTTCATTACTCGCGCTGTTAAAACATGTACACCTTAGTTCAAGTCTGAATTTCAACTTCAGCTTCCAGCCGTTGGATCGTGTTAGACCTTTCTCTGCTGGACTGAAGAGCCCACTAGTAAATACTGGTTCCCCTCGTAGATACTTACATCCTGGGACTGAGTTACCCCTTCACCTTCTCTTCGTTAGGCTATTAGATTGAAACTATCACTCTACGGCAGGTTTTCTAATCTTTATTCATTTTTGTGGTTCTTCGCTAAACCCTCTGCAACTTAACAACATCCTTCTTCAATTATGGGCAGAAGTGGACACAATATTTTAGCAGCACCAGGGCCAAACCCAGAGGTAAAATAATCTCTCTGCTCCTACTTATGATTCCCCTCTTTCTGCGTCCCAGGACGGTGTTAGCTCTTTTGGCCGCAGAGTCACCCTGGGAGCTCATGTTCAGCTGATTATCCATCATGACAAAACAAATAAAAGGAAATTCTTCGCACAGCGTGCAGTCAGCCTGTGGAACTCCTTGCCTGAGGAGGCTGTGAAGGCTCGGACTAGAACAGAGTTTAACAGAGAACTGGATAAATTCATGGAAGTTAAATCAATTAATGGCTATTAGCCAGGATGATTAAGGAATGGTGTCCCTAGGATCCGTTTGTGAGAGGGGGGTGATGGATGGCAGGAGGGAGATCACTTGATCTCTGTTAGGTTCACTCACTCCAGGACACGTGGAATTGGCCACTGTGGGCAGACAGGATACCGGGCTGGATGAACCTTTGGTCTGACCCAGTACGACCATTCTTATGTTCTTATGACCCCAAATCTTTTTCAGTCACAGCTTCCTGGGATACTCACTCATCCCATAAGTACACCCTGCAGTCTGTGATCCCAGGTGTATCTCTTTACATTTAGCTGTATTAAAACTTTGCTGCGGGGGAGGCTAATTGTAAACATGCCCTAGGCCGGAGAGCAAGGCGTTGGCGTCTCAAGGGGATGGGGGTACGGAGGAAGGGCCGGCCGGCTCCTCTCGTCCCCCATGTCACTGGTCATCCACTGGAACGCGGGGCGTGAGTTTGCAGGAATGGTCACCGAGTCATTAAAAGTTTCCCAAAGGGCAGAGCTGGATATCAGCACAAGTATGGGACTGGAAAATCGTTTGGCCAGTACAGTCACTGGGGAAGCTGGTGTCCCCTAAGAATCCTGCAGTCAAAACTTTCCAGGGGGATGTAGCTGTGACGGGAAGAGGTGATGCTGGGATGTAACCTGACCCCAGCCAGGTGATGGGCAGCTGGATGTCTGTGTGTTTCTAACAAAGGCTTGGGGGGAGGGGAGCAGGAAAGAGGCAGGGAAACAGTTTGGCTGGGCTTTTGTTCAGGATAGGAGGGAGAAAGAAGACGGGGAACAAGGCCGGGAGCCCCAAAACCCTGGGCCTCATCTCCCGGTCCCCCAGAAGGGCCTGACTGAGGGGTCCTGTCTAGACTAAGAAGCTCTGAGTTGGATTGTGTTCCTGCAATCCCAGGAAGCGGGGGTGCAGGGACTCCCCACACTCCGTGACAGTAGCGTTAAAAAAGGGCCCACTGGCTAGGACACAGGTGGGCATCTGGCCTGCAGGACCATCCTGCCCAGCCCCTGCTGCTCTGAGTGGCACGGTAAGGGGGTGGGAGTGGGGGCCTGGATAAGGGACAGGGATTCTGGGGGATAGTCAGGGGGCAGGGAGCAGGGGGGGTTGGATAGACGTGGGATTCCCGGGCGGCCTATCAGGAGGTGGAGGTGTGGACAGGGGTAGGGGCAGCCAGGGGACAGGGAGGGTTGGATAGGGGGTGGTGTCCCAGGAGAGACAGTTAGGGATGGGAGTCCTGGGATGGGATGGTCAGGAATCAAGGGGCGGGAGTTTGGAAGGGTCAGCGGTTCTGAGGGAGGTGGGAAGTGGGATGGGGTAGATAGGGGGCGGGGGCCAGGCTGTTTGGGAAGGCACCGCATTCCTACCCAGCCCTCTATACAGTTTTACAGCCCCGATGTGGCCCAAACATTTGCCCACCCCGGGCTAGGAGATGGGAGAAGCCAGGGGGAGACGGTTACAGGGACCAGATGGTTGCACCACATATATTGAAAAGGGAACTTCTGAGGCTATGTGGTGATTGTAAAACTGCTGGACATTTGGGGGGTTGCGAAAACTTTAGCCAAGTTGAGAGAGAATTTGTACAGGGGGTAAGGCTGGCAGGATGTGGAAAGGGGGTGTACAAAAATGGGATGTGCGCATTGCAAAGACGGTGCCCCCCCTCCCAAAACTGGTCTTTGCAGCAGTGTCTTGTGGGAGCCCCAACAGAGAGCACTGCCTTTGATGTTCTCGGGCCCTTGTCTAAGACCCAGGCCAGCTGCCCCTTTCTGCTGGGAGCTGTGGACTGCTTTGCAGGGTCACACGATCAGAAATCAAGGGGCTGGGACAGGAGCCGGGGTCCTAACGAATGAATTCTTCATGGGGGTCCTCTGTGAATTGTGTGCGGATCGAGGGAGAAACTTGGCATTCCAAGGGTCACAGCTGGGGAAATCGAGGCTGGAAACGTTGCGATGGAGATGAATTCTCCGTTAGATCCCCCAATAGGCAGGATCCCCCTCAGCCAGTAGATTTCGCAGAAAGAATTGACGTTCCTCGCGGACTTGCAGGAAGAAGTCCCTGCAGGATGGATAAAGGGAAATCAGGCAGTAAAACTGGGGGAGGGGGAGTTGTGTGTGGTGGAGTGTGGGGGTGGCTATGAAAATGTCTTGGCAGAAGGATACTAGGGGCCTGGTTTTTAAAGGTATGTAGCGGCCTGGTAGGATTTTCAAAGCCCCTAGGCATCAGAGTGGCTAAACACCTTTAAAAGTCTGGCCACGTGTAACTCCGCAAAGGGTGACGTTTGTCATTTGTTACGTTATGTCTCGTCTGTCTCTGTCTGTGGTGGCGAAGCTAAGACAGGGCCGAGGGGCGGCGTGGTGGATTAGGTTAAATCTTGGAAGCGATGGGTGTACCAGTCGCCCTTCGTCATTGATTAAATGTAGCAACGAAGCTCTTTTAGCGAAGCGGCGAGCTGAAACAATAGCGACCACCTCGCAGAATGCACCTGTGACGTATATGTGGGCGCAGGGGTTCTCTGGGGATTGTTTGGCGGAGGGGGTGGGTATCTGTGAGCGAAGTAGGGGAAACAGCAGAGAAGCTGACAGAGAAGCAGCAGAAGGCCAAGGACAAAGCTAGAATGAGCTCTGGAAACGTGGCCCTGAGAAAAGTCTAGAGAGAGAGATTTTGGGCAGAGTGCTGACAAGAAAGGGGCCTGGGACTGTGCAAAAGCCCCTCACCCACCACCCGGCTGGCACTGAGACCCTCAGCCTGAGCCCAGCGCCCGCCTCGCTGGGTGCCTATTACACAGTACAGCCCCCTCCCACCTCGCATCCACTGGGTATGGGGAGGCAGGTTGTGGGGAGAAGATTGTCCCAGGCGGGGCCCTGGAAGCTCTCACTGAGTTCTGTTTCCTTGAAATAAAACACTTTCCTGCCAGCGCAGAACCAGTCCATGTGTTTGTGAGGCTGGGGGCATTTTAGGGCTCTCGGTGAAGCCTGTTTGCCCAGCTGAGACTGATGCTGAGCTGTGGGGTGTGAAGTGAAGGAAAAACTCCAGGAAGAAACAAAGCCCGCAGGGGGAGGCCGTTATGGGTACAGCCAGTGGGGCCAGGGGGTGTCATGGGGGGACTGAGACAGACCCTGATCCTTCCCCAAGGAGACAAACCTCAGCAAGGCCTGTCTCTGGCAGGAGGCTCCCAGCCTGGCTGGACAACGCTGCCAAGGCCGCGGGTGGGAAACCTCCTTAGCCAGGAACGCGGCCCCGCAGCTGGCTCACAGCTCTGCCTGTGGGATCCTGCCCTGCCATTGCCCATCGCCTCCCCCAGCTCGCACGCGCCTTGGGTGGAAAGGTTTCCCGCCTAAAGTCAGACACCCCCAGCCCCGTCCCTTCGCCGACTCCCCCAGCCTCAGCCCACGGGCCCCAGGGTTGGGAAACTTCCCCTCTGCGTGAAGGGTTTGCCCTCCCCTCGCCCCCGGGAGAGCAGCCTGCCCCAGACCACGGGGAGGGATCCAGCAATGTCCCAACCACCAACTGACTCCTCAGGCCTCGCTCCCTGCCCGGGATGGGGTGGGGCCGGTCCAGGCTGAGGGGGTCGTAGGCAGCCCTATCAGGGCCAGATCTGGGCCTGCCCCGGGACTGTGGGGGTGTCAAAGCCTCAAGCCCGCGAGCACCGGGGGGGACACTACAGGGGGATTGGGACAGGAGCCAGCGCAGAGGGCCTGGCAGGACCCCAATACATAGGTGCTGAAACTAGGGGTTCTGGGGGTGCTGCCTTGAATGAAGTGGTTTCCATTAGACGCAGGGGTTACAGTTTGGTTTGGTGGCTCTCAGCCCTCCCCCCCCCCCACACACACACACACTCCTGCCCCCGAAGCCGGTGCCAGTGGAGAGGGGTGGCTGGAAACCGGCCCCTGGAGCGAGCCCCTCCCCGGCCATTATTTGCAGGTTCCAGGCTGTTCAGGGGAAAAGACAGAAGAAACAGAGCATCAGATTGGGCAGGGATCCCCCCGGGCCCAGCTGGCCTGTCCTGTCCCAGATCCCCCCGGGCCCAGCCGGCCTGACCTGTCCCAGATCCCCCCGGGCCCAGCCAGCCTGGCCTGTCCCAGATCCCCCTGGGCCCGGCCAACCTGACCTGTCCCAGATCCCCCCGGGCCCGGCCAACCTGACCTGTCCCAGATCCCCCCGGGCCCAGACAGCCTGGCCTGTCCCAGATCCCCCCCGGGCCCGGCCAACCTGACCTGCCCCAGATCCCCCTGGGCCCAGCTGGCCTGTCCTGTCCCAGATCCCCCCGGGCCCAGCTGGCCTGTCCTGTCCCAGATCCCCCTGGGCCCAGCTGACCTGACCTACCCCAGATCCCCCCGGGCCCAGACGGCCTGACCTGTCCCAGATCCCCCCGGGCCCGGCCAACCTGACCTGTCCCAGATCCCCCCGGGCCCGGCCAACCTGACCTGTCCCAGATCCCCCCGGGCCCGGCCAACCTGACCTGTCCCAGATCCCCCCGGGCCCAGCCGGCCTGACCTGCCCCAGATCCCCCCGAGCCCGGCCAACCTGACCTACCCCAGATCCCCCCGGGCCCAGCTGGCCTGGCCTGTCCCAGATCCCCCCGGGCCCGGCCAACCTGACCTGCCCCAGATCCCCCCGAGCCCGGCCAACCTGACCTGTCCCAGATCCCCCCGGGCCCAGACGGCCTGTCCTGTCCCAGATCCCCCCGGGCCCGGCCAACCTGTCCTGTCCCAGATCCCCCCGGGCCCGGCCAACCTGTCCTGTCCCAGATCCCCCCGGGCCCGGCCAACCTGGCCTGTCCCAGATCCCCCCGGGTCCAGCCGGCCTGGCCTGTCCCAGATCCCCCCGGGCCCATCCCCCCCAGCCTCCCATTCCAACAGGGGATATCAGGGGATCAGATGGTGACAAGGTCCACTGGTGAGAAGCCCCAGATCAGCCAGACACAGGGACAAATGCACCCCCAGGCCCAGAGTGACACAAACACACTTGGGAGAGCACACACATGCGCGTGCACACGCACACATATGCACACACACACAGGTACACACACACACACACGGCCACGCTATGTCTCTCAGTTCAGTGACCCTGCGCAGGCCTGGCAGTGGGGCAGAGGACACCCCGGCCTGGAGGAGAGCCGGCCCCGGGTGGGGTGTCGCAGGCAGCCGGGCCCAGCCAGACCATGGCTCCACGCCGTGCTGGGGGGGGGGGTTGTGTCCTCTCAGCTCCATCGCACTCCCCCAGCACCACAAACTCCCCAAAGACACCCTCGTGCACACCCGGACACACTGCTCACGCACACACTGGTCACGCGCTCACACACAAACACACACACACTCTGCAGGGGGCAGCCCCAGGAGACAGGACGCCAAGCCCCCGCCAGTTCCCATCCCCCCCATGTCCCCTCCAGCCCTTCCCCTGGTCTTGGGGTTCATGTGCAGCAGGGGGACGGGGGGCAGGACTGTGATCCAAGAATCCGCTGGGCACAGGCCAGGCCTGCCCTTCCCCAGATGGGTCCCTGTCCCACTTGATCAGGAAACCTGGGGGAAGACCGGGGGGTTGGGGGGTTGTGGTTATGGGGTACCCAGGTTATACCTGGTACAGGGTAGATTCACTGAGGCCCCTGGGTAAGGAGACCTGGGTTCGAACCAGGCTCTGGGAGGGGAGTGGGGTCTCGTGGGTTAGAGCTCAGGCGGTCTGGGAGCCCGGACTCCAGGGTTCCATTTCCATTCTTGGGGAAACATGGGGTTGAGGATCCCAGGGGCAGGTGCACCAGGTACGGGGGATGTGGGGTTCTTGGTGTCTCAGGACCCTGCCCTGTGCCCACTTCCTCCCTAGCTCCTTGCCCCACCCAGCACCTCTGGGCCCCTCACTGGGAGGAGCTGCCCCACCCCTCCCCAACCGCCTGGTCGGGCTTCATATAAGGAGCCTGGAGGAGGGAAGGAGAAACTCAGCTCAGCCGGCAGCTGGATCCATCTCGGACAGGAGCCCCAGGACTCAGGTGAGCTGAGACCAGACCCAGCCAGGGGGGAAATGCAGCAGGAGGGACATGGCTTATTGACCCCAGAGGGACTGGGGGCAGAATCCACCCCGACCCCATTGCACTAGGGGGTAACTCCGGATTGGCCCTGGGGTCTGAGATCAAAAATTTGGCAAGAGAGTGAGAGGAATATGGGGGGACATGTGGAGTCAGGACTCCTGGGTTCTAGGAGGGGAGTGGGGGCTAGCGGTCAGAGGAAGCGGGGCTGGGGCTGGGAGTCAGGACAAGGGACACATGACAGACAAAGCAGTAATGCTGACAGCTCAGTTCCTGGCCGGCTCCTCTGCTCGTCCTGTGTCTCCATTGGGTCTAGGATCCCCGGGGTTCGTTCCCCGTCTCTTAGGCTGCGGATTTCCAAGGGGCCCCCGGAGTCTGCAGGCCAAACCCTTGGGTGTGTCCATGGGAGTTGGGAACCCCAAAGGGAGCTGAAGACTCCAACGTTCACTTTTCTTTGCTCTGTTTCTCCACCTGTAATAGGGGAAGAAGAACCCTCTCCTTCCCTGCTTCCTGCGCAGCGGGAGCGCTGTCTGCATTTCCTTCTCCATCTGTGACACTGCAAACAGAAAGGGGCCCTGATCTCTGTCGGGGTCTGTGCGCTGCCCGGCACAACGGGGCCCTGATCTCGGTCGGGGTCTGTGTGGTGTCCGGTACAACGGGACCCTGATCTCGGTCGGGGTCTGTGCAGCAGTTTTATTAATCTCTCCTCATACAGCAGCTGTTCCAGACCCCTAATCATTTCTGTTGCCCTTTTCTGAACCTTTTCCAATTCCAATAGATCTCTTTTGAGATGGGGCGGCCACATCTGCACGCAGTATTCAAGATGTGGGCGCACCATGGATTTATACAGAGGCAATCTGATATTTTCTCTCTTATTATCTATCCCTTTCATAATGATTGCCAATATTTTGTTTGCTTTTTTGACTGCCACTGCACATTGAGTGGATGTTTGCAGAGAACGATCCACAATGACTCCAAGATCTCTTTCTTGAGTGGTAACAGCTCATTTAGACCCCAGCATTTTATATGTGTAGTTGGGATACGTTTTCCAATGTGCATTACTTTGCATTTATCAACACTGATTTTCATCTACCATTTCCCTGCCCAGTTTTGTGAGATCTTTTGCAATTCTTCGTAGTCTGCTTTGGACTTAACTATTCTTGTAATTTTGTATCATCTCAACACTTTGCCACCTCACAATTTACCCCCTTTCCCAGATCATTTATGAATATGTTGAATAGGATTAGTCCTGGTAAAGACCCCTGAGATACACCACTATTTACCTCCCTCCATTCTGAAAACTGGCCATTTATTCCTACCCTTTGTTTCCTATCTTTTGACCAATTACCAATCCATGAGAGAACCTTCCCTCTTATCCTGTGGCAGCTTACCTTGCTTAAGAGCCTTTGGCGAGGGACCTTGTAAAAGGGCTTTCTGAAAATCTAAATACACTATATCCACTGGATCCCCCTTGGCCACATGCTTTTAGACCCCCTCAAAGAATTCTAGTAGACTAGATTTCCCTTTACAAAAACCATGTTGACTCTTCCCCAACAAGTTATGTTCATCTATGTCTAATAATTTTGTTCTTTATTATAGTTTCAACCAGTTTGCCCGGTACTGAAGTCAGGCTTACCGGCCTGTAATTGCGGGGGTCACCTCTGGAGCCCTTGTTTAAAATTGGCATCACATTAGTGATCCTCCAGTCATTTGGAACAGACGGTGATTTAAATTATAGGTTACAGACCACTGTTAGTAGTCCTGCAATTTCACATTTGAGCTCCTTCAGAACTCTTGGGTGAATCCCATCTGGTCTTGGTGACTTATTACTGTTTAATTTATCAATTTGTTCCCAAACCTCCTCTAATGACACCTCAATCTGAGACAGTTCCTCAGATTTGTCACCTAAAAAGAGCGACTCAGGTTTGGGAATCTCCCTCACATCCTCAACCGTGAAGACCGATGCAAAGTATTCATTCAGTTTCTCCACAATGGCCTTATTCCTCCTTGAGTGCTCAATCGTCCAGTGATACTGCTGGTTGTTTAGCAGGCTTCTTGCTTCTGATGTACTTTAAAAAAATGTTGCTGTCACTTTTGGAGTCTTTGGCTGGCTGTTCACATTCTTTCTTGGCCTTCCTCATTATAGTTTTACACTTCATTTGCCAGACTTGATGCTCCTTTCTATTTTCCTCACTCGGATTTAACTTCCACTTTTTCAAGGATGCCTTTTTGCCTCTCACTGCTTCTTAAACTCTACTGTTTAGCCCCGGTGGCTCTTTGCTGGTTCTCTTACTGTGTGGTTTAATTTGAGGTTATACATTTCAGTTGAGACTCTATTATGGGGTCTTTCAAAAGTTGCCGTGCCGCTTGCAGGGATTTCACTTTTGACGCTGCACCTTTAAATTTCTGTTTAATGAACCCCCTTGTTTTTGTGTAACCCCCCTTTCAGAAATTAAATGCTACCGTGTCGGGTCGCTGTGGTGTTTTCCCTGCCACACAAATGTTCATTTTAATTCTATTATGGTCACTATCACCAAGCGGTCCAGCTATATTCACCTCTTGGACCTGATCCTGTGCTCCCCTTAGAACTAAATCAGGAATTGCCTCTCCTCTAGCCACTCCAAGAAACTGTCATTTAAGGTGTCAAGAAACTTTATCTCTATAGTCCATCCTGAGGGGACAGGTCCCCAGTCAATATGGGGATAGTTGAAATCCCCCATTATTATTGAGTTTTTGATTTTAACAGCCTCTCTAATCTCCCTGAGCATTTCACAGGCGCTATCACATCCTGGTCAGGTGGTCGGTAATAGATCCCTACTGCTCTATTCTTATTATTAGGCCATGGAATTACTCTCCATAGATTCCACGGCACAGATTTTTACTTCATTTGATTCCACACTTTCCCTCACACATAGTGTCACTCCCCCACCAGCACCACCTCTTCTGTCCTTCCCATATATTTCGTACCCTGGTATTACTGTGTCCCATTGATTATCCTCATTCCCCCAAGTTTCTGTGAAGTCTCTTATACCAATCTCCTCATGTAATCCGAGGCGCTCTAGTTCACCCGTCTTATTATTAGACTTCTAAGCACTGGGATAGAAGCACCTTAAAAACGTGTCACTTTTTGGCTGTCTGCCGTTACGTGCTGGAATTGAATGAGGCTTTTTTTCATTTGACTGTTTCTCGTTAGCTCCCCGCCTGTATTTTATCCTCTTCCAGCCTCTCCTCCTTACGAGGACACAGAGACGCTCCATTAGTAGATCCTCCCCTAAGGGAAGCCTGTGTCCGACTCCCGGGTTCCTCCACGCCGGGCGGCTTTTCCCAGCCCTTCGTTTAAAAACTGCTCTGTGGCCTTTTTAATGTCAAGTGCCGGCGTTCTGGTTCCACTTGGCACAACAAGGACCCTGATCTGGGTCGGGGTAGTGAGACTTAATGGGTGGAACGGGCTGGCAGGGGGAGGGGGTTCAGCCCCCGGAGGTGCCACGGTGGAGGCAGATCCCCCTCCCCTCGCTGTCTCCATCCATCACCCCCCTCTCCCCACTGCAGGCGGATCCAGTGACAGAGGCAGCCATGGCCCCGAGGGGACCCCGCCCCTTACTCTTCCTGACCCTGGTCCTGCTGGCCGCCTGCCTGGCCCAGCTCAGCGAAGGCGTCACCTACAGGCAGTTCCTGAACCGGCACGTCGACTACCCCAAGAGCGGCGGCAACAACCGGGTCTACTGCAACCGCATCATGCAGCGCCGGGGCCTGACCCGCCCCGTCTGCAAACCCACCAACACCTTCATGCACGCCCCCCCCAACCAGATCCAGGCCATCTGCACAGGTGCAGGGAGATGCCACGGCCGCAACTTCTGCGACAGTAACGCGTCCTTCCGCCTCACCACCTGCCGGGTGGCGCCCGGCTCCCGCCCGGGCCGCTGTGTTTACAGGGCCAGAGCCCAGACCCGCAGGGTCCGCGTGGCCTGCGTCGGGCGGCGTCCCGTGCACTTCGAGAGAATCCTGTAGAGCCCGGGCCCTGGCCCTGGGCTGGGAGCAGGGGGGCCCCTGCTCCCCCGCTTTCGCTGCTGGGGGCTCGCCGGCCCTCTCCCTGTCCCTCCTGGGACAATGTTCGCCCCACAGACATCCAGCGTCTCCCCTTATCCCCCAGGCCGGCAGCGTGGGGCCTGCAGGGGGGGGGTTTCCCATGGTGGGTACCCAGTCCCCATCCACGTGAGTGAAAATCCAGGTGCCCAGCCTCCGTAGCTGGCACTGAGACCCTCGGCCTGAGCCCAGTGCCCACCTCGCTGGGTGCCCATTGTACAATACAGCCGCCCCCCTCCCACCCCACATCCACTGGGTATGGGGGGCAGGTTGTGGGGAGAAGATTGTCCCAGGCGAGCTCCTGGACGCTCTCACTGAGTTTTCTTTCCTTGCTGCTTCTTGCAATAAAACATTTCCTGCCACTGCAGAACGAGTCGGTGTGTTTGGGGGTCCGGGGGCATTGTAGGGCTCTCAAGGGGGCCTATTTGCCCATTTGAGCCTGACGCTGAGCTGTGGGGTGTGGAGAAAAGGAAAAGCTCCAGGAAGAAACAAACCCCACAGGGGGAGGGGTGTCCCTGCAGCAAAATGCTGTTAAATAAACTTCCCCTGCCTTTCAGTGTAACCCGCACCAGTGCTGTGCCCCCGGGGGGGGGGGTCGGTGATCGGAGCAGGACTTGAGGAGCTGGGGGCCCCGTCCCTCTGCCAACAGCGGGTCTGTGAATGCCGCGTGTGCCGTGGAGCCGGGGCTGGGCACCGCAGGGGGACACTCGGGGGTTGGCGCCTGCTGTCGCTCCAGGAGAACGGCCGTCCCGGATCAGACCAACGGGCCCGTGGCCTGTCTCTGAGGGCGGCCGGCGCCAGATGGTTCCGGGGGAATGAACAGACCAGGCCAAATATCGAGTGGTCCATCCTGGTTCGGCTTCTGCCCACCCGCAGAGGGACAGCGGCCCCCGTGTATGCTGAGAGGGGCGGGTTTGTGCCACCCGTGGCCAGCAAAGTCCGGGAGCTGCCCCCGGCTGGCACAGACCCTCCCGCTAAGGGCAGGGAGTGGCTCACGGCCCTGTGCCCTGTGGGGAGACATCACCCTCTGGTGTGGGGCAAAGTGGGAACAGGGGTGCATGCATGAGGAGGGATGGGGGACCCTGGTATGGGGAGAGCGCACTGGGGGTACATGGAGACCTTGGAAGGGAAGAGATACGGAGGAGTTGCAGGAGACCCTGAAGTAGATTTAGTTGGGGATTGGTGCTGCTTTGAGCAGGGGGTTGGACTAGATGGTCTCCTGAGGTCCCTTCCAACCCTGATATTCTATGAGAGGGGGGCGAGGGGAACACGTGGAGCTTGGGTGAGGGGACGGGGGGATGCGGGGAGCCCCTGCCAGGTGCCCCCTTCTTGCCAGGACACATCGCTCTACTTCCAGGCACATTCTGCTGGGACATTTCCCATCATTTTACTGAGGTCCCTTCCAACCCTGATAGTCTATGAGTGTCTCTCCCAGCTCTTAAGCGCCTTGGGCAGAAAATTTTCCCTCCAAAAGTCAGACACCCCCAGCCCCGGCCTTTCACCCATTTCCTCAGCCTCAACCCCCGGGCGTGGGGGTTGTGAAAGCTTCCCCTGTGTGTGGAGGATCTTTTCGCCTGTCACAGTAACAGTTGCCTACCCCAGACCACAAGGAGCGAGAGGGGAAAATCGTACCCAACGCCTGTGACATCCCCACCACCAACCGACATCCGGGGAGCCAGCGGGGCTGGGCAGCGGGCAGGGGCACCATTTAAGGTTTTGGCTGTGGGGGGAGGGGACACAACTTTAACCATGATTCAGGGCTACTTAGGCACCTGAAAACTCTAGTTATTTTGTGGATAATGCCTTGGACATTAGCTGACTATGGAGATATCTAAAGAATCTCCAATACTCATGACCAGGGAGGGGCTGGCTCCAAGGCTGGTTCCCCGTCACCCTTCTCCCCTGGCACCAGCTCTGGGGGCCCTGCCAGGCCCCCCTGTGCCAGTTCCAGTCTCATTCCCCTGCAGTGTCCCCTGGTGCTCATGGCTTCAGGGCTTGGACACCCCCACAGTCCCAGGAAAGGCCCAGATCTGGCCCTAATGGGGCTGCCTACCACCCCCTCATCCTGGACTGGCCCCAGCCCATCCCAGGCAGCGAGCGAGGCCCACGGGTCCATCCTGTCCTGCCCAGCCCCGCTGGCTCGCCAGGTGTCGGCTGGTTGTTGGGATGTCACAGGCGTTGGACATGATCCCCTCCGCCCAGTGTGGTCTGGGACAGGCGGCTGTCACCATGATGGTTGGGAAGATCCTACACACACACACACACACACACACACAGGGGAGGTTTCACAACCTGGGGCCCGTGGGCTGAGGCTGGGGGAGTTGGCGAAGGGACGGGGCTGAGGGTGTCTGACTTTAGGCGGGAAAATTTTCCACCCAAGGCGCGTGCGAGCTGGGGGAGGCGATGGGCAATGCCAGGGCAGGACCCGCTTGGTGCAGAGCCCGCCTGGCAGAGCCGGGAGCCAGCTACGAGCCAGCCGCGTTCCTGGCTAAGGACGTTTCCCACCCGCGGCCTTTGCAGTGTTGTCCAGCCAGGCTGGCTGGGAGCCTCCTTCCCGAGACAGGCCAAGCTGAGGTTTGTCTCCTGGGGAAGGATCAGGGTCTGTCTCAGTCCCCCCGTGACACCCCCAGACCCCACTGTCCGTACCCAAAACAGGACACCCCTCCCCCTGCAGGCTTTGTCTATTCCTGGAGCTTTTCCTTCACTCCACACCCCACAGCTCAGCGTCAGGCTCAGATGGGCAAATAGGCCCCTTGAGAGCCCTAAAATGCCCCCGGACCCCCAAACACGCCGACTCATTCAGCATTGGCAGGAAAGTGTTTTATTGCAAGAAGCAGCAAGGAAACAAATCTCAGGGAGAGCTTCCAGGGCCCCACCTGGGACAATCTTCTCCCCACAACCTACCCCCCATACCCAGTGGATGTGGGGCGGGAGGGGGCGGCTGTACTGTGCAATTGTCACCCAGCGAGGTGGGCGCTGGGCTCAGTGCCAGTTGAGGGGGGATGGGTGCCCGGATTTTCAGTGGTGTGGATGGAAACCGGGCACCCAGTGTGGGAAAACCCCCCCCCATGCCTCCCCCTCAAGGCCCCAAGCTGCTGGCCTGCGGGATAAGGGGAGACGCTGAATGTCCCGGTTGAGACTCATGGCTAGCGCTGGGGGGGGGGGGCGGGGATAGGGTGGGAGAGCCCCAAGCAACAGGAACAAAAGGGGGAGCAGGGGACCCCCTCCTCCCAGCCCATGGCCAGCACTGGAGCTCTACTGGACTCTGAGGAGGCGCACGGGCAGCCCCCAGTTACAGCCCACGCGGATCCTGCGGGTCTGGGGGACTCCCCTGTAGACACAGCTGGGGGGGCTGGGGGGGCTGCCCAGCCAGCAGGTGGTGAGGCTGAAGGCTGCGTTGCTGACGCATTCGCTGTACTGGTTGCATCTCCCTCCGGTGGTGCAGATGGTCCGGAGCCGGTGGGCGGGGGCGGGGATGAAGGTGTGGGTGAGTTTGCAGACAGCCGTGTTCTGGCTCTGGAGCCGCATGATGTGGTCGCAGTAGCTCTGGCCCCGGGGGGGGTCTGGTCTTGGGGAAATCAACGTGGTCCCTCACAAACGTTTCATAGCTGTCAGGCGGGCGGGTGATCTGGGCCAGGCAGGGGGCCAGCAGGCCCAGGGTCAGGACGAGCACAGGGCGGGATCCCCTCGGGGCCATGGCCGAGTCTGTCACTGGATCCACCTGCAGTGGGGAGAGTGGGGAGATGGATGGAAATGGGGGGGTGGGATCTGCCTCCTCCCTGGAGCCTCCTGAGCCCAAACCCCTCCCCTGCCAGGCCTTTCTACCCCTAAATGCTCATTATCCCCTTCTGAGATCACACCCCTGTAATACCCCGACCGAGATAAAACCCCAGTAATACCCCGACCGAGATAAAACCCCAGTAATACCCCGACCGAGATCAAACCCCTGTAATACCCCAACCGAGATAAAACCCCAGTAATACCCCGACCGAGATCAAACCCCTGTAATACCCCAACCGAGATAAAACCCCAGTAATACCCCGACTGAGATCAGACCCCTGTAATACCCCAACCGAGATAAAACCCCAGTAATACCCCGACCGAGATCAAACCCCTGTAATACCTCGACCGAGATAAAACCCCAGTAATACCCCGACCGAGATCAAACCCCTGTAATACCCCAACCGAGATTAAAACCCCAGTAATACCTCGACCGAGATAAAACCCCAGTAATACCCCGACCGAGATCAAACCCCTGTAATACCCCAACCGAGATTAAAACCCCAGTAATACCTCGACCGAGATAAAACCCCAGTAATACCCCGACCGAGATCAAACCCCTGTAATACCCCAACCGAGATTAAAACCCCTGTAATACCCCGACCGAGATCAAACCCCTGTAATACCCCAACCGAGATTAAAACCCCTGTAATACCCCGACCGAGATCAAACCCCTGTAATACCCCAACCGAGATCAAACCCCAGTAATACCACGTCTGAGATCAGACCCCTGTAATACCCCGACCGAGATAAAACCCCAGTAATACCACGTCTGAGATCAGACCCCTGTAATACCCTGACCGAGATCAAACCCCTTAATACCCCACCTGAGATCAGGGCCCCATTGTGCCAGGCCCTGCACAGACCCGACCGAGATCAGGGCCCGGTTGTGCCAGGCGCTGCCCAGACACAGAGTGAAATGCAGGCAGAGCTCACGCTGCGCAGGAAGCACGGAAGGAAAGGGTTCTTCTTCCCCTATTAGAGGTGGGGAAACAGAGCAGAGAGAAGTTTACTTTGGAGTTTTCAGCTCCCTCGAGGGTGCCCAACTCCCATAGACACACCCCGGGCTTTGGCCTGCAGACTCCAGGGGGGCCCTTGGAAATCTGCATCCTAAGAGATGGGGAATGAGCCAGAACTGAACTGTCTGTGTTACCGCTCTGTCTGTAATGTGTGCCTTGCTCTGACTCCCA
Source organism: Sternotherus odoratus (assembly GCA_032164245.1). Taxonomy (NCBI): domain Eukaryota; kingdom Metazoa; phylum Chordata; order Testudines; family Kinosternidae; genus Sternotherus; species Sternotherus odoratus. The sequence continues at coordinate 30,701,875 of JAVMKO010000013.1, forward strand.
GCCCACCCAGCACCCTCTTCAAACCACTAAACCTCACTCCCCTCCCAGTGCCGGGGCCAGAACCCAGGAGTCCTGACTCCCAGTGTGCCCCACCCCATCCCCCGCTGTGTTCCTTTTACTCTCTTGCCAAGTTTCTGATCTCAGTCCCCAGGATCAATCCAGAGTCACCCCCTGAGTGCGATGGGGCCCCAGACAGACTTTGCTCCCAGCCCCCTGGGGTCAATCCGCAGTGACCCTCTGTGACATTCTCTGCCTTGGGGGAGCGTGCTGTTACCCCCATAATCCTCATTTTCATATCATCGGGATCTTACATACAAAGCAGGCCCTGTAAGGTATCAGGGGAAAGGTCATGATCTGCTGAAAGTCATCTCTGTCCATATATGTGGACCATTAATGCATATGAAGTTATGAGAATTGTGTTGTCTGGTGGTCACTAAAACATGCTGTAAGTTGGGGAATCAGCCAGATATTAGCTCCCCAGAGGCAACAGCAAGGAAAGTAACCAACACCTGGGCAGGGTGTCTATCAACCCATCGACAATCACTGTCCAGCAGGGGAGCTACAATAAAATGAGTCATCTGCATGAGACCACACCAGGGGAATTGCTCCACCTTGTCTGGAGACTCAGCCATGCCCCTACACACCTGGACTTAGAGTATCAAACAAGCCAAGCAGACACCTACTGGGCCCTTCTCCTGCCCCTGCCTATGCTGCAGGCTACCAAGCCACTGAGAAGAAGACAAGACTTCAACACAGGAATCATAGACTATCAGGGTGGGAAGGGACCTCAGGAGATCATCTAGTCCAACCCCCTGCTCCAAGCAGGACCAATCCCATTTTTGCCCCATATCCCTAAATGGGCCCCTCAGGGATTGCACTCACAACCCTGGGTTTAGCAGGCCAATGCTCAAAGAACTGAGCTATCTCTGCCCTCCCCTCCCCTCTCAAAAAAACCCCTCAGGATACCCCATGTGAGGATCGAGCTCACCACCTTCAGTTTATGAGATTGATGCGCTACCAACTACACTCTCGAGGCTCCAAGGTTTAGGGGCAAATTGCTGTATCCAGTGGGGTGAGAAAAGTTGCTTCATGTAGTTGCGGCCCAATTTAATAGGGTTGAGATTTTAGACTGCGTGCTTCTATTGTATTTCTTTTGGTAACCACTCTGACTTGCCTGTCACTTAACAGCACCTAAAATCTACCTTTTATAGTCAACACGTTTGTTTAACTGTTGATCTTTACCAGTGAGTTTGTATGACGTGTGGGGGCCAATCTGCTCCGGTGGGCAAAGGCTGGAGTCTGTTCACTTTCCATTGGCGAAGTGGTGAACTCATGTGCACTGCTCATCGGGAGCGGTGCAAGACGGTGTATTCCTGGGGTACGAGGCTGGGGACTGGGGGGATTTGGCTGGTGCCTTTCTCTGTGTGACTGGTGAGTGGCTCTGGGAGCAGGCAGGCAATCTAGCTGGGTGGGGGGCTCCGTTTGCTGTTGTGTGGAGCGATTACACAGCACCTGGAGGGGTTGCGTCAAGGCATTGCAACCCCGTCACACCCTCCCTCTGCATTTCCTCCCTCCCCCCGCCTGGGTCTGGTCTCAGCTCACCCGAGTCCCGGGGCTCCCGTCAGAAATGAATCCAGCTGCCGGCACAGCTGAGTGTCCCTGAGTCTCCTTCCCCTCCGGGTGTCCTTATAGAGAGCCTGACTGGGCAGATGGGGTGGGGCAGCTCCTCCCACTGAGGGGCCCAGAGATGCTCAGTGGGGCAGGGAGTTAGGGGGGAAGTGGGCACAGGGCAGGGTCCTCTGACACTGAGAACCCCCTAGCCCCTGATCCTAGAGCTCCTGCCCCTCTGATCCTTAACCCAAGGTTTTTCCAAGAATGGAAATGGAAACTCAGGAGTCCGGGCTCCCAGCCCCCTGCTCGTACCACTAGACCCCACTCCCCTCCCAGAGCCAGGGACAGAACAAAGACGTCCTGGCTCCCAGCCCCCTGCTCGTACCACTAGACCCCACTCCCCTCCCAGAGCCAGGGACAGAACAAAGACGTCCTGGCTCCCAGGCCCTCTAACCGCCTGACCCAGTGACTCTACCCCTCATTTGTGCCCTGGGTATCCCGTAACCACAACCCTCTGCCCCAGTCTGGGTCCCTGGGCAGCGAGAGGGGCAGAGACCCCGCCAGGCAAGGGGCAGGCCATACCCATACCCAGCAAAGCCAATAGGAGCTGTCCTGTCTTCCCAGCGCCACCTGAGCCCCAGGGGCTGGAGGGGATGTGGGGCATAGTCGTCTCTCCTGGGTGTGTGCCCCAGCCCTGCAGTGTGTGTGTGTGTGTGTGTGTGTGTGTGAGTGAGAGAGAGAGAGAGAGAGAGAGAGAGAGAGAGAGAGAGAGAGTTTGTGTGTGTCTCTCTGTGTGTGTGTGTGAGAGAGAGAGAGAGAGAGAGAGAATAGAGAGTTTGTGTGTGTCTCTCTGTGTGTGTGTGTGTGTGTGTGTGTGTGTGAGAGAGAGAGAGAGAGAGAGAGAGAGAGAGAGAGAGAGTTTGTGTGTGTCTCTCTGTGTGTGTGTGTCAGTGAGAGAGAGAGAGAGAGAGACAGAGAGAGAGAGAGAGAGAGAGAGAGAGAGAGAGAGAGTGAGAGTTTGTGTGTGTGTGTGTGTGTGCGTGTGTGTGTGTGTTGCAGTGCTGCGCAGCGGGGCTGGCAGTCTCCCTGCTAGCTTCCATGCCGTGCTGCCCCTGGAAGCAAGCCAGCATGTCTCCCCCCGCTGCGCCGCCGCCCCAGCCCTGATCCCCCTCCTGTGCCCCAAATCCCTCAGCCCCAGCCCAGAGCCTGCACCCCCAGCCCTCACCCCAGTCCCCTGAGCCAGCCCGGTGAAAATGAGCGAGCGAGTGAAGGTGGGGAGAGTGAGGAACAGAGGGAAGCGGGGTGGGGGGTGGGATGGAGTGAGCTGGGGCGGGGCCTTGGAGAAAGGGCAGCGCAGGGGGCAAGGAAAGGGTGTTCAAGTTTAGTGCAAGTAGAAATTCGGCACCCCTAGTATGCATGTGTGTGCGTGTGTGCCTGTGTGTGTGTGTTTGTCCAAATCAGTGTTTGTGTGTCGCTCTGCGCCCAGGGGCGCATTTGTCCCTGTGTCTGGCTGATCTGGGGCTTCCCCAACAGCTGACCTTGTCACCAGCTGACCCCCTGATGTGTCCTGTTACAGGAGGGGAGTTTAAATGGGCCCAGAGGGGATCTGGGGCAGGCTGGGTTGGCTGGGCAAAGGAGGGATCTGGGGTTTCTTAGCCCAGCCTGTTTGGGACAGTCAGGGCTGGCTGGGCCCAGGGGGATCTGGGACAGACCAGGCTGGCTGGATACATGGTCCAGTCTGACGCTCTGTTTCTTCTCTGTCTTCTCCTCCTGAACAACCTGGACCCCGCAGATAACGACCGGGGAGGGGCTGGCTCCAAAGCCGCTTACCAGCCACCCTTCTCCACTGGCACCAGCTACGGGGTCCCTGCCAGGCCCGTCTGCGCTGGATCCTGTCCCATTCCCCCTGCAGCGTCCCCTGCCCAGCCCCGGGGGCTGCTCGGGGGTCGGTTGGTGGTTGGGATGTTGCAGGAGTGGGACAGGATCCCCTCTAGCTCCCTGTGGTCTGGAGCAGGCGGCTGTCACCGTGACGGCTGGGAAAACCCTGCACACGCAGGGGAAGTTTCATAATCCCGGAGCCCTTACCCGTCAGGGGCTCCTCACATCTCCCCCCCAATCTCTTCTCTGCCAGGGTCTCCATGTGCCCCCCATTGCCCTCTTCCCACACCAGGGGTCCCCATTCCCTTCTCACGTCACATGCTGTGTGCACCTCTGCTGCCCCACACCGGAGGGTGATGCCTTCCCAGGGTGCCCAGAGCCATGAGCGACCACCTCATAGCAGGAGGATCTGTGCCAGCCGGGGGCAGCTCCCCGACTCCACCAGCCACGGATGACACAAACCCGCCCCTCTCGACGGCGCTGTCCCTCCACAGGTGAGCAGAAGCCAGAAGACGGGCCTGGCTGGCAGGGGATGGGGCAGGATCCCTGGTCCTGGCCTCTCTCAGAGACAGGCCGCTGGCCTGTTGGTCTGATCCGGGACGGCCGTTCTCCCGGAGCAACAGGCACGCGCCAACCCCCGAGTGTCCCCCTGCGGTGCCCAGCCCCGGCTCCACGGCCCACGCGGCATTCACAGACCCGCTGCTAGCAGAGAGACGGGGCCCCCAGGTTACCCTCCGCCCCCCGCTCCGGACACACGGCGTGGGTTACACTGAAATCCAGGGGGCGTTTATTTAACAGCGATGGGTGAACTCACAAGGAAAAGTACCGGAAGCAAAGGGCCACATGGGAACTGAACCCAAAGCCCACCCGGAAGAGCCGAGAGCGAGCGATGAAGTTTGCCCTCCCACAGCCTTTGTAGTGATGTCCCACCAGGCTGGCTGGGACCCTCCTTTCAAGCTCGGGGAAGGATCAAGGTGCATCCCCGTCCCCCCCGTGTCACCCCCTGACCCCACTGTCCGTACCCTAACCAGGGCACCCCTCCCCCTGCGGGCTTTGTTTCTTCCTGGAGTTTTTCCTTCACTCCACACCCCACAGCTCAGCGTCAGGCTCAGCAGGGCAAACAGGCCTCCCTGAGAGCCCTAAAATGCCCCCGGCCCCCAAACGCACCGACTGGGTCTGCTTTGGCACGAAAGTGTTTTATTGCAAGAAGCAGCAAGGAAAGAAAACTCAGTGAGAGCGTCCAGGGCCCCGCCTGGGACAATCTTCTCCCCACAGCCTGCCCCCCATACCCAGTGGATGTGGAGTGGGAGGGGGCGGCTGTACTGTGTAACGGGCACCCAGCGAGGTGGGCACTGGGCTCGGGCTGAGGGTCTCAGTGCCAGTCAAGGGGGCCCGAGGACCTGTCCTGCATTCCCCAGCCCCGCTGGCTCGCCGGGGGTGGGTTGGTGGTTGGGACGTTGCTGGATCCCTGCCTGTGGTCTGGGGCAGGCTGCTCTCCCGGGGACCGTGGGGAAAGCCCTGCACACACAAGGGAAGTTTCCCAACCTGGGATGGGGCAATGGGCCAATGGCTGGTGACTCCACCGGGCCACAGGATGTGCCAATGGCTGCTCGTTCCCCGCTGTTGCCCAGAGAGCCCTGCCCCCGCGGGGAGACTCAATATGGTTGCGGAGGAGGGAATGATGCCAGGTTAACCCCCCCACACCCATCTAGATACACACCCAGACAACCCCAGCCACGTATGCCACACACCAGTACACACACAGCCCCATCTACACACCCACCCTCAGCCCCACACAAACACACACTCACAAACACACACACAAATGCAGTAAGAGGGGCAGAGACCCTAGACACAAGGCAGGGCAGGCCTAGCTCTGGAAATACAGCTGCCCTTGGTCCAGCTAGCCTGGCCTCTCTCTTCCCCTTGGCCCAGGTCGGCCTGCTGGCCAAGTCTGCCCATCCTCTCCCTGCCTGGTTTATGAACTGTGAGCTGGTAACACGAGGACTGCCAGGCCCGGAGGTGTCGGACTCTGAACCGCCAGGCCCGGAGGTGCCGGGCTCTGAACCGCCAGGCCCGGAGGTGCCGGGCTCTGAACCGCCAGGCCCGGAGGTGTCGAGATCTGAACCGCCAGGCCCGGAGGTGTCGGGCTCTGAGCCGCCGGGCCCGGAGGTGTCGGGCTCTGAACCGCCAGGCCCGGAGGTGTCGGGCTCTGAACCGCCAGGCCCAGAGGTGTCGAGATCTGAACCGCCGGGCCCGGAGGTGTCGGGCTCTGAGCCGCCAGGCCCGGAGGTGCCGGGCTCTGAGCCGCCAGGCCCGGAGGTGTCGGGCTCTGAGCCGCCAGGCCCGGAGGTGTCGGGCTCTGAGCCGCCAGGCCCGGAGGTGTCGGGCTCTGAGCCGCCAGGCCCGGAGGTGTCGGGCCCGGAGGTGTTGGGCTCTGAGCCGCCAGGCCCGTAGGTGCCGGGCTCTGAACCGCCAGGCCCGGAGGTGTCGGGCTCTGAGCCGCCAGGCCCGTAGGTGCTGGGCTCTGAACCGCCAGGCCCGGAGGTGTCGGGCTCTGAGCCGCCAGGCCCGTAGGTGCTGGGCTCTGAACCGCCAGGCCCGGAGGTGTCGGGCTCTGAGCCGCCAGGCCCGTAGGTGCTGGGCTCTGAACCGCCAGGCCCGGAGGTGTCGGGCTCTGAGCCGCCAGGCCCGTAGGTGCTGGGCTCTGAACCGCCAGGCCCGGAGGTGTCGGGCCTGGAGGTGTCGGGATCTGAACCGCCAGGCCCGGAGGTGTTAGGCTCTCGTCTGGCACACTGCCCCCCCAGCCCCCCTTGCTGAGCCTAGTCCTTCACTTCAGCGAGGTCATTGCAGCCCTCTAAAGACTCGGCTGTGGTGATCCGGGGCAGAGCCCGCGGTGCCCCCAGTTTCCGAGGGCCTGCCCTGGCAGGTGACACGGGCCCAGGTGATCCCAGCAGCACCCTGCACCCCAGGCTGCAGAGGGAGGTGGAAACCTCCAGTGGTCCTGCCAGTCTGAGCAGGGGGAGCTCCCTCCCCCGTCCCCACCCCAGATCTGCCCATGGGTCAGCACCCCCGACCCTGTGAACCAGGCACCCCAGCCAGGCGTGTGGGGAGAGGACCGCCCCACAGCACCAGGCCTGTGCCGGCTTCCTGCGCTACTCTCCCTCCCCCACCAGTGTTTCTGGGGCCCTCAGTGGGAGCAACTTCCCCTCCCCACTCCACCACGCCCTGCCCGGCTGGGCTGTAGAGAGGGGAAGGAGAGCCGGGACTCTCAGCTCTGCTGGCAGCTGGATCCATCTCCGACAGGAGCCCCAGGACTCGGGTAAGATGAGGACAGATCCCAGCCGGGGCGGGGGGGGGGAATGCAGAGGGAGGGGCACTGCGGGTTGACCGGGGGGGCGCCGAATCAGTCCTGACCCCCCACTGCACTCAGGGGTGACTCCGGATTGATCAGAATCTTAGCAAGGAACATTGGGGAACATCTGGAGTCAGGAGTCCTGCGTTATAGCCCTGATTCTGGGAGGGGAGTGGGGTCTAGTGATTAGAGCAGGGGAACAGGGAGTCAGTACTCCTGGGTTCTGTGCCAGCTCTGGGAGGGGAGTGGGGTCTAGTGATTAGAGCAGGGGAACGGGGAGTCAGTACTCCTGGGTTCTGTGCCAGCTCTGGGAGGGGAGTGGGGTCTAGTGATTAGAGCAGGGGAACGGGGAGTCAGGACTCCTGGGTTCTGTGCCAGCTCTGGGAGGGGAGTGGGGTCTAGTGATTAGAGCAGGGGAACGGGGAGTCAGGACTCCTGGTTTCTGTGCCAGCTCTGGGAGGAGAGTGGGGTCTAGTTGCCTGAGTCTGGTGGGGTGGGGCTGGGAGACAGGACCAATGGCACAGATGACAAACAAGTGACGGTGGCAGGCTGGGGCTGGGATTCAGGGTCTCCTCTGGGATTTAGAAGCCCTGGGTTTCATTCCGTCTTAGGATGGGACTTTTAAATGCCCTGCAGGAGTCTGCAGGCTAAATCCCAGTGTATTCCAGTGGGACTTGGGCATCTTAATGGGAGCACCAAAGCCAGCCTTAGCTGCTCTGTGCCTCAGTTTCCCCTGTACACTTGGGCTAATAACCCTTATTCTATCTGCTTGGCCCCTTTAGCCTGTAAGGGCTAGATTCACAGAGGCACTTTCGCCCTGGGATGCTGACGGTCACGTCTCCTGACTTTCAGGTGCTTAGAAACCCCCTGGGATCCCCCTCCCCTGGCTGCATTTGTTGCCCCGACTCCTTTTATGATGGGTGGGGAGAGGTAGCGGCTCAAAGTGGTATTTCCCAAAGCCAGCGCGCTAGGTGGGGAGCCACTGGGGGTAGCTAGTGGGAGAGGCTGAGGAGAGGGGGGTGAGCCAAACCTCTGGGAGTTTGGAACCTACATCCGAGCCTGGGCAGAGGTGCCCATAGGGGTCTAGAGAAGCCCTCGAGTTGGCCTAGACTCTGGAATCCTTTGCAAAGTTGACCTCAGCTTTGACGCTGGCAAGCGCAAAACCTGTCAGAGACAAGACAGATCAGTGCCCCGTCCTGATACAGGGAGGGAGTGTTTTCACGTCCCGACCGGTACGGAGTGCAGCTAGCAGACCACACACAGGAACGGCACAGAACACGCACGGACGGGTGCCCTTGAGGCTGTGAACAGATCTGCTCCCAGCACACGGAGTCTCCGATACAGGTGTGTAAAGTGAACCTGCTCTCTAGCAGTAAACTAGTAAAGCTTAATCGATTTAGCTTAACGAGGAGTAGGTTAAGGAGGGACTTGATCCTAGTCTGTAAGTGCCTACCTGGGGAGCAAATATTTGACAACGGGCTCTTGAATCCGGCAGAGGAAGGTCTAACACGTGTAATTAGAGGTCTAATTAGAGGAAGGTCTAATTAGAGGAAGGTCTAATTAGCAGGCCAATTTCTCAAACCACGAGGAGAACAATCAGGGGCAGGTGATTCTTGATTTGGTGTCTTGCTAGAAGCGGTGAAGTCAGACAACTCAACTGAAGATGTGTCCTGAGGACTGGTATGATCTGGCAACAGCTGGTCTACATGTTGCTGCCCGATGAGATTCTCTGCAGGAATCTGTGTAGAAAACAGGTCCTGTTTGAGCGGTGACCATGGCAGGGACCCATTTAGCTCCAGAAGTATAATTCGGAGCCAAAACCAGCTGTCCCGGGCCAAAGGTCCAGTCTTTTGCTCTGGGTGCACGCCCGATGACTTGATCTTGCTGCTGATGTCGCACACTTTGTTGGCATTCCGAAGGTTTCAGCAGATCACAGCAAGTGTGTAGTGGTTGTCCCATCATTAGAAAGGCCGGGATGCCTTGGTCGTAGCACGAGGGGTGTTTCTGTAGGATAGTAAGAAGGTGTCTAGACGCTTTTGAATGAATAATTGGCCCCTTGCCGATTTCAAAGTTACCAGTAGTTTTGGAGGAAATGGGACCCTAGGATTTCTACAATGTCAGTGTTCGGGCTGGTCTTTTGGCGATCGATTTCTCACATCTTGCGAAGACGCGAGAGACCGATCGCCCGCGGCACCCCCGTCGGCTCGGGAACTCCAGCTTGCTGAGAGGCGCAAGCTGGAGTCGACGGGGGAGCGCGCCGCCAACTGCCGCTGCCGTGAGGACAGAAGGTAAGTCGGCTGCAGATACGCAAACTTCAGCTACGTGATTCACAAGTTGCGTATCTGCAGTCGATTCCCCCCCAGACACACACTCCATAGTGGGGACCAGCCCTAAGATTTGGTCTCAGGCTTAGCAGGGTGTAGTAAGCTGCACAGCAGGGAGTAGGTCTTAGCCCCTCCAACAAGGAAGAATATTGGCACCTTCTTCTCTTCTGTAATGTCATTTTCAATAACAAAAAGCTCAAAACGCTCAGTATATACATGCCATTGCACTATATTCTCCTCAAAGGTTCCAGCGGCCCCTTAAGTGTAGTCATGGTTTTAATTTCAATGCAAACAACCCAGTTCTCACCCTCCCCCTTCCAACAGCAAAAAGGTGGGGGTTGTTGGGGGTTTTTCTACTTCGACTTTGCAGTGGCAGCACTGGGATCCCATCCTCGTTGCCACTTTGTCGTATCCTTGGGGGCAGCAGTTTTAGGAAGAAGTCACTTGAGACACAGGGAGCGGTGAGCCTGATGTAAGCCTGGTCACCCTGACATCTGGTGGTGAGTTGTGGCAAGTTGTGGAAAAGGATTTCACGGCTGATCTCATTTGCATGGGCACACCCACCCTGCCTAGCATGATGAGACTGCTTGCCCACATGGTCACTTTGGCTGCTGTGGGATCCCCAATCTCACTGTTATTGGGGCAGGATGAATAAAGTGTTGCTATCGTGACTTTGTAAATCAGGGACAATAGAACTGTACCTGGCATTTTATGATGGAGGGACTCACCCTCAACTAAGTAGCACTCACTAGGCAAGGGACATAGGTTCCAAAACCCAGTGAATTGTGAGAGGACAGAGATGGGTAATTGTACTTGGTAATAATTCTTTCCTGAAGATCATAAGTGTTGCTTTGATGTTTCCATTGTGTAATACCAGAGCTAATTTTGGCTCCATTAGGAGTTCTGTTACGTGATGCAGAGCTGAAATCATTGAGTTCTAGCTCTAAGCATTAAATCTATGTTGGACTGAAAGGACTGAGGCTCCTCTACTACCTGCTGAAGTCACTGAGAGCTGTGTTAAGTAGTTGTGGGGGGCTGAAGATATATTGGTGAGTGGCAGGTTGAGAGGTGTGGCTGGCAGAGAGAAGTCACTTGGGATGAAAGCTGCAGCCGGACTCCATAGAGAGGTGGGGCAGTTGGTTGTTGGAGCAGATAAGTGCCCCACACCTCTCCCCCATTTCCACCCAGGCTGGGAGATAAACTTTGCAGATGAACTTTTGAACTCTGGGACCTCACTGACTAGGGACAGAAACTTTTGCGTTGCTGGACTTCTAGGATTTTGGGTGACTTTTGGGTTGCTGGAATCAAGAACCAAAAGGAAAGGCCACGGCCCAATTTGCTTTTGGGGGGAGGTGGGTCTTTCTGCTCATGGTTTGTGTAACGAATCCTGTTTGTGGTGTTTCCCCAACACAATGCCCCATTGTTTCTCTCTGTTATTTAAAGGCTTTTGCTACACTTAGACTCTGTGCTTGCAAGAGGGGAAGTATCGCCTCTTAGAGGCGCCCAGATGGGGTGGTATGTATTTGTCCCAGGTCACTGGTTTATGGAGATTGTCATCTCTTCTCGGCTGGGAACCTCTCTTACCACGGGTATGTAAAATGCCCAGCACAGGGCTGTGATCTCAGCTGGGGGCTCCAGGTGCTACCGCAATGCAAAATAATTAATGGGAAGAAACGATTTTATCTTCTAGGGCCAAGCACCATGCCCGCAATAGTCCCCAAGAGCAAAGCCCCAGGGGTGGATTTCTGCGGGGTGAAGGAACATTACTACATCATCCGCTCGGACATGGGCTGCTACATGAGGTCGACCAATTTCAACGAAGGAAAAGATCTGATCGTGTACAGTCTGCACCCCTCTTGCCAGGGCGGGGAGCACTATCTCGCCTACCAGGATGACCTCTTCTACATCATCAAAGGAGGGGCGTATCGCCGGGTGTCCAACATGAACACGGACGCGGAGGCTGTCGTCTATAATCTCCACCCCAATTGTCAGGGCGGAGACCATTATCTCTCAGCCTTTGGGTTCTTCTACATCATCTTCCAGAGCAAGGGGAAATACCGCAAGGTCAGCAACATGAACACCGATTCTGATGCTGATGAATACACCCTCCATTCAGCCTGCAAAGATGGCCTCTATTACTGGGGCATCAAAGACTATTATTATTTCCTCAAGCCCCATGACGAATGGGGGGTCCAGTATTACCGAACCACCAATTTCCACGAGAACGTGGATGCCGTAACCTATTCCTTCCACCCTGATGTGGTCAACTTCCTCCCTGGGGGCTTGGCTATCACCCAGGGCTCAGCTTTCGGCACCTGGGAGGCCCTCAAGACCATCTCCAATGATTCCAACACGCCCATCACCTGGAACAAGAAGATCACCCGGAAGGTGGGCTATTCCAAGGAGAAGATGAGCATCATAGAGCACAACTGGAACGTGAGCATCTCGGCGTCATACCAGTCAGGATCCCTCACCGAAGCCATAGCCAAGTACCAGTTCTCCCTCACCACTCAATACGGTGGGAAAAGCGTCAACACGGAGCAGGAAAACTGGAGCGAGGCCACTGACGTGGAAGAGTCTGTCAGCCTGACCCTGCAGCCTGAGGAGAAGATCTACATATGGCAGTACCAGCTGGGCCTGGGCAAGAAAAGCGTCCTCTTCTGCCGTGACATGAAATTCAACAGCAATCCAAACCCACCTACTGAGGTCCCCCTGCCGCCGTCTAACCAGTGATCTCACATGGGGAGCCCCCAGGAATACTCAAGGGCCCGCGCGCTGCCCGACGGTGTTGCTAAGAATTGGGGTTGTCGGGGGTACATTATGGGTTAGTATTTTGCAGTAGTCATATTGGCTTTGCGATGCAGGGCGTTTAGTGAGGCCCAGTCTGCCCTTAGGAATAGCAGCTAGGTCTATGAAACAGACACAACTCCGTGACCTACCATAATGATTGTACCGTGGGCTTCCAGAAAACCGATTGCCAGCGGCTTTGCGGCTAACACAGCTGGAAAAGCATTTCCGGAGCCGGCACAGAAAGAGCCGTTTTCCCCTCTTTAACTAGCAGAATCAATGCTGCAGCACCCCCACCCAGGCGAGCCATGCTGAGCACCTACTATTACTCCTGGGGGGGCGTCTGCACCAAAGAATTACAAATTCTGGGCACAACATTTTCAAATTCTGCAAACTATCGTGTATTTCATTGATCAGAATAACCCTGTAGAATCCCCCCCTTCCAGTTAGTTCCACAATTGATTGCAAAATACCCCTAACAATACAGACACACAAAATTTCCCCATTTCTCTGCCCCCTCCCCCCCAGAGCCCAGCAGACACCAGCTCCTCCTCCCTATTGCCCCAGAGCCCAGCTGCAGAGACTCCCCACCCGGACACTCGCACCCCTTCCCCCCCCCCCCCCCAGAGCCCAGGAATCCAGAGGGAGAAACAGTCTGATGCCGGGTCCCCCAGTTTCCTGCACGCTGCCCCCTTCTTACGTGGGGTGTGGGGAGCTACAGCTGCTGGCAACCCCCCAGATTCCCCCCCACACTCTTACCAGCAATTCCCTCTAGGTGAGAGCTGGGCTCCAGCGCCCCCTAGTGGTAGCCAGCAGCTCTGCAGCCCATTTCTGCTGGAGGGGGTAAGGAAAGGAAATTCTGTGCGCACAACAGTAATTGGTGTGCAAATTCTGCAGTGCGCAGGGTACCGAATTCCCCCAGGAGTAACGTACACGCCAGTTTCATGGGGGTTTGTACTTAACATGGCTCCGCCGTGCCCCCGGTGCTACTCCCCGGGCTAATGCAGATGAATTGCTATTTCCACACGCCCCAGCACGTGGGCATGAGGAAATTACACCCCTACTCATAGCGCAGACGTGACCCTTAGACAGCCGGAAGAGACCACCTCCCCCCTCAGTGACCCGCACGAATCACGGAGTCCACGAAATCCACGAAAAGGGGAAAGGATGGGGGGAGGGCCTCTGCGAGTTTTCGAATCACGAATCACGGAGTCCACGAATCCACGAAAAGGGGAAAGGATGAGGGGAGGGCCTCTGCGAGTTTTCTCAGTCACACAGGATTGTGTTAGGGTGACCCGACGTCCCGATTTTAAAGGGCCAGTCCCGATTTTGGGGTCTTTTTCTTAGATAGGTGCCTGTTACCCCCCACTCCCGTCCCGGTTGTTCACACTTGCTGTCTAGTCACCCTCGATTGTGTGTAGTTTTATTTTGTGCCTGTTGTTCCTTCCGGCTATGAATGTGTCGAGTCAATTTTCTTGAGTCCTAGAAGCTGCGACCAAAGACTCCAACTTCCTATCAATAACTTTGTCCGAGGCTTAAAATAAAGCGACGCCTGCCGTGGTTCTTCCTTTTGTTTGTGTGAATGTTACTTAACGGGAGGCGTGCCGGGGGACGGGGATCGGTATTCATTATTTCCAGTCCTAAAAACCGGACGATGCCTGCAGCTCACGGGGCGAGTCTGTCAACTAGCCAAGAGAAATTTGGGCAGGGTGAAAGCCAAGCTGTGGGGGCTTTCCAATGAGCTTCGGAGCTCAGGGCGTCTGGGGAGTGGAATATGGGGCCTTTCTTCTCGAGGTCCCCAACCTAGTTCCAGATCTTCCAGAGAGATTGGACAAGAGACTACGGAGCCTGTCACCTCTAGGATACCAAGTGAAATCCAGCCCAGCTGAGGATGTGCCGGCTCAGGGGTACATGTGTGGGCTACAGAGCCTTCCTTCTTTCTGGCACCACAATCTGGCCCCGTGTTAGTGGCATTGGCCAGCTCCGAGGTGACTTAGGCATGTGCCGCTGTTCCTTCTTGTGCCCTGAGCACTGAGCTAATATTGCAGCCATGGCCCATTAAAATAAATGGGGGAGTTGCCATGGAAAGCTATTGTTTCAGGCTCTCTGCAAACTCAAGCAGACTTGGCTGCCTCAGTGGCTCTCCGGTCACATTTGGAACGTTTCCTTTTGCACTATAATGGCCACAGACATGATTACACAAATACAACCCTGCCGCATAATGAACAAACAAACAGAGGAACGCTAGCTCCGGCCCCGTTGCCTTTCTGTACACACAGAAAAATGCAGCATGCGTCACAACGCATTAGCAAATCACATTGTACTCATTTTTAAAAGGAACACTACCCAAAATATTTCATAATGCTCCTCTTCAACCTCATTCCCTAGACCCTAGATCATAGAATCATAGAATATCTGGGTTGGAAGGGACCTCAGGAGGTATCTAGTCCAACCCCCTGCTCAAGTCAGGACCAAACCCAACTAAATCATCCCAGCCAGGGCTTCGTCAAACTAAGCCTTAAAAATCGCTACGGATGGAGATTCCACCACCTCCCTAGGTAACACATTCCAATGCTTCACCACCCTCCTAGTGAAAAAGTTTTTCCTAATATCCAACCGAGACCTTCCCCACTGCAACTTGAGACCATTACTCCTTGTTCGGTCATCTGCTACCACTGAGAACAGTCTAGATCCATCCTCTTTAGACCCCCACCCCCCCAGCGCTCTGTCAAGGTGGGAGCCATCCCTGTGCCTTGTGGCCAGGCCTGGTGCTCCAAGTGTGACATGCTTTAGTCTCCCCCTACTGGGGCAGTAATAGGGTCGCTTTCACAGCCTTGGGGCAAGGAGAGCCCAACACGTCCCACCAACAAGCCAACCCGTCTCCTTGTGATCCCGCGGCAGGAGTGGAGTCGTGATGAACAGGCCGTACGGTCCTCACCTCAGCTCATGTGCAGGAGCACACCAAGTGACTACGTTTTAAAGCTTTATTCAGTCAACGACAGCGGTGAGTGCCCGCGTTCGCCCCCACGTCACTCAGAGGAAGGAAGAACGCGTTAGTGCCCGAGCCCTAACCCACTTTCACGCTCACACACACACAGGCCAAGCGTAAGATGAAGAGGGGGAAAGGTGGGCGGGAGTTCTGCCCTGTGCACAGGTCATCCGGGATCCACTGTAGATCTCCAACTTGCTTCTGGTCTAGGGAGAGTTTTTAAGCCCTGGGCGCTGCTGGGGGTGTTTTGTCCAGGGACCCCTTTTGTCCCCCGTGCTCTCTGCTCTTTGCACCAGTTCAAACTGACTCGTCGCAGCTCCCGTAAGGGTCCATAACACGCCGGTTCCAGGCTGTTGAGTCTCACTGGGCCAACCTCTACAAATGTGTCACTATCAGTCCTGTAACTTGCTCTGCTTTGCTTTGCCTCTGTTTTCCTTTCTCACAGCCAGCTGGGGAGGAAGAGCCGGTTTTTGCTGCTTGGCTCGCAGCAAGTGTGTCTGGGTCAGTCCCTGGGTTTCTTATTTCTGGTCCCGGCGACATTTTCAAATGAACCCAGTTTTTTTCCCCCTTGGCCCCTTGCAACCCGCAAAGAACCCTTTCATTCCACACGCACCTTTAACCCTTCCCGACATATTAGAACATGAGCAGTGTACAACAGTGGTGCTCGCCCAGGGAACCCCAAAAGCCGGAGGCAGGGGTAGTTCATAGTGTAACAGCGCCGCCTGTTTTGGGGGACAGTACAGGCTGCTTACGGGGCCATACAAAAGACACTGGCTAGGCCCCTGGACAGGAGATTTATACAGGAGCTTCATTCTACTTTGACTAGCCCAACCTAAAACCTAACGGGACCTGGACACCTCTGGTAGACCACACACAATCTGGCGAGACTTAGCCAAGGGCTGAGGTGGCGGCTCCGTCCCCGGGAGCTGGTTTTCGAAAAGCTCTGCCCCAGTTCCAACAGGAATCGATTCGGGGCGGCTCGCGGGCCGGTGCTCTCCAGGGGCTCAGATCCGATGATCGCAATGATCCCGTCTGGCCTTGGAATGGACGCAGCCAAGCGGAGCTCCGGTTCTCTAAAGCCGAACTCACCTCTGGCCGGGAGGTCGGGGTTGGGCTCCCCAGTGGGGTCCAGGTGATCGGTGCCGATCGGTTAATCACCGACATGGCCCCTGGAGGAGAGGCTCCTTTGGGAATGCCGACGCCCCTGCGGAGTTTGGCCTCTCCCTGCGCTGGGTGGCGCAGCCGCCAGGGAAGAGGATAAATATTTAGTGACAAAAAACCGACAGGAATGCAGCGTTCCGGCTGCTCGGTGGGACACGGTGCCCTTCCAGAACGCCGCTTACAGCAAAACTGGCACCTCTGATGAGCAGGATGTGACGAGTTATGGGACCTGCCTCCCTGGAGAACCAAGCTCTGACCCGAGTTAGGTTTTGATTCCTGCTCCCCCAAAGAGCTGCAGGAGGTACCGTGCACTCCCTCGGCATGGTCCTCAAAGGAGCGGGACCGCCGCGCCAGCGCCACAGCCGTGGGTCCATCCCCCACATCTGGGCAAAAAGAGGAATCTGTTACAAAACTACATCGACTGTGAGAAAAGCTGAGCCTGTGTCCCGGGAACCCCTGGGTCAAAGGACCCCAAATCTGGATCAGTAACCCCCAGGGGTGCGCTTTGGCAGAGGGTGAGAGGGGACGCAGTAGGGGGCATTCCACCCTTGGAATCAGCGCTGACCCAAATGCACCAGCCTGGCACTGGAATGGGGCCCCCAGTGCCCAGCGAGGGGCAGGTCATTGTGATAAGTGCGAGCAGGGTATGTCCCAACTCCCCTGCCGGTGGTCAGGGTGAAGCTTCCCCTTTCGATGGGGCCTCGCCCCTGCTTGTGGGCCCGGATTATGAAATCCTTAACGTCGGTTATATATCCGCCACCAGTTCCCTCTTCTAATTGACTCCCAAGCTGACCGGGGGAGGCCAGCTCTGCAGACGGCTGGAGCAATTCTCGGGGGGAAACCGAGGCACCAGGGTGAGTGGGAGAGCGTGGGAGAAGGGGACTGGGGGAATCCAGGCAGGGTTCTCCAGCAGCTTAGCTGGGAGAGAGGGGCGGTGCGGGCTCCGGGGGGGGACACATTAAGGGGGATGAGAAGTTAAGGATGCAGGCTGCCCCGGGGCTGGGATCAGAGGACTCCCCCCAGCCATCTCCCTGCCGGCAGCAGCACCAGGGCCGGGGGCCGGGGAGAGACACCTCTCCCCACCCGCAGCAGGGCCGGGGCCGGGCCAGGGCCAGGCCGGGGGCCCGGGGAGAGACACCTCTCCCCACCGGCAGCAGGGCCGGGGCCAGGCGGGGGGCCCGGGGAGAGACACCTCTCCCCACCGGCAGCAGGGCCGGGGCCAGGCCGGGGGCCCAAGAGAGACACCTCTCCCCACCGGCAGCAGGGCCGGGGCCGGGCCAGGGCCAGGCCGGGGGCCCGGGGAGAGACACCTCTCCCCACCGGCAGCAGGGCCGGGGAGAGACACCTCTCCCCACCGGCAGCAGGGCCGGGGCCAGGCGGGGGGCCCGGGGAGAGACACCTCTCCCCACCGGCAGCAGGGCTGGGGCCGGGGTCGATGCACCTCTCCTACCCGGCAACAGGAGCTGCAGGGCCGGGGGAGAGGCCCATGGCAGCCCCACACGCCCCCACCTCCTCTACCCTCCTCCCCAGTCCCCGCCCACCTCCGACCTCTCTCCTCTCCAGGCCCCCTCAGCTGTGCCGCTTGGAGGGAACTTAGCTGGAGGGTCCCAGCTCAGGTGAAGCGGGGTCCCAGGGGCCGCGCCCCATCGCTTTGCAGTGTAGACGCAGCCCCACTTGACTCCGGTCCTGGGAGTCAGCCGGAAGTATCCCACAATTCCCCGGGGCAACGTCCTTCATCCTCTCACGGCCACGGCTCGGGTCAGCGGGGACCCCTTCTCCTCTGACATCAGAGATCCGCCTGGGCTGACAGCGGACAGAGAACCCAGCAAAGCCCTTCGCAAAGCCAGCTGCTTCCCGCTCACCGGCGGGGCGGGCGGGAAAGTTTTCCCATGGGCCCTAGGGCTAGCGCGGCCATATTGTGCGGTGCTGGGGGGTCTTCAGGCTGCAGGGTGGACGCCACATCCCCAGGTTTGCGCCCTTGGGTTAAAACACCACATAGACGCCCACGCTCAGGGTTCCCAACACGGCTCGGCTGAGCGGAGTCCCGCTAACCCCGGGCTTACACTGCAGTGTGGACGGGCCCTTCGGAGGAGGGGAAGGTTGGCAACCCAATTCCTGGGATTGGCAGGCATTCAAATCTCTCTAAACTCCACCCGCCGGGGCAGGGCCTGGATGTTTGGCGTGTCTGGGGCCCTGCCGGGGGTCACTCGGGGTAGGGGATCCCTGCCAAAAGGCTCTGGTTTCCATGAACCAGCTTGAAGATGGCTGGGCCAAAGAGAAACCTGGGGGAGGAGGGGCAAAGCTGGGGTGATGCCACAGCCATGAGGTCATTGAAATACTGTATATGTATACTATGTGAGAGAGCGACGCTGGCACCCTCTAGTGGCCACAGCCTTTAGCGACAACGAGCCCTGAAATCACTGCAGCAGGGGCGAGTCGCCCACAGCGGGTCTGTGCTGTGCCGATCTCACGTTCCCCTCCCACACCCACCTCCCCCGTTCTCCCCTCCAGCCAGCGCCGAAGATCGGGATGGGTCCAGGCCTCCTGCTGCTGATTTTCCTCTCGCCGGCCTGCCTGGCCGCGGCCAGGAGAGAGACGCCCTACGAGAAGTTCCAGCGGCAGCACGTCGACACCTCCGGGACCTGGGAGTCCGACCCCAACCGCTACTGCAACCGCATGATGCCGCGGAGGAACATGACGAAGTTCAGCTGCAAAGACCTCAACAGCTTCGTCCACGGGGCACTGGCGGAGATAACCGCCGTCTGCGGCTCGCGGGGGACATG
This sequence comes from Sternotherus odoratus, assembly GCA_032164245.1. Taxonomy (NCBI): domain Eukaryota; kingdom Metazoa; phylum Chordata; order Testudines; family Kinosternidae; genus Sternotherus; species Sternotherus odoratus. Next base: position 30,720,763 of record JAVMKO010000013.1, read on the forward strand.
GCATCACGGGGACACTTACTACAGCAACTTCCCCTTCAATGTCACCGACTGCCGGACCACGGGAGCATCCCGCTGGCCCAACTGCGTTTACAGGGGAGTCGGCAGCTCAAAGAGAATTTGTGTCGCCTGTGAAAATAAGCAGCCAGTGCACTACGCCCCGCCGTCCGTGTGTGGCGGCCGGTGAGCCGTGGGGCGGACATGGAGTCCTGCAGCTCCCCGGCCTATGGCAAGGCTGGAGCTCCCGGACGCCGTCCCCACCCACCTCCCCAGCAGAGAATTCGGGCACCTCACTGGGGACAGCAGCAAAGGCTTTTTCTATGACCCCAGTGCCCATCATACAGTATAGCCGCCCCTCCCCACCCCACCCTCTGCTGCCCCTAGTGCCCATTATACAGTATAGCCGCCCCTCCCCCACCCCACCCTCTGCTGCCCCTAGTGCCCATTATACAGTATAGCCGCCCCTCCCCCACCCCACCCTCTGCTGCCCCCTAGTGCCTATTATACAGTATAGCCGCCCCTCCCCCACCCCCACCCTCTGCTGCCCCTAGTGTCCATTATACAGTATAGCCGCCCCTTCCCCATCCCCACCCTCTGCTGCCCCCTAGTATCCATTATACAGTACTACCAAAAATACCTGGCGTTGCTCGGATCTGTTGGAGGGAAGGAGGGGGGAGAGAGCTGAGCGAGTGGGGGGCCATTGGAGGGGGTATTATTACATCATAACTATGTTACAGAGAACACCAGTTGCCCAGCTGATGTTAATGGGCTTTAAAGAATTTCACCTCTGGGGGGCGTCAGATGTGAGATTTGAAAAATTTTTGATTCTTACCCTGATTAGGACCCTAAAGCCTATAACTGTACCAAATTTCAAGTCTCTAGCTCAAACGGTGTGGAAGGAGTAAGGGAACGTACATACACGCATACACCACTTTACTTTTATAGATAGATAGCCACCCCAACCTCTGCTGCCCCTAGTGTCCATTATACAGTATAGCCGCCCCTTCCCACCCCCACCCTCTGCTGCCCCTAGTGTCCATTATACAGTATAGCCACCCCTTCCCCACCCCACCCTCTGCTGCCCCTAGTGCCCATTATACAGTATAGCCGCCCCTTCCCACCCCCACCCTCTGCTGCCCCCTAGTGCCAATTATACAGTATAGCCGCCACTTCCCCACCCCACCCTCTGCTGCCCCTAGTGCCCATTATACAGTATAGCCGCCCCTTCCCCACCCCCACCCTCTGCTGCCCCTAGTGCCCATTATAGAGTATAGCCGCCCCTTCCCACCCCCACCCTCTGCTGCCCCCTAGTGCCCATTATACAGTATAGATGCCCCTTCCCCACCCCCACCCTCTGCTGCCCCTAGTGCCCATTATACAGTATAGCCGCCCCTTCCCACCCCCACCCTCTGCTGCCCCCTAGTGCCCATTATACAGTATAGCCGCCCCTTCCCCACCCCCACCCTCTGCTGCCCCCTAGTGCCGATTATACAGTATAGCCGCCCCTTCCCACCCCCACCCTCTGCTGCCCCTAGTGTCCATTATACAGTATAGCCGTCCCTTCCCACCCTCACCCTCTGCTGCCCCTAGTGCCCATTATACAGTATAGCCGCCCCTCCCCCAACCCACCCTCTGCTGCCCCCTAGTGTCCATTATACAGTATAGACACCCCTCCCCCACCCCACCCTCTGCTGCCCCCTAGTGTCCATTATACAGTATAGCCGCCCCTTCCCCACCCCACCCTCTGCTGCCCCTAGTGCCCATTATACAGTATAGCCGCCCCTCCCCCACCCCCACCCTCTGCTGCCCCTAGTGCCCATTATACAGTATAGCCGCCCCTCCCCCACCCTCACCCTCTGCTGCCCCTAGTGCCCATTATACAGTATAGCCGCCCCTCCCCCACCCCCACCCTCTGCTGCCCCTAGTGTCCATTATACAGTATAGCCGCCCCTTCCCCACCCCCACCCTCTGCTGCCCCTAGTGCCCATTATACAGTATAGCCACCCCTTCCCCACCCCACCCTCTGCTGCCCCCTAGTGCCCATTTTACAGTATAGCCGCCCCTTCCCCCACCCCACCCTCTGCTGCCCCCTAGTGCCCATTATACCGTAAAATCGCCCCTCCCTCACCCCAGCCTCTGCTGTCCCCTAGTGCCCATTATACAGTATAGCCGCCCCTTCCCCTCCCCAACCTCTGCTGCCCCCTAGTGTCCATTATACAGTATAGCTGCCCCCTCCCTACTCCCACCCTCTGCTGCCCCCTAGTGCCCATTATATAATATGGGCACCTTTCCCCCATCCTTTAGCCACGGACGGGGAGGGGAAGGGGGGGCGGACGTGCAGGGGAGATCCTAGCAGGCTGAGCCCTGGCTGCTGTTTTCTCTTGCTCCTGTCTGCAGTAAAATACTTATTGCAAGTGCAGCATGGCTGGGGGTGTTTCTGTGGGGGGCTGGATTTGCTAGGGGGAAGACAGCCCGCCCTGTTTCCAGTGCTTCAGCAGCAGCCAACACACATGATTGTCTTGCTCCAAAGGGGCAGGGAATGGGATATGGGGCCTTTCTCCTCTAGGGGGCACCAGCTGCCATCTGAGACCAGGGCAGGGACCGGCTGGCTCAGGGGGTGGGGACTGGGACACGGGGCCTTTCTTCACTAGGGGACGCTGGTTCCAGACAATGGGGGCCCTGATCTCGGTCGGGGTCTGTGCAGCTGTGACCCTTAGCGCCCCCACATGCCACCTGGCAGAAGTCCCTCTGTTCTGTAACTCCTCTGAGGCCCCACACACTCACTGCCCCTAGCAGGGCGCTGTCCCGGTATTTCTCTGCAAGGCGTAACAAAGGAAAGCCGGTGCCCCACTGCTCAGGAACACCATGGTGGGCGTTAGACACAAAGGGTCCATAACAAGGTACGTGCCACGCAGCTGGTCCTCACACGTGTTCCGGGGATAGACGTGACCTACACATTCATCCTCATCCCAGGAATGTGGCTTTACCGCTCTGACTAAAGCCGGAGACTTGGGAAGTTACATGGGGCTGAGTCAACCGGAAAAGCCAGCTGAGAGCCGGGTGAGGGAGCCGGGCACGTGTCAGCTGATTGGAGAACAGTCAGTGGGGTAGAGACCTTTCCCCTGGGGGTTCCCGTCTAAGGGCAACTGGGCTCTACGGCGATGGGGAGAGGTCTCCTTTGTGCCCATCACTCCAAGGGGTTGGGAGGGTGACGCTGAAAAGTTGCTTCGGGTCAGTGTGACCTACCGGGGGAGGGGCAATCCGGCACGCTGAAAACTCATGTCCCCTTTTACCTGGCTCTGCCTGGGATGCCCGCAGGCCGTAGGGAGCAGCCGCTTCACGTCTATGCATTAGGCAGACCCCAGCCAAAGTTTCAGGTTCAGGAGCCTGCCTGCAGCACCACAGCTGTTCACTGGTCTCCCCCAGTCTTGGTTAACTACTCCCAGCCTTGATTGTCCCCAGATGGTACGTTCTGCACCGTCCAGCCCTCTCCTGGGCAGATCAGATATTGAGGATCCATTGCCTCCCCCACCACCCGTGGGAGGGTTAAACCAAGTCTGTTCATTTAACTGGAGTTATCAAATGGTTCACATTAAACACAGCCCTGGGTGGGTTCAGATTAAAGATAAAACAAGTTGATTTACAGACACAGCGAGAGCTTTCAAGTGAGTCCGAGCAGCAGGCGTGAAAGTCAGGACAGACAAGAGAAATGAAGATAAAACCCCAAAACCTAACAAGCTAGACTTGGTGGAAGGGAAAAATCCTTCCCACGTGACCCCAGCAACCCGGCAAACCAGATTCTCAGGTCAGGATCAACCCCCAAAGTCAAACACCTGGTCCCTCTAGTTTCTCAGGGGACTCAGAGATGATCTGGGGTGCTTTTGCCCCTCGATTTAATAGTCCGGTCATCCTCTGAAATGCAGTTTCTGGAGAGTTACCCCTATTAATGGTCATTCCTACTGTGCGGACGGATACATGGGGTATTATGGGGACAGAGCCTCCCCTTCCTTGGCAAAGACAGGCCATTTGACAGGTGAGGGCCTATCAACTTTGCTGATTCCTGACCAAAGACGTCGGCTTGTGCTTTGTCTTTGCGAACCCGCTTTAGCCTGGCAAACACGTTGCAACCGTAATCTCAGCTCACGTTCAGAACCCTGGCTCTGCATTTGGTGCCCACATTCCACATGAATACAACCCATCCGGCTGTCATTACTCTTTAAACACTGTCTCGCGTGGCATCCCTGGCATGGAGATTATTACAAGAAGAGCAGGATGTGAACCCGGGGACTCAGGGTCACACTGAGGTACTTAGCCACGGGTCGTCGCTGGCTGAAGGCAGGTTGAGTCACCAAGAAGCGAGGTTATACTGGTGGTTTAGCTGTGACCATTTTCTGTCTCTATTCTCTGCTATGTGGCCCTTGCAGCTCTGTTCTTTAGTCCTAAACATACCCTGGCTTTGTTACAGATTCATCTCGCTGCCCCTAGCACTGTCCCCGTATTTCTCTGCAAGGTGCAGCAAAGGAAAGCCGCTGCCTCACTGCTCCGAAACACAATGGTGGGACGTAGGCACAAAGGGTCCATAACAAGGTACGTGCCACACAGATGTTCTCACACGTGTTCCGGGGATAGACTTGACCTACAAGTTCATCCTCATCCCAGGAATGTAGCTTTACCGCTCTGACTAAAGCCGGAGACTTGGGAAGTGAGAAGCGTCTGAGTCAACTGGAAAAGCCAGCTGAGAGCCTCGTGAGGGAGCCGGGAGTGTCGGCTGATTGGAGAACAGTCAGTGGGGCAGAGACCTTTACCTGGCCCATCTAAAGTCAGTTGGACTATAAGAAGAAGGGGAGAAGTCGCCTTTCTGGCCACCACATCGGGACATAGCAGCTGGGTCTCTCTGTAGCTTTGCACAGCGTGTTCCTAGCCGTGTGGGAGAGGGACGCCGAGAAGTCACATTAGGTGAGACATGGATCTTTGCCGTGCATTGTGGCTGGCTGAGGGCGGGTTGAGTCACTGGGGACGCAGGTCGTATGTGTGTTTTCTTTGTGACCATTTTAGCCGCTGGTCTCTCCGCTTCGTGGCACAGAAAGCTCTGTTCTTTAGCCAGGCCTGGACCCTGGGTGGTTATAAATGCATCTCAGTGCTGTGATATTGAAGGGAGGGGTGAGTACCCCGCAGAGCCGCCAGGCAGGCCAGGTCCTGGCTCTTTGGGGGCACCGGCCTGGGTGATTTCTCTGCCTGTCCAGGGAGATATTTCTGGAGATCTGGTTAACTGGAGAGCCCAAGAGCTACCTGCAAGGCAAGGCCAGGGCGTGCCAGGACCAGAGGAGTGTGCCGGGCCAGCTGGCCAATGGGAGAGGCAGGGAGCAGCCTCATTTTAACAGCTGAGAATCTCTCTTGCTTTGAGGCAGGGGGGTGATGGGGTGACTCACAGCTCCGGGCACCTGAAGAAACATCACAGCAGGGCCCAGCACAACAAGGGCCCTGTTCTCGGTCGGGGTCTGGGTAGCACCTGGCACGATGGGGGCCCTGATCTCTGGTTCTGGGCAGTGATAGCACAACGGGGCCCTGATCTCTGTCTGGTTCTGGGCAGCACCTGGCACAATGGGGCCCTGATCTCACTCGGGGTCTGGGCAGTGCCCAGGAGGTTCCTTGGAAAAGGCAGATCCCCATCCCGCGCTGTCTCCATCCATCTCTCCCTCTCGCCCCTCGGCAGGTCGATCCAGTAACAGTCTTGGCCATGGCCCCAAGGGGAGCCTGCCCCGCACTCCTCCTGCCCCTCATCCTGCTGGTCGCTGGCCTGGCCCTGGCCCGAGGGGAGTCGCGCTATGAGAAGTTCCTGAGGCAGCATGTGGACGCCTCCAACCCCAGCCCCCCGGACGCCCGGCGCTACTGCAACCTCCTGATGCGGCGCCGGGATTTGGCCACGGCCCACAAGTGCAAACACCTCAACACCTTCATCCACAGCAGCGCCGACCAGATCGAGCCCGTCTGCGGGGACGGGGGGGAGCCGGCCGCAGGAGACCTGCGCCTCAGTGACGACGCCTTCCCCCTCACCGTCTGTGAGCTCCACAGAGGGGGCGATCCCCCTGACTGTGACTACAGCGGGTCCAGTAGCACCAGCAGGATCGTCATTGCCTGCATTGATGGGGAACCAGTCCACTTCGAGACCCAGGTCGAGAGCCAGGCAGGGGACGGGGGTGAGCTGTGATCCCTTCAAGGGACACTGAGTCCTCCAAACAAGCCCTGCATCCAAACCCAGACCTTGTCAGTATCAACCCCTGAATCCTCCTTCGATCCAGCCTCCAGCCCTCCTCATATCAACCCCCGAAGTCTCCTTACATCCAACCTCCGACCCTTCTCAAATCAACACCTGAATCCTCCTCAGATCAACCCCCGAATCCTCCTTACATCCAACCTCCAACCCTCCTCAGATCAACACCTGAATCCTCCTCAGATCAACCCCCGAATCCTCCTTACATCCAACCTCCGACCCTCCTCAGATCAACCCCTGAATCCTCCTCAGATCCACTCCCAAATCCTCCTCAGAGCCAACCTCCGACCCTCCGCACATCAACCCCCGAATCCTCCTCAGATCCAACCTATTACCCTCCTCATATCAACCCCTGAATCTTTCTTCAGGCCAACCTACAATGTTCCTCAGATGCAACCTTCAACCCTCCTCAGATCAACCCCCAAATCCTCCTCAGATCCAGCCTCTGACCCTCCACAGATCAACTCCCGAATCCTCCTTACATCCAACCTCCAACCATCCTCAGATCAACCCCTGAATCCTCCTTCAATCCAACCTTGAACCCCCTTAGATCAACCCCTGAATCCTCCTCAGATCAACCCCTGAATCCTCCTCAGATCCACTCCCAAATCCTCCTCAGAGCCAACCTCTGACCCTCCTCACATCAACCCCCGAATCCTCCTCAGATCAACCCGTGAATCCTCCTTCAATCCAACCTTGAACCCCCTTAGATTAACCCCCGAATCCTCATCAGATCCAACCTCAGACCTTCCTTAGGTGCCAGCTCTCTGGGGCAGGCCTGTCTCTTTGTTCCATGTTTGTGCAGCACCAGGCACACTGGGGTGCTGGGCTCCAAGGTGCAATGTCAAGAAGGATAATTAACCACACCCGAGGAGTTTTCTGGATAGTCCATCCATATTGGGGGTTGACTCCGGTTTTGTCATTGGCCCGGACCAATGGCTCAGGTGGGGGTGGGGGTTTCCAAATGGGACCTGAATGCCCAGCTCTTATTAACTTCCCCGAGGCGCTGTCTCTTTCCCGCCTCTGTTCTGACTGAGAATTAGACGTGGAAAATTCTCCGCGACAGCCAAGCAGCCACGTCCAGTTTGAGGAACGCGGCCTGCTGCTCCGAATCCCCAAGCAGCCAGAACCTCTGCAGGCCCAACAGGAACATATGGAGCCCTGCAGCTCTGGAAACTGATGCTCAGGAAGATTTCTCAGCAGGCTTCCTCTGGGATTTGAACCCAGGAGTCGCACAAGAACTGAAACTGTAGGACATGGTCCTAAGCCCTGAACTTTCTGTCCAAGTCTCCCTAGTTCCAGTTCTTGGCCCCACCTCCGTCTCCAGTAGCCAAAGGGTGCCGTTGCTTGAATAAAGTCATTATTCATTACAGACCCCTTGAGGACCCAATCAGAAATCGACCCGCATGGCGCTTGATCTGCAAGGAGGCCGTGTCCCTTTGGGCTCTGCCATGGGGGTTGTAATTCAGAGCCCCCAGAGATGCGGCCATGAGAGTTTTGGGTGAACACCCCTCTGAACTCCCCCATTCTCCTCTCTCCGTGGTCAACGAGGTACCTCTGTGTGGCCAGTTTGCTGGTTTTTTAATCTCCTCCCCGTACATTTGAACACCGCCTCGTAGCTCAGTCCCTGGGGAAAACATTGGTGTGAGCTGGATCCTGATTCTAAGAGGGGAAAACTCAATGCACAGAGTTTAGCTAATGTTTGTGGACAGGAGACCATGGTTAATTGCTGCTAATAGATGTCATCCAGCCATGTCTAGAACATAGTAAGTGCTCAACAACTCAGGTCTGGCGCTCCACAGCCAGCTGACATTCCTTCCGTACGTCTACACTAATCCCGAGCGCTGACTCAGGTTTGAGCCCTGCCCCCCTTCTGTCCACACACAAATCAGTGTGACTCAGCGCCTCAGTCTTTGGGTCCTACAGGATGGGACAGCACCTGAGTCCGGCCGTCTAGGGGTATGACGCTGGTTCAGAGTGCGAATGGGGCTCAAGGCCAAATCCCAGAGGAACCCAAAGTTTCTTTATGACATTTACAGCTCTCCCCAGAAGTTAAAGATGATGCAAGCTAAGGAAAGGAGATTTTCAGTAATTGGATGAAAACGTTGGATGCGCCCAGATGTTTTTTCAAAGAGGCAGAATTGTGCAAATGAGATTTGGCAGCGGCTGCGGGAGAGGCCGTGGCTAGATGTCTTTGTGAGTTATAGTGTTTGGGTTTGGGATTGTTTTTAGCAGAGCCCTTGTTTTCCCTCCGTGGCTTGGCAAGCACCCCAAGGCATCCATCCAACTAAAATGGATAAACACAAGGAAGACCAAGAAATGGAAACCAGAGTTTGTATTGAACCTGGAGTGGAGTGATTATGCAAAACAGACTTAATCAGGCCTGGCCAAAGCCTCTCTCCTTTGGACACCAACATATCAGAGTCTCCTCTGCAGAACTGCCCTTGTCTGATGAAAAGGGAAAGGTTAATTTTCCCCTCAGGCCTGCTGGGAAGAGCGTTTGCTGATCCTGTTCCCAACAGAGAGACACAGGCCACAGGGTGGAGGAACGACGGGGTAGAAAAGACAGGTGAACTATGGCTGTTGGTGGTTTAGGAACGCTGGAGTGCTGGTTAGTTACGGGTGGGTGCGTGGACCAACAGGTTGACCCTGGTTAGTTATGATCTGACAGGTTCCTTTTTCTTTAGATGAGGCAGGTTTGGGGACTGCTGTCTAGTTGAATTCAGGATTGAATGAAAAGCCAAGTGAGGGAGCTAGGAGGTTAGGAAAGAAGCAGTAGGGCAGAAAATCCCACAGCAGGGGACGGGAACACAACACAGGGGCGGTGCTGCTGCTTCGACATCCCCACCGGCGAGCTGGGAACTGGCCGGCCTGACGATGTGACGCCTTTCGGCCTTCACAGGGGCAAAACAAGGCTCCTTAGCCAAGAGCGAGGCGGGGCGTTCTCCCTCTCACGAACACAGCTGGGCTGCCGTGCTGGCAGGGCTGGGAAGAGCTGCAGGAAGAGGACACGGGGCTGGGTGACAAGAGGGTGAGCTGACCCGATTGAGTGTCCCAAAAAGGGGACAGCAGGGCAGGGTACTTCATCCCGCTCATTACTGTGGCCATGGATTAGGCCTAATAACCGCCACACCGATTTTGGCCTATTCATTTCGGGTTCCACATCTTCTGGGTTCCACCCAGGCATGTTTATGATCCTTGAATTATATCAGTGAGGGCCTTTTGCTGGGCTGAATCCAGCTTCTTCCTGTGGGTCTCTCACTTGTTATGACATTCAGCGTCGTTAACGCCTTGGCCTGCTTTTCATGGCGGCTGTTACCTCTTACGTGCTTTCCCAGACTCTTTACTTTGAGCCCCCGACAGGGCTACGCCTTGTAGGCCCCGTGGTCACAACGGAGGTCAAAGAGACGTCACTGCAGAGTGGCACACCAGGGACTGTGTAGATTGACAGGGGTAGTCAAATAGTTTATGTCAAGATTCAAATTTCTGGGTCAAGATCTAGTCAAGGACCAGACTCCAGAGAAAGTAATAAAACAATAATGATCAAAACAAGCACATAACAAGATTTCAGGGTCTGTTTAGAAGCATCTGGCAGGCCGGATTTGGCCCGTGGTCGGCCTATTGAGTATCCCTAGTGGAGCCGGCTCAGCCAGCTGGCTCGTGGGCCCAGGATATGAGGCTTGCTTTGGCTGCTAAGGGGGCTGAGGGTTCCAATCCTGGATCAGGCCTGCTTTGCAAAGAGGCTTGGGAAGAGGAGCAGACATGCTTGGGCAGCAACAATTGCTAATAGGATGAAGAGCGCTGCAGAGGCTGATGGTGGGTTAGAAAGTCCTGCTTAAATCAGTGACTATCTTGAGTGCCTAACTCTCAAAAGCTGGCTTGGAAATGACTCTAAGTCAGTCACCTGCCTCTTTACACCAAAGTCTGGGAAACCCCCTTACACAGGGGCAATTGGCAGCAGTGGGATTTGAACCCACAATGCTCAAAGCATAAGTCTTGGCTAACCCCACACCCATAGCTGCTCCAGTCCTGCCCACAGCAGTAGCCCCAGTGCCTCACCCAACACCTAGCCCCTTCCCCTGCCTTGGTGTGGCTACACCTGCCCTGGCTGCCGTGCTATTTCTGGCCCCAGAATCACCCCCAGCTGTGGCCCCAGCCTCAGACCCCTCACCCTTGTCCATTCCCCCACCCAGGGCAGCAGGGGCCATGGACAGAGGTAAGCGGGGCCGCGACCCCCGAAAGTTTGTGGACCACTGTTCTACCACATCCTCTCTCATTCGTCTCCTTCTCCTCTCATAGACATCTCCCGCCCCGCTGCCTTGTCTCGGAGCCCGCTCTGCTGGTAGTCTGAGATTATAAAATAAAACTACTCAGGATTTTTTAAAAATCTGCCACTAGCCTGAGGGAGCTAGGCGGGACTCTCCCATCTCCTGAGTCTCCGAGAAGCAAACCTGAGCCCAGAGAATCGGCGGGATGATGGAGAGGATAAGGAGCAAAGAGCTGGATTAGACAGACTAAAAATGAACTCAAGGGGCAATAGGATCTGTTGATCACATAGATGTAACCGAACTAACATCGCGTCTCGAGTCCAGCCCGGCATCGAAGGCGGATGGACGATAAAATGATTAATTAGGTCTAGCGGAATAGGATTACAAAGTCACTCGAAGGCCAGAGGTCGTCCCAACAACAGGACAATGTTGATCAATTCGCCATTTATGGAACAAAATCCTTGGAAGAATGATTGAAAAGAAGCCAGCCCTGGACAGAGGCAGGGAAACTCTCCACAGCCTTGGGACAGCTCAGGCCCCGTCCTCACGGAGCCGAGCAGGATGCTGTGGGTAACTAGAGATGGACAGAGCCCTTTAATAGCCTGAGGCTGAGGTGTCCGCCTGAGCAATATCCAGTGGCAGGGAGTTCCCTGGGCTGATGCTAATGCTGGATCCACCCATGAGAGGCGGAGCCTGCAGGGTGGAGGCAGCTATAAAAGAGCCAAAGATGACGGAGTGCAGAGTGACACAACCCTGCTCAGAGACAACACGATGCCTGCTGGGGGGGGCTGGCGGCCTGAGTCTCACGGTGGGTCTGAGAGGAGTGGGACCCAATCCCAGACGAGCCCAGCAGTGCTAGTTCTAAAAATTGCCTTTAGGAAGCAGCTAGATCTGAGACAAGGCGCAAACAGGGGTGGGGAGCACAGTTGTGTACGTGGGATAAATAGCTCTAGAGGGGGCCTAGCACCTCCGGGCCTGGCGGTTCAGGTCCCGGCCCCTCCGGGCCTGGCGGTTCAGAGCCCCACCACCTCCGGGCCTGGCGGTTCAGAGCCCCGGCACCTCTAGGCCTGGCAGTTCAGGTCCCGGCACCTCTAGGCCTGGCGGTTCAGGTCCCGGCACCTCCAGGACTGGTGGTTCAGGTCCCGGCACCTCCAGGACTGGTGGTTCAGGTCCCGGCACCTCTAGGCCTGGCGGTTCAGGGCCTGGCACTTCTAGGCCTGGTGGTTCAGAGCCCTGGCACTTCTAGGCCTGGCGGTTCAGGTCCCGGCACCTCCAGGACTGGTGGTTTAGAGCCCCAGCACCTCTAGGCCTGGCGGTTCAGGTCCCGGCACCTCCAGTCCTGGTGGTTTAGAGCCCCAGCACCTCTAGGCCTGGCGGTTCAGAGCCCCGGCCCTACCGGGCCTGGCACATAAGTTATAAAAGCAAAAAAATGGATTGAGCCCCAGCACTTCTTTCTTCACAAATGAAGCCCTGGTGAAATCCCACCCAAGAAGCTACGTGGAAGCAAACAACCGGCTGCAGCGGTGAACTGTTCTCTGGTGGGCGGCCCAGCAGTTAGCATCTGGCTCTGGACACCTGATGTGACGGCTTCAAATCCTGCACGACTTCGATTCGACCTCCTCTTGTTCTTGTGTTAGAAAAGGAAGGTTTCAATCGATCTCTAGGCCGTCATTCCTGTCACATCCCCTTTCAATGGTCTTGATTTACAGTCCCTCCCAGCTTTCTTAATAGTAGTCATACAGACGTTTCTGCGTCCCAGGTGCCTCCTCTCTGAGGCCTCTCTGGAGTAGGAAGAGATTATTCCTTAGTGGCAAATAACACTGTCAGTTTTTTAATGAGAAGCTGGCGCTAAGCAGAGGGAGTGTGATTGGGGCTTTCCTGTCTCTGAGTCCCAAACCCGAACCCAGCCCACTGGGTGGATCGAAATATTTGCAGGCTAAATAGTTCACTGCGTTACTCTCAGCAGAAAACAGCCTGCCTGAACAGGCCTGCTTGCTTTCTCTTCTGAGACTGACACAGAACCTCTGCCAACAATTACAATTTACCACTGAGCACTTCCCGTGCAAGCCGATTCCATCCCCGAGGTAAGAGCAGTGCAGAGAAAACACGCCAGAAACAACAGTAGAACCGAGATGTCTGCTAATAACCTCATGGACGTCACCCCAGGCGTCTCCAACTTTTGCTCTAGTCTGAATCCTTCAACGGCCCCCATGGGGGGGGGGGGTCTCTTTTGTGCTGACAGGTTCAGAGCAGCCTCAGCACAGAAGCAGCCCGCTCATGAAAAGTCTAGTCTGTCCTTTATGCAGTTTGGGGATCTTTGATCTGGAGTTTCCAGGAGCAGGTTGTCAGTAGATAATGGGGCTTTCTCTCCAGAGCATAGCTTCTTCGCATGGCTGCAGAGAATGGGCATTTCCCTTCTCCCAGGTGCTTTCCAGGTGCACGCATTGTCCTACGAAGCCCTTTCAAGTTCCTATTGCTATCCACGGATTGCAGTAGTCGTCAGCCTGGACGGCACCATTTCCTTTGCAACACCGTGGACTCCGAAGGGATTAAATGTAACCCAGTAATGTTTGTCTTAGCCCCTGAGGTTTGGCTAGGATATTGGCAGACAAGATCTGTCACCGTTTGCGGCTTCCTATTCCTCTGTCCTGTCTCTAGGGCTGAAAGGGGGGTCTTGAAAACGGGTGAGTCCCAAAAGGAAAACCCACATTTTCAATATTGCTAACAGGGAGAAATTCCATTCTCTCACAGGGAATTATTAATTCGTTGCTTCTCCTACGACTAGTTCAGGGGGACTAGGGGCTACTGGTTGATTTCAGTCTGGCTCCTTCTAGCCCTGGAGGTTCCAGTCCCCGCCCTAGGGGATTCCAACCAACTAAAGGAATGTAGTTTTGAAATCAAATGATACCGGAAGAAAATGCAGGAAAGAAAATACGATAGTGTAAACTATACAGCGGAAAGGGATGGATTGCAAACTATGATATCAGGAAACTAAAGGAGTGATAGGATCTATTAATTGCACGAAGTGGCTGTACTAACATGGTGGATCAATCCTAGCTGGTATCAAAGGTTAATGTGTGATACAATTATTAACTAGGTCTAAAGAAACGAATCACACGGCCAGTGGAAGGCAGCAGGTGGCCCCGCTGACAGGAGGATGATGGTCAATAAGCCGCTTGTGGGATAATCTCCCTTTGAAGAGTGACTGGAAAGAAGTCAGCCCCGAACGGGGTCAGGGAAACCTTGCACTGCCTGAGTACGGCGGACGCACCGTCCTGCCAGACCTGAGCAGGGAATTGTGGGTATCTAGAGATGAGAACGAGCCCTTGGATGACCTGGGGCTGAAGTGTGAGGGGTTGGGAGTTCCCTGGGCTGATGCCAATGCCAGAGACACCCATGGGAGGCGGAGCCTGCGGGGTGGGGGCAGCTATTAAAGAAGCCAGGACGGCTGAGGGCCAAATGAGGCATTCTGGCTCAGAGAGTTAGGAAGCCCTGCTGTGGGTGGTGACTATATTGGGTGCCCAACTCCCACAGGCTCTTTCAAAACCAGCTGCGAACCTCTGGCTCCCTCAATCAGCCCTTTGCGTGTGAAGCGGCTCTCAGCAATTCAATGGGTAGGTTTGAACCCACATCCCCAAAGAGACCAGAGCTTCAAGCCAGCACCTCCGAGCCCTGAGTGAGTGGCTGTGTTGAAGATTTAGCTCTAAGAAGTTATAGATTCAAAGTCCCCCAGGGCAGAAGTTTTTCCTCCCAGCATTCAGGCCCCACCTTGCTCGGTCCCCTTTGCCCTCTCTAGGCGGTTGTTCCTTTCTATCCTCGGTCACATCCCTTCACTTTCACAGCCCCGGCCTGCTCCGTCTCTCTTCATACCAACCGGCCCCACAGAGCGTGAAATGGAAGCATAGGCCAAGAGCTGAGGGATGGAAATGGGGAAGGACAAGGGGAACCCCAGACGATGTTGGTACCTGTGAGAGGCACTGGCCACAGCAACCAAACCGCAGTGCTGATTTTGGGGGGCCGCCTGGCAAAGGTGAGTGGTGAGGGGGTCTCCGAAGGAAGGTGAAGAGGGGTTCTGCTGCCGTGCGCAGGGAGCGCGGCCCCGGTAGGAGGGCAGGCGCGGGAGGAAGCAGGAAGGGGCCTGTTTGAAAAGGGGACCGGCGGAGGAAGGTGGGCAGTGCCGGGGAGCGAGAAGACGGGGAGACAGGCCGGACAGGAAGGTGGATCCAGGCAGCTGATGGCTGATCCGCCCCTGACAAACCCCAGGGATTGGCTGTTGGCGTCAATGAAAACTCATTAACGAAAATGGTACGGGCGGAAAAGGAAGGGTCGGAAATAGGCGCCGGGAAGCGTGCAGAGGAAAGCGACGGCCTCGCGGGGGTCAAAGGCGACTGACGGAGTGCTCCAATCTGATCACCCACAAGTTACCGTGCGAACAGCGGGTACCAGGTCCAGCCCAGGCTCAAAGGCCGGCGGGTGATAAGATGATTCACCGAGGCCGAGGGTCCAAATCCCACAGCGGTGGGAGTCCACAGGTCGCCCCAGCGACAGGGGAACATGGTGCGATTCAGCATTTATGGAACGATCTCGCTTGGAAGAACTGGCAAGAAGCCAGCCCTGGACGGAGGCAGGGAACCCCGCCACCGCCTGAGTACAGCTGACACACCAGCCTGACAGAGCCAAACAGGCCCCTGTGGGGCACTAGAGACTGGAACGAGCCCTTTAACCGCCTGAGGCTGAGGTGTCAGCCTGAGTAACATCCAGTGGCAGGGAGTTCCATGGGCTGATGCTAACGCTGGAGACACCCACGGGGGCGGAAGCTGCAGGGCAAAGGGAGGCGGCTCTTAAAGAAGCAGAGATGGTGGAGTGCAGAGTGACACATCCCAGCTCAGAGATAAGACCTCAGAAGAGCTTTTCTTGTCTGGCTCGTTGGTCTAGGGGTATGATTCTCGCTTCGGGTGCGAGAGGTCCCGGGTTCAAATCCCGGACGAGCCCACGGCTTAGCCTTTTGCAAATGGCCTTTAGGAAGAGGCTAGAGCGGTGGCGAGGGGCAGAAGTTGTGCAGATGGGCTAAGGCGCTGCGAAGGGGCCTGGAACTCAGTGGAGCTGGCGAGGGTTAGAAAGCCCAGCTGTGCTGGGCACTATGTTGGGTGCCTAACTCCCTTAGGCTCCTTTGAAAATTATTCTGAATGTTAAATTCCGTCCTCTGTACACATTAGTCTGTGAAATCTCTCTAAGACCCTGGGGATCTCCGGACCCGGCCATTTCCTGCCTTCGCCACGTTATCCTCAGCACAACCCATGCTACCTGACCCGTCACGTCATGCACCCTCCCCGCAGAGGCCTGGTCGTCGCCAGAAAATTGTTGAACGACATCGCACAGGGGTGTGAAAGATCCACACCTCTGAGCAGTGTGGTAATTAAGCATCTGGATCTCCATGGGCTGTGGAGACGGGGTTGGGTCGACGGAAGAATTCTTCCCTCCACCTAGCTCCCGCCTCTCGGGGAGCTGGTTAACCACGCTGCTGGGAGAACCGCTCCGGGTGGGGTAGGTACGTCCACAATGCAGGGCTGCGGCTGCACAGCTGTGACCCTGTCGTGTTTTCAGTGTAGCCAAGCCCACGTGCAATCACACACACACCCCAACACATCGTTCATACAGGGGCCACCCAAGGAATTAAACTAGGGTCAGTGGTGGTTGGTGTAACTCCAGTAGCTTGGTCCAGCACATGGCCGGATAGTGTTATAGCCCTCACGGGCTGTGGGTTTGTTTTCCCCTTTCCTGACTTGAGGGGCAAAACGGGGTGCTTCAAACTGGTGAGTCCCTGGGAAGTTTAACATTCAAAATGAACACGGCAAACGAAAAACCAAACCCAAATTTTCCCAATCGCTAACGTGGAGAAACCCGTCTGGCTGCTGGAATTATTAACTCATTTCGTCTCATCTGACAAACCGGTGCCAAGGCCGGAGATGAGGCTGGCGGTTAATCTCCGTGCCTGGTTCATTCTCCCCAAGGAGGGGGCCAGTCCCTGCACCGTGATCCTCCAAGCGAAGGAACTTACTTTGGAAATAAATAGATGAAAACTGTTTAATTCAAATGCTGCGGGAGGAAAATGAAAACAAACACCAGGACGTGAGCTACAAAGAAGAAAGACGGCGA
Source organism: Sternotherus odoratus (assembly GCA_032164245.1). NCBI lineage: Eukaryota > Metazoa > Chordata > Testudines > Kinosternidae > Sternotherus > Sternotherus odoratus. Next base: position 30,737,455 of record JAVMKO010000013.1, read on the forward strand.
TTCCACGTTATAAACTAAGGAGTGATACAATCTATTGATTACACAAAAAAGTGACTGGATGAAAACTGAGTCTCGATTCCAGCCCAGTATCAACGGTTAATGGATGATAAAATAGTTAACTAGGTGTAAAGGTTCAAACGAAGCCGGGGTAAGTCCACAGGTTGCCCCAATGACAGGAATATGTTTTTCAGTTTGCCATTTATTGAACAACCTCGCTCTGCAGAGGGACTGGTAAGAAGCCAGCCCTGGATTGAGACAGGGAAACCCTCCACAGCCTTGGTACAGCTGTGGCACCACCCTGAAAGAGCCGAGAAGACAGTGGGGCCTAGAGACGAGAGGGAGCTTTTTGACAGCCTGAGTAACATCCAGGGGCAGAGAGTTCCACAGACTGATGCCAATACCAGAGACACTCATAAGAGGCAGAACCTGCAGAGCGGAGGAAGCTATTAAAGAGGCAAAAATCCCTGAGTACAGTGGGAGCCATCCTAGCTCAGAGAAGTCTGTATGGTTTTTTTCCCATCTGGCGAGTTGGTCTAGGGGTGCGATTTTCAATTTGCGGGCTGGGATCCTGTGCCCAAATCCTGGGCAAGCCCAGAGGTTTGGATTTTGCAAATTGCCTTTAAAAAGCAGCTGGCGCTGGAAAGAAGAGCAGACAGCTGTGAGGTGCTAACGGCACTCAGTGCCTCTAAACGCAGCCACTGGGACCTTTCCACATTTGTGTGGGAAATGCCTCTGAAGAAAAGGGCTTGCAAGCAAATGGATTTGAACCCATGTCACCAGAGAAACTAGATGTCTAGGGAGGGGGTGGAATCTCCTTCCTTAGAGGTTTTTAAGGTCAGGCTTGACAAAGCCCTCGCTGGGATGAGTTAGTTGGGGATTGGTCCTGCTTTGAGCAGGGGGTTGGACTACATACCTCCTGAGGTCCCTTCCAACCCTGAGATTCTATGAGTCCCCCACTCTTAGCCACGCCATCTGAAAGGGTGTTGAGTCACTAGTGGGTGGACTAGACCCTAGATTGCAGTCATGGCCATAAAAGGTCACATGTTCCTGACCCGTGTCGTTCCATTTGCTTCACACTTCCCATGCCCCCTTGTTCTGGTGTTACATGTGGAAGGCCCCGGTCTACCTCCTCTGAGCTGTCCTTCATTTCTAACCTTTATCACAACCCCTCTCCTTCAGCTCCTTTTACAGTCCCAGCCTTTTCAATCCTATTGACACCTTCCCTTCGAGCCCTCTCTGGTTGCAGCTAGAGATTAGTCCTTCGTGAAAAACAACCATAGTCATTCATTAAGTAAAATCTTCCATGAGCCGCAGGGCACTGGATTTCGGGTTTTCCCATCTCCTGAATCTCTTAAATAGGAAACGTGTTTTTAGTCCCTGATGTAACATTGGGAACTGCACTTTCCAATCACTGCCTTGCCGAGGGGCTAACACATTTCCAGCTACAGGTAGAGCGAAAACTCTCGCTGTAGAGATGGCTACGGTTGCACTGTGGCTTGAAATGAGCGGCACAGTAAGATGCCAGCTCTGTGTCTGGTAGATTTAAGGCAGCGGTTCTCAAACTTGTTGAGACCGCGACCCCTTTTTCTCCTCCGGCGGCGCGGCCCCTCCATGTCCGCCGAAAAGCTGCCAAATTCAATACTTCTGCATTCGGCGGTTAAAAGCCGCCAAATGCGGAAATACAGGCGCAGACCCCGCTGTGCCCCAGCCCCAGTGGCAGGCGGGCTCCCGGCTGCGCCCCGGCCCCAGTCCCGGCCGCTGGAAGGCTCCCGGCTGCAGCCCCGGCCCCGGTCCCTGCCGCAGGCTGGCTGCCGGCTGTGGTCCCGGCGGCGGGGTGCCAGCGGCGGAAGGAACTCGCGACCCCCCGGGTCAGTGCTCGGCGATCCCCCCGGGGGTCACAACCCCCAGTTTGAGAAACCCTGATTTAAGGGGATGCGTCTTCTTTTGGGCGGAAGCGGACGTGGCATCCTCTGCCTGGTAAAAGTGGGGGCCGTTCCCTTCTCAAGTGCCAAGAATGTTGGAAGAGCCAGAGTTGTTCTAACTGTAAAAGGGTTTTTTTAAACCAAGTTCCTTTATCCTGTTCTTGAAACGTCGGGTTTGTCTGCAATGTCGCCTGCAACTTGGGAGCAAAAGATCATTCTTCTGACGAAAGAACTGCCTGAAAAACGTTTTTCACTGGTGCAAAATAAATGTATGATCATTTTTTCAGGGCATCGTCAACAGACCCCCCCCCCCCCAAAGCCAGGTTTGTCCCTTCTCGTTCGGGAGGTGACAGCTAAACGTTGTCTGGAAAATATTTCCGTTCTTTGAAAAACTGATTTTATTTTTGACAAAAATGGAGTTTTTTTTCTGTTGAAAATTTAATGTTGATGGAAACTATCCCCAGACACTCCAATCTGTCTATCTCCACACAGCCATCTATCTGGCCCTTACACCCCCATCTGTCTATCCAAACACAGACCTCTATCCATTTGTAACGATGGTGCCTCTGGTGGGATACAACTGAGAGTATCAATTCAGGACAAACTGCTTAGAGCAGGCCAGTTACAGCCTAAGGAAGGCTTTTCTTGTTTATTAAGGCACACCAACCAGCCAGAGAGGACGTCAGCCTCACCCCACTGGCTAAGCATAAGTCAGACAAGCAATTCCTTTAGACGTTCCAGTTTCCCAGTATCACCACCAGCACTGCTCCTTATGGGGATCATTGGTGATGACTGTCAATACCCCAGTGAAAAAAAAAGGTTCTCCCGATCCCAAAGGACCAAGCCCCAGACCCAGGTCAATATACAAGTCAGATCTTACCCATGAAATCACGCTGTTGCCAGTCCTTTAGAATCTAAAATGTAAAGGTTTATTCACGAAAAGAAAGAAATATGGACGAAAGCTAAAATTGGTTAAATGGAATGAGTTACATACAGTAATGGCAAAGTTCTTGGTTCAGACTGGAAGCAGGGATGGATTAAACTGCAGGTTCAAATCAAGTCTCTGGAGTACATCCACAGCTGGGATGGGTCATTCAGTCCTTTGTTCGGAGCTTCAATTTGTAGCAAAGTTCCTCTAGAGGTAAGAAGCAGGACTAAAGACAAGATGGAGGAGATGTAATGGCCCTTTATATTCTCTGCCATGTGGAAGGACACCCCTTTTGTTCTTACTATGGAAAATCACTGCAGCAAGGAGGACTTTGGAGTCACATGGACAAGTCACATGTCCATGCATGACTCAGTTCTTTACCGGGAGAGCGGCCATTGCTCAGATGCAACCTTGAACGTCCCCAGGAAGGTTTCTCATGTGGATTGGAGTCTCCCAAGGTCCACTGTCAGTTAAGTGCAAATTCCTTTCTCGAGAAGCTGACCAAATGCTTCACTAATGCTGCTTAGAATCAAACACGTTGAGATACAAGTACATAGCCAAATATTCATAATTTCAACTACAAAACTGATACATGCATACAGATAGCATAATTATAACTAGCAGAGCAGAGCCTTTCTGGAACTCCTTTGTACAATATTTGGTTTAACTATAGGACCTTGGTTGCAACAATGATCTATATAGTCACAGTTCTTGTCAATAAAGTCACACCATCCCATCCCCCAAATATAGATGTCTATCCATCCCATACACTCCCACCTGTCTATCTGTGGTGTTTTAGATGCTGCTTGTAACTCGTAGGACTGAGGGACTGTAGAACAGGAAACAAGAAGGAGGGGGAGGAGTTGAGCCATGCCTGAGTTAGAGCTACAGAGGGGTGCAGCAGCAGCTCTGTAAAGAGGTTTCACTGTTGTTAAATAAAGTCTGTTGAAGTTTGTTAGTACCTTGCCAGCTTGATACAACACCAGGGCCGGCGACAGGGGGGTACTACGGGTAGAGCTGTACCGGGCCCCGGACTTAAGAGGGGCCCGCTTAAGTCCGGGGCCCGGTACTCAGCTGTACCCGTAGTCGTCTCACCTGGGCACCGCATCTCCCTGGCCGCTCTTTCCCAGGCTGTGTCCGGGTGTCAGTGCCAGGCTGCCTCCCGAGCCCTTCAGCCGGCGGCTCGTCCCACGCCCCAGGAGCCACCCCGAGGCACCCCTGGCTGCAGCGCTTCCCCCGCCCACTTGCAGCAAGAGCCGGGCCAGCCCTTGGCGGGGGGGGGAGCCCCCCTGCACCACAGGATGCCGGCTCCATCGCCTCCTCCGCCTCGGCGGCTGCAGAGGACTGGCCGGGCGCGCCGCTCCATGGGGGCGGGGGCCAGCGAGCGGGGCTGGGGAGACCCAGGTGTGCGCAGCCCGGCCGGCGCCGGCCGAGGGGCCGGCGGGGAACCAATGGGGGTGGGGAGGGGAGGAGGTTAGGCTGGGGGAGGAGATTAGATTGGGTGGGACGGGTCAGGCGGGGGGGAAGGAGAATAGGCTGGGGGGGTTGGGGGGGGCTGGAGGGCCCCCAACGATCAGAGTAGGGGGCCCCAAAATGTATGTCACCGGCCCTGTACAACACTATCTACACACAGCCATCTAGGTGGAAATGTTTAATTGTTTAGACAGCAAATTGGACCATTTATCTTCTGTGTTGCAACTCCTTACGCTTAAATACAAAAAAACCTGCAAGCTACAATCTAAGATCTGGAAGAGATGGTCCTATTTGGGGAAGTACTAAAAAAATTACCCTTAACCTTTCAGTTCTAGACTTTCTCCTATCACAGAAGCGTTTCTGATCCTGTTGCAGTGTTGGGGTATAAATCGGCAAGCTTACCCCAGAATGATTTCATACGGATACGTAATGCCAGGCAGTATTTTGGAAAGCAGTTCATTTAATTCAGTGAATGAAAAACGGAATACAAATCAAACAGGCACCCCAAGTCTTGTTTGGCATTTCCTTCCCTTCTGCTGGAGCCAGGGCCGCTGACAGGGGGGTACTACGGGTACAGCTGTACCGGGCCCCCGACTTTAGGGGGGCCCCGATACACAGCTGTACCCGTTGTCGTCCCCCCTTGTCGCCGGGCCTGGAGAGCGGGGAAGGGGCGGGGAGGCGGCGCGGCTCTCCCCGGACGAGCGCGCGTGTCCCCGGCAGGAGCAGTGAGCCCGGCCGGCGGCAGCGGCGCAGTCCAGGGGAGAAAGGGGGAGGGGGGGAGAACAGCAAGGGCGGCTCGCGCCGCTCCCGGGCTCTCGCTGCCACTGCCGCCAGCTGTGGGGGAGCGCCGGCTGGGTTGGGGCTGGGGGGGGGAGGCCGGCTGGTCTGGGGGGGGCGGCTGGGCTTCCTCCCCCAGCCACTGTCAGCCGGGGGGGAGCGCCGGCTGGACTAGGGGGGGCAGGCTGGGCTGGGGGCCCCCAGCCGCTGTCGGCTGGGCTGGGGGGGCGGCTGGGCTGGGGGGGGGGCCCAGCTGCTGTCGGCTGGGCTGGGGGGGACTGGCTGGGCTGGGGGGGGGGCCCAGCTGCTGTCGGCTGGGCTGGAGGGGGCAGCTGGGCTGGGGGGGCCCCCAGCCACTGTTGGCTGGGCTGGGGGGGCCCCGGCTGGGCTGAGGGGGCCCCCAAACTATCAGAGTAGGGGGCCCCCAAATTTCTGTCGCCGGCCCTGGCTGGAGCGAATTCAAGAATAAAGACGTCTCCCTTTGGCTAGCATGGGTGAAGCTTTCAAATAGCCCAGCTCCAGTCTTCACCAGGGTTCCATAGGCGCCGCCGCCGTGGGTTCTCCAGGGCTGGAGCACCCATGGGGAAAAATTGTTGGGTGCTCCATACCCACGGGCAGCTCCCTGCCCCAATGCCCAGCTCACCCCCGCCTCTTCCCCTGAGTGCGCTGTGTGCCCACTCTTTCCCCCTAGCTCCCAGCGCTTACACCACAAAACAGCCGTTTTGTGTGGCTGGGAGGGAGGGGGAACGCGGTGCGCTCAGGGGAGGAGGTGGGGCTGGGGAGGGGGATTTGGGGAAGAGATTGGAATTGGGGTGGGGAAAGTTGGCACCTATGTGGGGTTCGGCTTCTTTCATTCACTCCCAAGCCTATGGATGTTTCGTTGCTGTTATATAGATTTTTTCTCTTCCTCTTCCAAAACCACTTCCCGAACTCGTTGGGCATCTTCAGCAACATCATCTAGGAATTTATGCAGCGTGAAGCTCGTGGCACTATAAGAAATTCCTCCAGCTGTGAGGGCACTTACAACAGGTACGGCTTTCCCGCAATACTCACTAAAATCTGCTACCATCAATTTAGCTCCCATTGAAGATGATAATAAAGTGCCCATTGACTTCAAAGTGAGCAGGACTGGGCTCTGGTTCAGTAAATCCCACACATATTCGACTGTTAGATCATTGGCCAGTGGGGTTTTTATCACGGCTTTCAGGTCGTTGACAGACTTTCCAGAGTGCTGAGCGAGGTTTGCAAGGGAGTCATTCTCTAAGCCAAAGCTCTGGGAATAATTGCGCATGTGATTCAGCAAGAAGGGAACATTAAAAGCAAGAGCGAAACTTTTGACAGGAAGACCAGGAACCACAGACACGACTCCAGAGGCAATTCCTGACAGGAGGACTAATTTCCATATCTGCTGTTCTAGGGCTTCCTTCTTCTTCTGTAAGGTCTGTGGAGAAATATTCGGCAGGCTGAGCAGGAAAGCGTGTCTCTTGTGACTGGGAAGTTCACGCTCCAAAGTGTCCACCAGGTCGTGGAAATCATACTTCTCTAGATGGAAGCTGGAGAGAAGGAAAACCTTAGGAGAGGTCATCCCTTCTGCTTCCAGGTGCTCTATGCAATTCTCTTTAATCTTCTCCAAGATTTTCTCCTCACTGTAGGTGGAGGGTCGTTGCCTCTTGGCATTATATAAGTCGGCATCTACTTTGGAGCGCACAAAGTAAAATTTCTTTCCCATTCCCCGAACCTCTCTCGCGAGCTTGGCGTGGCTGGATTTGAATCGCTCAGAAGCGATAATGATGAAGAAATCGTAACTGTCAAAGTTGACTTGCTCAGGATATTGGTCTATCTGAAAATCTGGTGTTTCAACTCCCGGCGTGTCCCAGAATGTTACTTTGGGGTATGTCCGGTGTGGATAAGGAGTTGGCTCCCTTGTAGTTTCTATCTCCCCAGTCACAGCCGCGTTTTCATCTTCATGTCCCACACCCAGGATGGCATTGATGAAGGATGATTTTCCAGCACCTGTCTCTCCTGTGATGGCGATATTTAGTGTGGCATTTTCAAATGACTCGAATTCCTCCTTCACTTTGCAAGCTGCTTCTGATGGGTCTTCAGTTTTGAAATAAGACGGGATGTTTTCATAGATTTGTAAAGATGTCTTGAAAAATTCCTTTGCTTCTGAGTCCAGACTCAAGTTCATCATGAAATTTGTGAGCGCGTCCATCTGCCCCAGAAAAGAAAGGGAATATTTCAGTCATGGTTTGTTTTCAAAAGGTAGGATAAGAAAACCCCGGATGGTGAAAAAATCCACAAATACAGGCCAAATTCACCATTGCTCTGCCTCTTGTATAACACAAATATATGCAAAATGGGTATAAAATGGTATGGAATTAGAATGGCAGTGTTCTATATCCCCATAGCATGCACTTCGCAATGGAGAATTAGGCCCTGATTTGTTGGCGGAACAGGTTTATTTCAACCACCTCAGTCTGTCTCTAGATGAGCAAAAAATTGAGTTATCCAAAGGTAGGTTCACAGAGAACTGAGAAAAAAACCCAGATGCTCTTGCTTAAACTCCAAAGCCCTAACACACAGGAACGGAAACCAGAGAGAGACAAAGCAGGCTGCTCCCTACGGAGCGACACAACTCAGCCCGCCTTGCTGCCTGCCTCTTTTCAGACCGATCCAGATCACATGCTTCCCTATGGAGCCCCCTGCCTGCGAACAGGATCAGGAAACCCCTGACGTTGAAAGCGAGAGCTTATCATTGTAACACAGTTTTCAATCCACCAGCCTCCTCCTCGGTACGTTCCTTAATTGACAAGCACAATCAAAACCCAGAGCGGGGCCAGGAACACAGCCTCGGGGTGGGCTGGGCCAGAAGCGACGCGCACAGTGCAGGCCAGCAGCCAGGACCCGAGAAGGGGGGCCAGGAACAGAGCCCCACATAAAACCTGGGGGTCCTGCAGCACCCTGGCAAACCCCTAGTTCCCAGGGCCCCCACCCCCTCACTGCCCAGAGCCCACCCCCAATCTAACCACAGACCCTCTCACCAGCCCCCTGCTGGCCAGAGCACTGGTACAGGCTGCAAGACGCTCTTTGGCCCACAGCCGCCCCCCCCCCCCCCCCGACCCCTGGTTTAGAGCAAAAGAAGCCTCCGCTGGTGAGAAGACTGAACAGGCAACGCTTAGCCTGCAAGGACCCACGATCTGGTGTGGGTGGAATTTGGAGAAGGCCCTAGATGAAAAACAGACCCTGCAAAAAGTGTACAGGGGAATATTAGGCCTTCTCTGAACAGTTGGGGGGGAAAACTTGTCCTCCTTCAATTCCCCCCTTCCCATCCCCCCATTGTTACCCCTACTGACTAGGGTGACCAGAGAGCAACTGTTAAAAAACGAGGACGGCGGGGGAGGGGGGAGTTAAAGGCCTATATAAGAAAAAGTCCCCAAAAACAGGACTGTCCCTTTAAAAACGGGACATCTGGTCACCTCACTACTCATTAACCCATCACAAACCACAAGAGAGGCTCTCACCGTTCGCCCCGGATACTTCTGGGCCAGACTCCGGCTCTCCACACCTGCTTTCCCCAGCAAGTTGAGCTGCAGGTGAAAGTGAAAGGAGCCTCTCTCCCTTTGTTTTACATAAGAAACAGCCGCTCCTCCCTGCCCCCGACTCCCACAGCAGGCCACTGTGGCAATCCAACTAACCCTTTAGGAACAGACCGGCCCAGGGGTTTTCAGAGACCTCGGGCTGGATTCTCAGCGGTGGAACCTGTGGAACTTCACGGAAGTCAAAGAAGCTGGGGGCACTTTACATCGGTTGAGAATCCGGCTTGTGGGGATTTATTTTGGATCCCGGGGGCAGAAAATCTCCCTTGGAGGTTCGCAGGGACGCAAGGCCCAGCTCCCACAAGTAACCTCCAATGCACCCCCCACTCCCAAACTCCGCAGACCCTTTGACGCAGTAACCTCCAATGCACCCCCCAGTCCCAAATTCCGCAGACCCGTGTGTTTTGAAACGTCCAGCCCTCTCCGGCACCGTTCAGAGGAATAATCAGATCTGTTTGCCATTGTAAGGAGGCAAAAACCCACCAGCTCGCCACATGGACCGGAGCTGACATTCACTTCAGTGGCACGCACAGCGCTATGGGCTTCAAAAGTAAAACAAGAGAAACAGGAGTTTTAAGTGAGTCCAAATACCAGCAAGCTCACCGGTAGATTGTTGGTTTCCTATCATCCTGTGTTAATCTGCGTTACCTGGTGATAGGAAGTGCTTGCATTGAATCCTCTTCTTTGCTCTGGAGGGCTGAATGAATGAATTGGGCTTCCTTGGGAAGTGCCGGGTGGAGATCCATTGGCCGTGACTCTATGAAAGCAAGCAGGCCTGTTTCGGCCGCCTGTCTTCTGTGGAGAATGACACAGTGAAGGCAGCCTGCAGATACCCGGTGTGATGTTGGACCCCGTAAGTCTTTATGGAAATATCCTTATGAATATAAATATGACATCACTGGAATCTGGTTTATGCTACGTATGCCGTTTAACATGTTTCTGTAGGATCTACTCAATATATTCATCCTATTTGTTTGCATGTCTCATTGTTGTATTCGAAGTTTTGAATACTGGCTGTATAGTTGCTTGATTTCTAAGTAGCCTTGGTAAAGCATTTGGTCAGCTTCTTGAGAAAGGAATTTGCAAGTAAAGTGCCCAATCAAGAAGCACTTAATGGACAGTGGATCTTGGGAGGCTCCAATCCACATAAGAAGTCTACCTGAGGATGTACAAGGCAGCATGTGAACCATGACTCCTACCTGTAAGTTCTGAGTCATGCATGGAACATGTGACTTGCCCATGTGACTCCAAATCTCCATCTTGGAGTTGGACTTTGCATGGGAGAGAGGAGGCCTCCATCCATGAGAGAAAGTCTATTTAAATCCCAGGGAGACCCCTCCATTTTGTCCTCAGCTGGCTCAAGGGATAGCCTCTCCACCCCCAAGGATACCTGAAGGAAACTGGGACAAAGGACAGTAACTACAGTGATTGCTGGACCCAGACTAGAAGGAGGCTAGTCTGTAAAAGAGGCTTTACTGGAACACCTATGAGGGGGAGGTTTTATCTGTATTCAGTTTTCTTACTGTATTAGGCATAGGCTTGCATGTTCTGTTTTATATTTCTTGGTAATTCACTTTGTTCTGTCTGTTATTACTTGGAACCACTTAAATCCTGCTTTCTGAATTTAATAAAATCACTTTTGACTTATTATTTAACCCAGAGTATGTATTAATACCTGGGGGAGGGGAGGCAAACCACTCTGCATAGCTCTATCAGTGTTATAGAGGGCAAACAATTTATGTTTACCTTGTAATAAGCTACGCCTCTCATGGATGTGTCTGGTGTTGGTATCAACCCATGGAACTCCCTGCCACTGGATGTTACTGAGTCTGATGCCTTCACCTCAGGCTGGCAGAGGACTCCTTCCTGTCTCTACTTATCTCCAGGCTCTCTCAGGGTGAGGCGCAAGATGTACTAAGGCTGTGGAGGGGTCCCCTGCCTCTGTTCAGGGCTGGCTTCTTGCCAGTCACTCCGCAGAGCGAGGTTCTGCCATAAGTGGCAAATTGAACAATATCATTCTGTCCCTGGGACAACCTCTGGGCTTATCTTGCCTTCATCTGAACTTTTACACGTAATCAACCATGTTATTATCAATTCACCTTGGATACCGGCCTAAAATTGAAACTCAGAGTTCATCTGGTTGCCTTTGTGTTATCAATAGATCCTATCACTCCTTTAGTTACCTCAATTTGTACCATGGAACCACTGTCTTGCTTCTTTACACTTCACATCAATGTATTTCGGTTCATTCTGTTTCCTTTTCCTCCCGCAGCATTTGAATTAAACAGTTTTCATCTACTTCAAAGGAGGGTTCCTTTGCTTGGAAGATCCTAGTGCAGGGACTGGGCCTTCTAGGGGGAGAATGAACCAGGCACAGAGATTAACCAATAACCCCAGTTCATAGACTCAGACTCATAGACTTTAAGATCAGAAGGGACCATTATGATCATCTAGTCTGACCTCCTGCAACGCAGGCCACAGAATTTTACCCACCCATTCCTACAATATACCTCACCTATATCTGAACTATTGAAGTCCACAAGTCTTGGTTTAAGGACTTCAAAGTACAGAGAATCCTCCAGCAAGTGACCCATTCCCCCTGCTGCAGAGGAAGGCGAAAAACCTCCAGCTGCTCCGCCAATTTGCCCTGGAGGAAAATTCCTTCCCGACCCCAAATATGGTGATCAGCTGAACCCTGAGCATGTGGGCAAGACCCACCAGCCAGACACCCCGGAAAGAATTCTCTGTAGCATCTTAGATCCCATCCCCTCCAACTTTCCATCATACACCACCAGGCCCCTCTATTATCATAGTCAAAGATCAATTGCCAAATATGTTTTCCCATCACACCATCTCTTCCATAAACTTATCAAGCTTCATCTTGAAGCCAGCTAGGTCTTTTCCCTCCACTGCTTCCCTTGGAAGGCTGTTCCAGAATTTCACTCCTCTGATGGTTATAAACCTTCGTCTAATTTCGAGTCTAAACTTCCTGTTGACCAGTTTATATCCATTTGTTCTTGTGGCCACATTAGTACTGAACTTAAATAATTCTTCTCCCTCCCTGGTATTTGTCCCTCTGATATATTTGTAGAGAGTAATCATATCTCCCCTCGGCTTTCTATTGGATCGACGAAACAAGCCCAGATCTCGGAGTCTCCCCTCAGTTCCAGCCTTTGTGCTCGTCTGTTGGATGAGATGCAATGAATGAATAATTCCATCTGCCCGTTGGCGATTTGGAAAATTTGGTTTTTCGTTTGCCATGTTCATTTTGAATGTTAAACTTCCTAAGAACTCACCAGATTGAAGGACCCCTCTTTGCCCCTCGAGGCGGGAAAGGGGAATAGGAACCCACAGCCTGTGACAGCTCTAACACCATCCGGCCATGTGCTGGACCAGGCTAATGGAATTAAGACACCATCACTGAATTAGGTTTAATTCCTTTGGGGGCGTCTGTATGAACAATGCAATTTCGGGGAGTGATTGCACATGGGCTTGGCTACATTGAAAACACAACAGGGTCACAGCAGCCCTGCAGTGTGGACGCACCTACCCCGCCCAGAGCGGTTCTCCCAGCAGCGGGGTTAACCAGCTCCCTTAGAGGCGGGAGCTAAGTTCTAACCCACCCCACGCCTCACCCAGTTTTGGGGTCTTCTCAAGCTCTTTATCCCACCTTTACCAAGGTGCTCACCCCCACCTGTCCATGGCTTGCCCCCGCTCTAACTGCTTCCTGAAGACCTTTTGCAAAATGGCAACCCCTGGGCTCGTCCAGGATTTGAACCCGGGACCTCTCGCACCCGAAGCGAGAATCATACCCCTAGACCAACGAGCCACACCTGCCACACTGAACTAGGATGTGTCAGCATCCTTGTTGCTTTACTCACTGCTTCTGCCCTGCAGGCTCTGCCTCTCATGGGAAAAGTTGTGTGTGCAACCCTAATTTTGGCCCGGGTGCTCAACTGTGCGGTCTTAACCTTCTCCTAGGGGCGCTTCTTGTATGGAACGGGGGACGATTTGCAAACAGCACTGAGACTGGTTTCGTCTCAGGATATCCAACCTAATATCGATGCAAAACGCTGCCAGCTAAGTGGCCAGCAGTGAAATGACTGTGCACATCAGCACTGACTTTTCGCATGACGGTTGGTTAAAAGTGAACAGGTTGATTTTTAAGAGCAAGCTTCATTTTTCACATTTGGGACTGTACTTTTGTAGCGCGGTATGAAAAGGTGTCAGTGATGCGGCCCTCGGGCCAAGGTTGTGTGGTCTTCATGGGCCGTTCGTGGTGATTTGCGTTTGAGACCCCTGCCCTAAAGGGACACCGGTTACCTGTAATGTATGCAACAGGCCCGGGCACATCCACAATTGTAAACCCACCCCCAATCCTGCCACCCCCCCAAGTGCCAGTGTCACAGCTGGGAGTGCAGACACTCCCAAAGGTAGCAGCACCAGGGTCAATGGCCAGAGAATGGATAGTTCAGTGGTTTGAGTGTTAGCATGTTAAACCCATGGCTGTGAGCTCAACCCCTAAGAGAGCCACTAATGGGTCTAGAGCAGAAATCTGTGGGTGAGTTTATGGCCTATGTTGTGGTCAGAATAGATGATTTTAAAAGTCGATGGTGATTCTAACCCTGCTAATGTTGTCTCCAGGGAAAGACAAGACTGTGAATTGTATCAGAGCTGATCCTTTGGGGGGGGGGAGGAAGCAAATTCATTAAGTAGGCAAAAGTGAATGATATGGATTATTAGGGTTGGGACAATACAAGGTCATGGGACCTCAGGAGTTCATCAGGACAAATCCCTAATTAAATCAGCCAACAGATTTTTGTCCCATATCCCTAAATGGCCCGTTCAAGAATTGAGCTTGTACCCTCGGGCTTAACAGGCCCAATACTCAAACCAATGAGCTATGCTATGTAGCTACACTACACGGCCAAGGTAACCCTGGGTCTCAAAGACACAGGACAGGCCAATGAATGCCTCCTGCCAGGTGTCGTCAAAGCTGAAGGGCTGTGGGCTGGTCTTCGGCAGCAGATTTTGGGGAGGGAGGAACAGAGCAATCGGTGTTTTGGCTAAACACAGGGTGGAATCTCTGTCACCCCGAGTCTCCGTCCTCACAGCAAGAACCAACTTCATCTAGGGGTGACCCTCTGGAAACTGCATGTCAAAGGCTGACCGGACTATACGAGTGAGGGGCACAAACACCCCCGGTCTGCACGGGCATCCAATTTAACTCACGCAGGATTCGAGCCTCTGATCGTTCACATCTAAAGCGCCAACCACCCCTCCCAGACAGCCCTAGAGGGAGCAGACCCAGCCTGAGTGATGCTGAGTGGTCTCAGGAACCAGATTTAGGTGCCAGGATCTTTGGTGACCTCAATTCAAATCCAGCTGCTGCCCCCGGCCCCCTTTCATGGAGATTCCACAGAGCTTCACGCAACCGAGACGGGCGCTGGGTTTAGACCTTCAGCCTCACAACCCCCTAAGGCAGGGGTGGGGAACCTCCGGCCACCGGGCCGTATACGGCCCGCCAAAGCCTTCCGTCCAGCCCGCGGCCGCCGGCCAGGCACAGCTCCGCGCTGGGGCCTGGAAGCGCCGTGCGGGCCACCGCCGCCAGCCGGGGGCGGCTCCGAGCTGGGGCCGGGACGCGCCGCGTGCTCCGCTGCCGCCGCCGGCCGGGGACGGCTCAGAGCTGGGGCCGGGACGCGCCGTGTGCGCCGCTGCCGCCGCTGGCCAGGGACGGCTCAGAGCTGGGGCCGGGACGCGCCGCACCGCCACCCACTGCCAGGCGGCGAAACAAGGAGCCACCCACTGCCAGGCGGCGAAACGGTCGGGGGGGAGAGACCGGGTTGAGCAGGTCAGTTGGGGGGGGGGAGACCTGGCTGGGTGGGTTAGTTGGGGGGTGGGAGGGAAGGAGGTTTTTGGGGGGGGGAAAGACCTGGCTGGGTGGGTCAGTTGGGGGGTGGGTGGCAGGGAAGGAGGTTTGTGGGGGGGGGAGAGACCGGGCTGGGTGGGTCAGTTGGGGGGTGGGTGGGAGGGAAGGAGGTTTGGGGGGGGGAGAGACCGGGCTGAGTGGGTCAGTTGGAGGGGGTGGTGGGAGGGAAGGAGGTTTGGGGGGGAGAGACCGGGCTGGGTGGGTCAGTTGGGGGGGGTGGGAGGGAAGGAGGTTTGGGGGGGAGAGACTGGGCTGGGTGGGTCAGGCAGGCGGCAGGACCCTGGCTGGCAAGGGGCCAGTGGGGGAAAACCCCAAAGCAGTGCAGGGCTAAGGACTCCACCTGCCACTGCTTTGGGATTTCCCCTGCTGGCCCCTTGCCAGCTGGGGTCTCAGCTCCCGTTGCCAGCCTGGGCTTCGGGGGGGGGGGGAGAGGGGAGTGGCCTGCGGACGACTTTATAAGGGTCAAAATGGCCCTTGGTGGAAAAAAGGTTCCCCACCTCTGCCCTAAGGGAATTAGGAGCTGGCAGAGCAGGACTTTCCAACCCACCCTCCGCAGCTCTTTAACCAGCTGTGAGCTCCCAGCCTGGTCTGCTCCTGTCTCCAGCTTTTTTCTCCAGGCCATTTGCAAAAGTCAAACCACAGGGCTCGTCCGGGATTTGAACCCGGGACCTCTCACACCCAAAGCGAGAATCATACCCCTAGACCAACGAGCCAGATAGTGAGGTGTCTGCAGTGCTCTCTCTTAGCCAGCATGTGTCTCACTCTGCCCTCTGCCTCTTCAATGGCTGCCCTCACTCTGCAGGCTCCGCCCCTCATTGGTGTCTCCGGTGTTGGCATCAACCCATGGAACTCCCTGCCACTGGATGTTACTCAGGTTGACACCTTAGCTCCAGGCCATCACAGGCCTCCTTCCCATCTCTAGTAATCCACAGCGTCCTGCTCGGCTCTCTCAGGATGGGGTGCAGCCGTACTAAGGTGGTGAGGAATTTCCTTTCCTCTCTCCAGGGCTGGCTTCTTTTCATTCATTCTTCAAAGCAAAATTGTTCCATAGATGGTGAACTTAAACCTTGTTCCCCTGTCACCGGGGCCACCTGTGGACTTAGACTGACTTTCTGACTGTTTCTCTAGCCTCGGTTCATCATTTTATCGTCCGTGAGGCTGGGCTAGACTCAAGGCTCAGGTTTGTTATTCAGAAATTCAGGAGATGGGACAGTCCCAGCCCAGCTCCCTCGGGATAGAGCCAGAGTCCCGTTAAAGAACTAACCGTTATTTGTCACTAAGAGTCATCGCTAACTGCCGGCAGAGGGGGCTCCGGGACGAGGCAGCAGGATGGGAGAGAGGCCTGTATGAAGACCGATGGAAAAGGCTGGGACTGGAAAAGGCGACGAATGAGAGAGGATTTCCTAGAGACTACATATGAACGAATGCCTAGGAAAGGTAGAACGGGACCTTCCCATTGTAACCCCAGACCCGGGTGGGACCGAAAGCAGTGCAGGGTTCACACCCCACACACTAGCAGGGTAATCTTTGTACAAAACGCGCCTTGGGTGGTCTCCCTGGAAAACAAATAATTGCTGCTCCCGGGGGAATGTCTGCAGCAGCATTAAACGTACAGGTTCGACCGGAAGCTGAAAGTCCGGCTGACGTGTGCTTCCCAGACGAGACCGAGGACGGGGTAAACCCGGGTCTCAAACACACAGGACAGGCTAACGCCTCTTGCCAGGTGTCGTCAAAGCTGATGGGCCTTGGGCTGGTCTTTGACAGCAGCTTCTGGGGAGAGGGGAACAGAGCAATCGGTGTTTTGGCTGAACACAGGATGGAACCTCTGTCACCCCGAGACCCCGTGTCTCCGTCCTCACAGCAGGAACCAGCTTCATCTAGGGGTGAGCCCCTGGTAACTGTATGTCAGAGGGTGCCCGGACTATACGAGTGAGGGGCACAAACACCCCCGGTCTGCACAGGCATCCAATTTAACTCACACAGGATTCGAGCCTCTGATCGTTCACATCTAAGGGCATGTCTTCACTAGGACTTAACGTCGACTTTAACGACGTTAAGTCGAACTAAACGTGTACCTGTCTTCACCTGCATGCCCTTAAAGTCGATTTAAAGGGCCCTCAAAATCGACTTTGTAACTCCTGCTTGACGAGAGAAGTAAGGCTAAAATCGACTTCTCTACGTCTATTGTCAGTAGGTGAAGAGGAATCTGATGTTAAGCCTCCGACCTCCGAGCAGCCCCGCGGACCCCTCCCCCCTCCGCTCGCCCAAGCAACCCCACGCCGGACACCCGCCTGCCCAAAGAGCCCCGCGGACACCCCCCCCCCGCTCGCCCAAGCAACCCCACGCCGGACACCCGCCTGCCCAAAGAGCCCCGCGAACCCCCCCGCTCACCCAAGCAGCCCCGCGCCGGACACCCGCCTGCCCAAAGAGCCCCGCGAACCCCCCCCCCCGCTCGCCCAAGCAACCCCACGCCGGACACCCGCCTGCCCAAAGAGCCCCGCGAACCCCCCCGCTCACCCAAGCAGCCCCGCGCCGGACACCCGCCTGTCCAAAGAGCCCCGCGAACCCCCCCCCCCCGCTCGCCCACGCAACCCCACGCCGGACACCCGCCTGCCCAAAGAGCCCCGCGGACCCCCCCCCGCTCGCCCAAGCAACCCCGCGCCGGACACCCGCCTGCCCAAAGAGCCCCGCGAACCCCCCCGCTCACCCAAGCAGCCCCGCGCCGGACACCCGCCTGCCAAAGAGCCCCGCGAACCCCCCCGCTCGCCCAAGCAGCCCCGCGCCGGACACCCGCCTGCCAAAGAGCCCCGCGAACTCCCCCCCCGCTCGCCCAAGCAGCCCCGCGCCGGACACCCGCCTGCCAAAGAGCCCCGCGAACCCCCCCGCTCGCCCAAGCAGCCCCGCGCCGGACACCCGCCTGCCAAAGAGCCCCGCGAACCCCCCCGCTCGCCCAAGCAGCCCCGCGCCGGACACCCGCCTGTCAAAGAGCCCCGCGAACCCCCCCCCCCCCGCTCGCCCAAGCAGCCCCGCGCCGGACACCCGCCTGCCAAAGAGCCCCGCGAACCCCCCCCCCCCCGCTCGCCCAAGCAGCCCCGCGCCGGACACCCGCCTGCCAAAGAGCCCCGCGAACCCCCCCGCTCGCCCAAGCAGCCCCGCGCCGGACACCCGCCTGCCAAAGAGCCCCGCGAACCCCCCCGCTCGCCCAAGCAGCCCCGCGCCGGACACCCGCCTGCCAAAGAGCCCCGCGAACCCCCCCGCTCGCCCAAGCAGCCCCGCGCCGGACACCCGCCTGCCAAAGAGCCCCGCGAACCCCCCCCGCTCGCCCAAGCAGCCCCGCGCCGGACACCCGCCTGTCAAAGAGCCCCGCGAACCCCCCCCCCCCGCTCGCCCAAGCAGCCCCGCGCCGGACACCCGCCTGCCAAAGAGCCCCGCGAACCCCCCCCCCCGCTCGCCCAAGCAGCCCCGCGCCGGACACCCGCCTGCCAAAGAGCCCCGCGAACCCCCCCGCTTGCCCAAGCAGCCCCGCGCCGGACACCCGCCTGCCAAAGAGCCCCGCGAACCCCCCCGCTCGCCCAAGCAGCCCCGCGCCGGACACCCGCCTGCCAAAGAGCCCCGCGAACCCCCCCGCTCGCCCAAGCAGCCCCGCGCCGGACACCCGCCTGTCAAAGAGCCCCGCGAACCCCCCCCCCCGCTCGCCCAAGCAGCCCCGCGCCGGACACCCGCCTGCCCAAAGAGCCCCGCGAACACTCCCCCCCCCCGCTCGCCCAAGCAGCCCCGCGCCGGACACCCGCCTGCCCAAAGAGCCCCGCGAACCCCCCCGCTCGCCCAAGCAGCCCCGCGCCGGACACCCGCCTGCCCAAAGAGCCCCGCGAACCCCCCCCCCCTGCTCGCCCAAGCAGGCGGGGGTCCGTCGCGGGGCTGCTTGGGCGAGCGGGGGGGGGGGTGTCGCGGGGCTCTTTGGGCAGGCGGGGGTCCGGCACGGGGCAGCTAGGGCGGGTGGGGGGGTTCATGGGGCTCTTTGGGCAGGCGGGGGGGGGAGGGGCTCTGGCACGCATTGCACTGTGGGCTACCTACCCACAGTGCAATGCGGGCTATGTCGACCCCTACAAAACTTCTATGACAGACAGTGTCGACCACTGTCGACCTGCTGTCCTGGTGGGGACACACTGATTCGATTTTCTAAAGTCGAGTTTAGAAAATTGAATTAAGGGAAATCGACCTAGTCCTGTAGTGAAGACATACCCTAAAGCGCCAATCACCCCCCAGGCTGTCCAAGAGGGAGCAGACCCGGCCTGCCGGTGGGATGATGCTGGGTGGTCTCAGGAACCAGATTTAGGCGCCAGGATCTTTGGTGATCTCAATTCAAATCCAGCCCCCTTTCATGGAGATTCCATAGAGCTTCACGCAACCGAGACGGGCGCTGGGTTTAGACCTTCAGCCTCAGCCTCACAACCGCCTCAGGGAATCGGGAGCTGGCAGAGCAGGACTTTCCAACCCACCCTCCGCAGCTCTTTAACCAGCTGTGAGCTCCCAGCCTGGTCTGCTCCTGTCTCCAGCTCCAGCTTTTTTCTCCAGGCCGTTTGCAAAAGTCAAACCACAGGGCTCGTCCGGGATTTGAACCCGGGACCTCTCGCACCCAAAGCGAGAATCATACCCCTAGACCAATGAGCCAGATAGTGAGGCTGCCGCAGTGCCCTCTCTTAGCCAGCATGTGTCTCACTCTGCCCTCTGCCTCTTCAATGGCTGCCCTCACTCTGCAGGCTCCGCCCCTCATTGGTGTCTCCGGTGTTGGCATCAACCCATGGAACTCCCTGCCACTGGATGTTACTCAGGTTGACACCTCAGCTCCAGGCCATCACAGGCCTCCTTCCCATCTCTAGTAATCCACAGCGTCCTGCTCGGCTCTCTCAGGATGGGGCGCAGCCGTACTAAGGTGGTGAGGAATTTCCTTTCCTCTCTCCAGGGCTGGCTTCTTTTCATTCATTCTTCAAAGCGAAATTGTTCCATAAATGGTGAACTAAACCTTGTTCCCCTGTCACCGGGCCACCTGTGGGCTTGGATTTTCATCTCCAGCCTCCTGCCAAAGGCCTGTGCTCAGGTTTGTTACTCAGAGACTCAGGAGATGGGACAGTCTCAGCCCAGCTCCCTCGGGCTAGAGCCGGATTCCCATTGAAGAACTAACCGTGTTATTTGTCACTAAGGGTCATCGCTAACTGCAGGACGAGGCAGGACAGGGCTTGGTCTAGGGGTATGAGTCTCACTTTGGGCACAAGGGGTCTTGGGTTCAAATCCTGGATGAGGCCAGATGTTTAAGGGGGAGGGATAGCACAGTGGTTTGCGCATTGGCCTGCTAAACCTAGGGTTGTGAGTTCAATCCCTGATGGGCCATTTGGGAATATGAGGCAAAAATATCTGAGATAATTTAGTGGGGGATAGAGGTCCTGCTTTGAGGTCCTATGTAGCATGAGTGTTGCCAGTGCGTGCATCGAGGCTCTGAGGGATTTGGAGATCAGGGCTTGAATCCTGCTGGACCCCCCAGACTCCTCTTCACAAGCCCTTCCCTTGCCCCTGGGGAAAGAGGGCTGCATTTAGACTTTGGCTCAGCCATAGCTGCTTCCCCCTCCCCTCATAGATAACCCATGGAACTCCCTGCCACTTGATGTTACTCCAGGTAGGGGCGGCCCTAGGCACCAGCAAAGCAAGCAGGTGCTTGGGATGACACGTTACCGGGGTGGCATATGCTGGGGCCCCTGACCTGAGGCAGCATCCTGACCGTCCCAGGGGCAATAACCTGCTTGTTGCTCTGACCGGGTGCCGGGGAGGGGTGCTGTGCAGTGGGGTGCCGGGTCAGTGGGGCACGTGTCCCAGCTGATGGGGAGCTCTTGCCCCAGTGACTAGCGCCTTACCTACGGCCAAGTACAGTCGTGCGATAGGAGTGTGACGTGAAAAACATTGCGTGCGTGAACGTGTTGACGTTAACGGTTATCGATTAATGAAATCAGGAATCATGATTACTTGTGTGTCCCATGCCGCCCTAGCGGCGCCATTCGCGCCAATCTCCATGTCGCGTCCGTGCCAGCGGTTATACAGTAAAACGCCGGGAGAAAACCGAAACCGACTTTCCGGTGCCGCTACCGGCAACACAGCGAAACGGGAAAAAGAATTCAAAAAACCATCTCGTACGTCAAAACCATAGCAACGTGCAAATGTGTAAAAGCCCCCAAAAAGGGGGGGGGTTACTTGGCAGAGTCCTTCCAGATCTCTTCTGTTGGGGGGCATCTGGCCAGCCTCCCACCTGGTGCCTTGACATGGTCACTCCTGCAACCACACAGCCCCTTACCCACTAGCAGTAGGGGGACCTGGGCCCACCCACTGGACAGGACTCCAGCCCAAGTACTCTGCCACACAGTCAAGGCCTGTTCAATTCCCAACCTCGCTGCTTCCCACCAGATCACTTCATCCGCCCACGCTCCCTGGGGTTCCCTCCTGCCCTCTCTATTACACAGAGGGTGACCCTCAACTCTCTCCCAGCAGCCTTCACTGCTGCCAGCTCACTGGGTTTACACAAGCCACGCCCACCACTGCTCAGCTGTGCCTCCCCCTGTGCTTTTCCTTCCATCCTGAATTGCCCCCGTTCATTGCCTGGCCCACCTCTGTGCTCCCACAGCCAGCCTGGGGCGCGCGCCCTGGTCATGCCGGCCTCCTGTGGGATCCTGGGAGGTGGGAAACTCGCTGAGCATCTCCGCGCTAAACCAGAGCTCTGGGGCCAGGTTTCATGTGCCCAAGCCCCTGGGCACCAAGAGGGCACCTCTCCCCATCTCCCTGCCCACTGAGGCTGAGCTGGCCCCAAGCTATAGGGGAGAGTTCGCGGCTGAGACCCCCTAGCGGCCTGGCGGTCGGGGGGGCTCCTTGTCAGTCCCCTCCTGGACCCCCACTGGTTTATGCACCAGCCCCTTCTGCCCCACCTCGGCTTGGCGGCAGTCAGTCTCATATTTTCCCAGCTAGGCGGACGCCAGGGGAGGTTATTAGTGGAGCTAACGAGCTCCCTTCTTCCCTCTACCCTCCCAATAGACGCTAACGAGCCACACTTCCTTAATCAGCCCCTAGTGGGCACGGGGTAGAGCTAATTGGCAGGCCAGTCCCACCAGGACCCCAAAGCCCCTGGCGGCTCTCCCAGCCCCAGAGGTCATTAATGCCAGGAAAGATTGCTGTGCCTGGCAGCCCCCCAGAGACATACGCGAGGGCCCTGTTTCAGCCCCACTGCGGAGCAAGGGGCCAATCATGGCAGGGTCCCAGGCTGGGGCAGCCCCATAGGGGGGCTGGGCCCCGGGTTAGTCACACTGGGGCACAGAGAGGGAGCGGAGCAGCTGGTGGCTCCTGGGTCTCTTTGACTCTCTCGGTTCTGGGAAACCAAGTCGGTCGCTGGAGGAAGGGGCACAGATTCTGCTACTGCTGGGGGCTGGGCACGGTGCTCCCACTGCCAATGTAGACCTGTCAGGCCTGGGGGGTTCAGACTGGCGTCTCCCCAACTTGGCTGGCACTCTCCCAGGGGGGCCCCGGGGACTGATCCAGGAGGGAGGAGCAGCCCAAGGGGTTCAGAGGCGCAGGGGTGGGGGCTAAAGGGGTTCACCCGGGGATGGGCGGACAGGTATCTTGGGGGACGTCAGGGGACGGCGGATTGGCGATGGGGCCTTCCCCCCGCCTACCCGGATTCTCCAAGACCCCACCCAGGGGGGTTCGCCCAGGAGTAGCCAATGGAGCCGGAGGCCCAGCCGTGTGGCAACTGGCGCTAACTGGCCGAGGACCTGACCCCTCCTTCCAGTACCCGGAGGTGTGGGGGCCGCTGGGGCATGTGGGAAGATGGGGAGGGGACCCAGAAATAGGCCACACCCCTCACAGGCCCCGCCCCGCCCCACAAGCCACCCCCTAATCCCGCCCCCAAATGCATTCAGACAAACTCAGCCGTGAGACCCCCTTGTTCCGTCACTGCTGTATTGTTAGCAAGATGCGGGCGTGGAGTGGTCCTATGAGAAAAGGCAGCAGGGGGCGGGGCGGGGGGGGCAGAGCCTGCTGGTGTGGGGGGACCGAACCCCCAGTTCATTAGGGGCTCCCCCTTTCTGCGGCGGCCCCGAATCGTCCCCGCTGCAAATGGAACATGGGTAATAAAACCCAGCCCTGGAGCAGAGGCGGAATGGTCCAACGTGGGAATGTGAAACACGGCACTGAAAAGGCCCTGGCGCCCGGAGGGGGGTGGGCAGCGTCCCCGCCTCCCCCCGCACCAGCCAGGCGCCGGCTGTGAGAAAGGGGGTTCTCAGAACACCCCCGAGCCGTTCCCCTGCTGGGGAGCGGGGCGCCGTCCAGGGGATTTAGGAGCGGTACCCGCCCCCTCTCCGCTGCTGCGGCCGAATGCAGGGTCTTCTGGGGGGGCAGGGGACGCCCCCCGTAGCCGCGGCGATGGAGGCGGGGGCTTTCGGGGGGAGTGTCCCAGGTTGCAGCCCTGGAGGGGGGCATCCGTGGGGGCTGGCACTGAGACCCAGATGGGCGTCCCGCGGGGGCCAGGCCAGGCTCGGACGCTCCCCTGGGGGGGAAGGGAGGGGGTCAGGGGCTAACCAAAGGGGGCTGGCAGCGCGAGCCACAAGGGAGGGGGCGGGGCAGCAATTTGCAGGGGAGGCTGGAGCCGGCGGGAGGCAGGAGCTGGCAGGAGGCAGGAGCCGGGGGAGCCCCCCCCCCGGCTACACCAGGCCGCTGCCCTTCATGCGCTCCAGCAGCAGGGTGACCAGGCGCTCCAGCTTGCGGGCGGCCTGGCGCCCGGCCTCCAGCACCTCGGCGTGGTCGGCCTTCTCCCGGGTCCCGTAGTCCAGCACCACCTTGTTGGTGATCAGAGAGAAGCCGAAGACCCGCAGGCCGCAGTGCCGGGCCACCAGCACCTCGGGCACCGTGCTCATCCCTGGGGGCAGAGCCAGCGTCAGCCTGCAGGGGGCGACAGAGCGCCGGCGAGGCCCGGCCCCCGCCCTTCCCGCTCCCTCCTTCCCCTCCCTCCGCCCTTCCCGCTCCCTCCTTCCCCTCCCTCCGCCCTTCCCGCTCCCTCCTTCCCCTCCCTCCGCCCTTCCCGCTCCCTCCTTCCTCTCCCTCCGCCCTTCCCGCTCCCTCTGCCCCGCTCCCTCCTTCCCCTCCCTCCGCCCTTCCCGCTCCCTCCTTCCTCTCCCTCCGCCCTTCCCGCTCCCTCTGCCCCGCTCCCTCCTTCCCCTCCCTCCGCCCTTCCCGCTCCCTCCTTCCCCTCCCTCCGCCCTTCCCGCTCCCTCCGCCCCGTTCCCTCCTTCCCCTCCCTCCACCCTTCCCGCTCCCTCCGCCCCGTTCCCTCCTTCCCCTCCCTCCACCCTTCCCGCTCCCTCCGCCCCGTTCCCTCCTTCCCTCGCTCCTTCCCCTCCCTCTGCTCCGTTCCCTCCTTCCCGCTCCCTCTGCCCCGCTCCCTCCTTCCCCTCCCTCCTTCCCGCTCCCTCTGCCCCGCTCCCTCTGCCCCGCTCCCTCCTTCCCGCTCCCTCTGCCCCGCTCCCTCCTTCCCCTCCCTCCTTCCCGCTCCCTCTGCCCCGCTCCCTCTGCCCCGCTCCCTCCTTCCCCTCCCTCCGTCCTTTCCTTCGCTGCCTCCCTCCCCGTTCCCTCCTCTGCCCTGTTCCCTCCTTCCCTCACTCCCCGTTCCCTCCTCTGCCCCCTTCCTTCCCTCCCTCCCCTTTTCGTCCTCTGCCCTATTCCCTCCCCTCCCGCCCCGCTCCCCGGCTCACCCACGGCGTCGGCGCCCATCTGCAGCAGGAAGCGGGACTCGGCGATGGTCTCGTAGTTGGGCCCCCCCAAAGTGCAGTAGACGCCCTCATGCAGGTTGGAGCCGTAGCCCAGCTCCCTGCCCACCGCCAGCGCCAGGCCCCGCAGCTGCTCGTCGTAGGCGTCCGACATGGCGGGGAAACGGGGCCCGAACCTGCGCCGGCGGGGGAGGGGAGAGAGCTTGTGGGGGGGGGGAGGGGGAGACAGAGGTGCCCCCCCCAATCCCTTCCCGGAGCAGAGAATGGTCTGGGGATCCCCTGTGCTGGGCTCTGTCCCCGCCTGGGGGCGCCCACCCATTTCCCGCTCCTTACACTGCTGCCACCACTGGCCACGGCAAGGGAGGGGCACAGCTTCAGCGGGGCTGTAGGAAAACGGGGCAGGGGGAAGCAGGGAGGGGGGGCGCTGGGGGCACAGTGGGGGCAGGAGGGAGGCGACTGGGTGCCTGGAGGGGCAGAGCAGCGGGGGCAGGGGGGGCACAGGGTGCCCAGCGGGCAGCTCCTACCTCTTGTCGCTGGGGCCGCTCAGCGGGTTGATGCCCGCCAGGCCGGGCATGTTGATATGGTCCCGGATCACCATGATGTCGCCCACCTGATACCCGCGGTTCAGGCCGCCCGCCGCGTTGGTGACGATCAGGGTCCCTGCGCCCAGCAGGCGGAAGACCCGCACCGGGAACGTCACCTGCGTGGGGAGGGCACCTTCAAAATGGGGAGTGGTGGAGGGGGACAGGCATCTAGTGTCCTGGGTACCCCAATGCAGCTCTGCTGGTGCACCTCCGCCCCAAACCACAGCCCCCCTCCCCTCATGCTCCTCACTCCCGAACCGCAGCCCCCTCACCTCCCCCACAAACCACAGACCCCCCCCACTCTCCTGTGCCCCTCACTACCCACCTGCAGCCCCCTGACTGGGCTCCCCCACGGGAGCACTCACCTTCCACAGCGGGTACCCCTCATACATGTGGAACCGGCCGTTCATCACCACGCAGCTCACCCCCCGCCAGCGTCCCGAACACCAGCTTCCCCGCATGGCCCTCCACTGCCAGAGACGGGACAGGGTTAAACGCCGGCCCCGGGGCCCCCTACCCGGTGTAGGCCCTGCCTCGACTCTGCACCCCCTCCCCCTCAGCACCCCCCTCCCTCTCAGCACCCCCTCCCCCTCTCTGCACCCCCCTCCCTGCCCTCCGCACCCCCACCCCCTCAGCACCCCCTCCCCCTCAGCACCCCCTCCCTGCCCTCCGCACCCCCACCCCCTCAGCACCCCCTCCCTGCCCTCCGCACCCCCTTCAGCGCCTCCTCCCCCTCAGCACCCCCCTCCCCCTTAGCACCCCCTCCCTGCCCTCCGCACCCCCACCCCCTAAGCACCCCCTCCCCCTCAGCACCCCCTCCCTGCCCTCCGCACCCCCTTCAGCGCCTCCTCCCCCTCCGCACCCTCACCCTCTCAGCACCCCCTCCCTGCCCTCTGCACCCCCCTCAGCGCCCCTTCTCCTCAGCACCCCCTCCCCTCCCCCTCAGTGCCCCCCTCACCCTCTGCACCCCTTTGCCCCATATTGCCCATTATACAGTATAGCCCCCTTCCCCCCACCCTCTGCTGCCCCCCAGTGCCCATTCTCCAGTATGGCCGCCCCGGCGGGGTACCTGTGCTCTGGGGAAAGTTGGGAATGTCCTTGTAGTTAAAAGTCACCGGATCCTGCACCAGGGCAGCCAGGCCCCCAAGGCCAGAGCCACAGATAATGGCCAAGTTGGGCCGGTGCTTGGTGCGATCCAGCAGCCAGTCGGCTGTTTCCTTGTACTGCTCGTAGGTGTACCCGCTGGGGGGGAGAAACCCAGTCGTGTGCGTCCACAGCAGAGCGGATCCCCTCCGGCGGGAACACACGCACCACACACAAAACACACACACACACACACACACACACAGTCGTGTGCGTCCGCAGCAGAGCTGATCCCCTCCGGCGGGGACACACGCACCACACACAAAACACACACACACTCATGTGCGTCCACAGCAGAGCGGATCCCCTCCGGCGGGGACACACGCACACACACACACAGTCATGTGCGTCTACAGTAGAGCAGATCCCCTCTGGCAGGGGCACACACACCACACACACACACACACAAACAGTCATATGCGTCCACAGCAGAGCTGTTCCCCTGCGGCGGGGTCACACACACACACACCCAGTCATGTGCATCCACAGTAGAAGTGATCTCCTCCGGCGGGGGCGGGGTCACACACACACACACACACACACACACAGTCATATGTGTCCATAGCAGAGCTGATCCCCTCTAGTGGGGGCAGGGGCACCCCCCCCCGGGGCACCCCCCCCCCCAAGTCATGTGTGTCCACAACAGAGCTGATTCCCTCTAGTGGGGGCTGGGTCACACACACACACAGGGACACAGACACACACACACAGCCAGAGGGAGAATGGCGGGCGGGAGGGGTGGCCGGGGCGGGGCGGAAGAGATGGGGCCAGGGGATGGGCAAGGCGCCAACCCCGAGGAGGCCGGGGCGAGGGCAGGGCCCAGTCTCCTGGGCCGGGCCTGGCGGGAGCTGCCCGCTCTTCCTCCCCAGGAGCAGGGACCCAGCCTGGCAGCACGTGGCACTTTGCCAGCACCCTCCACCCTGCCTGGGCTAGCGGGACCCCCCCCCCAGCTCTGCCAGTGCCCCCCACTCCAAACCCACGGCCCCCGCTGGCCCAGGCCCAACCTCCCATCCCTGGAGGATGGAGAAGGATGGGGGGGGGGGGCGCTGGCCGGGGCTGGCTCCCTGGCCTGTTGATGGTTAACGAAGGGGGGGGGCGGGGAGCAGCATCAGGCCAGGCCACTGGAAGGGAAGTGGCTGCCCCAGGGGGCCGTTACCCCACAGGACCGGGGCGGGGGCGGGGGGGGGGGGGGATGCTGGCAGGCTTCCCGGAATAGGGAGACGTCTCTGCCCCGATTCCTGCTGGGCCCCTCCCGCTCCCCCCAGGGGAGTCACGCGCTGGCTTCGGGGGGAAACGCGGAGCTGGCTGTGTGGGTCTGGCGGGTTTGACTCGCCCGGGGGCGCCGTGACTCTGGTCTTAGCAAGGGGGGGGGGGGGATAGCGGGGCGCCGTGGGGCGGGGCTGAGGGGCCGAGGGAAACTCTCCTTGCAGCTGCCAGGGGCCGGGGCAGAGCCAGCGCCCCCTGGACTGGGACAGGCCCATTTCCCGCCCCCCTGAGCCAGCCAATTCCCCCCCCCCACACACACACACAGCAGGGCATTAAGGGGTCAGGGAGAGTCCATTAGGGGTGGGTCAGAACCACCAGCCTGGGGTCACTGTGCAGGCTCCACACAGCTATGGGTGCTGGGCTCCGGGGGGGGGGGGGGGCACAGCAGGGGGCGCTGGGCTGCGAGGGGGGGCAGTTGGGGACGCTGGGTTGTGGGGGGGGGCAGTTGGGGAAGTTGGCCTGCGGGGGGGGCAGTTGGGGGTGCTGGGCTGAGGGGGGGGCAGTTGGGGATGTTGGCCTGTGGGGGGGCAGTTGGTGGTGCTGGGCTGCGGGGGGGGGAATTAGGGGTGCTGGGCTGCGGGGGGGGGGGAATTGGGGGCGCTGGGCTGCGGGGGGGGGGGGAATTGGGGGCGCTGGGCTGCGGGGGGGCAGTTGGGGACGTTGGCCTCCGGGGGGGGGGCAGTTGGGGACGTTGGCCTCCGGGGGGGGGCAGTTGGGGGCGCTGGGCTGCGGGGGGGGGCAGTTGGGGGCGCTGGGCTGCGGGGGGGGGCAGTTGGGGGCGTTGGCCTGCGGGGGGGGGAATTGGGGGCGCTGGGCTGCGGGGGGGGAATTGGGGGCGTTGGCCTGAGGGGGGGGGAATTGGGGGCGCTCCCCCCAGACAGGCCGTTTGCCCAGCACTCGAGGATCACCTCAGCCCCACCCCGCCCCCGGGGTCCTGCCCCACTGCCGGCCGCTGTCCCTGCCGGGGCTGATCAAGGTCCCCGCAGACACCCGCTGAGCATCAGCGACCCGCCCGGCGCTGCGACCACTAGAGCGCCCCCCCCCCCCCCCCGCATGGGACCCAGGAGTCCGGGATCCCCGCCCGGCGCTGTGACCACTAGAGCGCACCCCCCCCCCCCCCGGGCATGGGACCCAGGAGTCCGGGATCCCCGCCCGGCGCTGCGACCACTAGAGCGCCCCCCCCCCCCACCCCCCCGGGCATGGGACCCAGGAGTCCGGGATCCCCGCCCGGCGCTGTGACCACTAGAGCGCACCCCCCCCCCCCCCCGGCATGGGACCCAGGAGTCCGGGATCCCCGCCCGGCGCTGCGACCACTAGAGCGCACCCCCCCCCCCCCGGGCATGGGACCCAGGAGTCCGGGATCCCCGCCCTTCCGGAGCGGACCCAGGAGTCCGCCCCTCCCCCCGCGCACACCTGCGCTGCTCCGACGCTGCCGGCTCCATGGCGGGTCCGGGCGATGCTGAGCCGGGCGCGTCCGGGCGGGTGACTCGGGCAGCTTCGCCCCGCCCCGCTCCCTGCCCTGCCCCGGCTGCGGGGGAGAGACACCCCCCACCGCGCCCCCCAGCGCCCAGAGGAGAGACCCCCCCATTCCCAGCCCCCCAGCGCCCCGAGGGGAGACCCCCCATTCCCAGCCCCCCAGTGCCCCGAGGGGAGACCCCCCCATTCCCAGCCCCCCGAGGGGGAGACCGCCCATTCCCAGCCCCCCCAGCGCCCAGAGGAGAGACCCCCCTATTCCCAACCCCACCCTGTCCAGGGGAGAGACCCCCCGCACCCCGCCCTCCTGTGTCCCCCCTCGTTTCCCAGCCCCCCAGCGCCCTGAGGAGAGACCCCCCCATTCCCAGCCCCCACCCTGTCCAGGGGGGAGACCCCCCGCACCCCGCCCTCCTGTGCCCCCCCTCGTTTCCCAGCCCCCCAGCGCCGGGGAAAGACCCCCCATTCCCAGCCCTCACCCCACTGCACAGGGGAGAGGCCCCCCATTTTAATTCCCCCATTCCCAGCCCCCCCCCCGTGCCCAGGGGAGTTCCCCTATTCTAGCCCCTCCGCACCGACCCCCCCCCCCCGTTTTCCAGCCCTCCAGCATCGAGGGAGACCCCCCCCACTGCCCCCCCTTCCCGACACGTCGGTGTCCAGCGGAGACCCCCCCCACTCCAGCCCCCAGACCTGGGGTGACACCCGGTCCTCCAGCACGGGGTCACTCGAGACACCCCCAAATTCCCAGCCCCCCCCAGCGCCCAGAGGAGAGACCCCCCAACCCCAGGCCCCCCGCAGCAGGAGGAGACCCCCCGGTGCCAGCCCCCCCCTACTGCCAGCTCCCCCCCCCGTGCCAGTGACGCCCCCCAATCCAGCCCCGCCCCCCGCTCTCCAGCGGAACGGCCCGCGCCACACGGGGGAGGGGGGGAGGGGGGACAGGGGGCGGGGTCACGGGCACTTCCCGGAGAGTGACATGGGGGCGGGGGGATTTACGGGAGGGGTCGGGAAATCCCCGAGGCGGGGCTGGGGGCTCGAGGGGCGGGGCCAGGGATGGCCCCTCCCCCCGGTGCGCTCAGTCCCGCCCATAGACCTTGTGCCCCGCCCCTCCTCCGGAAAAAGAGCCCGGCGGTTAAGGAGGGCGGGGCTAAAGGCTGTTGCCAGGCAGTGGGAGGGGCCAGCGCTAAGGGAGGAGGAGGATGGCCAATGGAGTGGGGTCCGGCTTAACTGACATGGGCAACAGCCAACGAGGCGCACTGCCCCGGGAAGGCGGGAGCAGATAGCGAATGGGGCCGAGGCATGGTGGGAGCCACAGGGGCAGGGTGAGTTCGAACTAAGCCAACGGGCGGGGTGGCGGGAGGGGCAGTTGCTGCGCCCAGGCAATCAGGAGGCGTGAAAGCGCTGACGATCGCACGGGCTGAGCGATTGGCCAATCAGAGGCGCTGGCGTCATCATGTGGGACGGATTGCCGGGAACTAGCCAGTAAGAGAAGCCTCCGGGGTCACGTGGAGAAAGGCGCCGTTGGTCGAGCCACTGAGGGGGCCCAATTCATATCACGTGAGGAGGGCGACGAACGTAGCCAATGGGTGGGGAGCATTGATGTCACGTGCTGGGAACAGGCCGCCGCCAGTCAATGAGAGGCCGGCATGAGTTCACGTGATGTTAGCGTCACATGACGGCTACCCAATCGCTTCTTGGCCAATAGGCGGACGCCGCCTTCTCACGTGACCCAGGACGTCGCTGCGGGGAGCCGGGGACGGGCGCTACCGCAGCCGGGAAGCGGCGATGTCGGGGGACGGCGAACGCTCCCCGCTGCTGCCCGCCGAGCTCGGCGAGCCGGGCACCCCCGGGGCGGGCGGGTCCCTGGCCGGGCCTGGCGGGCTCGTGCCCTCCGCGCCGCTCCCGCCCTACGGGGGGCCCTGCCCCAGGGAAGCCGACCCCGCCCCATGGTGAGCGGCCCCGCCCCTACGGCCCTGAAGGGGCGGGGCTAATGGGCGTTAGGGGGTGGGCGGGGCTAAGGCTGGGTGGGCGGGGCTGTGGGGCTACAGGCTCTGGGGAGGGGTCTCGGTGGGCGGGGCTGCGGGGGGCTGCAGATGCCAGGGAGAGGCTGGAGGGCGGGGGCTAAGGGAATGGGAGGAGCTGTGTGGCTTGTGGGGTGGAGCTAATGGCTGGAGGGTGGGATTGGGGGCGGGGCTTTAGGGCAGGCTGGCTTGTGGGGTGGAGCTAATGGCTGGAGGGTGGGGTTGGGGGCGGGGCTCTAGGGCAGGCTGGCTTGTGGGGTGGCTGTAGCCTGTGGTTCCCTCGCCCAGGCTTCCCGCCATTCGCCGACGGGCACCCGGCCGTGCTGCCCGGCGAGGACCCCCCGCCCTACTCCCCCATGGCCAGCCCCGATAGCGGCAGCGCCCCCATGATCACCTGCCGCGTCTGCCAGAGCCTCATCAACGTGGAGGGCAAGATGCACCAGCACGTGGTGAAGTGCAGCGTCTGCAACGAGGCCACGGTGAGCCGGGGGGGGGGGGCTGGGCCAAGCTGGGGGGATCTCGCCGGTGTCCCTGTGGCGGGCTGGGTCCCCCATTCACCTCCCCATGAGGTCGCACTGCCCTCTTCCCCCGCTGTCCACCCGTCTCTGTCTCTCCAGCGAGCTTGGCTGGGCCCCAAGGAGCCCCCCAGGAATGGGAGGGATTTGGGGGGTTGTCTGTCCGCCCCTGGCAGGAGGCGTTGGGAGAGGGTCCCTCCCAGGTGCAACGACCATTCCCCGCTCTGAAGACCCTCTTGGGATCTGTCTTCAGCTGGGAGACCCCGAGGCTGGGCCCAGGGGGAGTGGAGCAAAAGGTCGGAGATTGTTGTGCCCTCTCCAGAGCCAGGGGTAGAACCCTGGAGTCCTGGTCTCCAGCACCCCTCCGGCTCAGGCCTCTCTGTCTCCGCTGCAGCCGATCAAGAACGCCCCCCCGGGGAAGAAGTACGTGAGGTGTCCCTGCAACTGCCTGCTGATCTGCAAGGTGACGTCCCAGCGCATCGCCTGCCCCCGGCCCTACTGGTGAGCCGCGGGGGTTTCCCAGCCGTGCTGGGCAGCGGGGAGGGGTGGCATCGAGGGCACGCTGGGCCTGGGTGACACTTCCCGGGGTACCCGAGTGGGAGGAAACCTTGTCTGTGCCCAGCTGGTCTTTGCTTGAGGAACACAACTTCCAGTGTAGACACAACCCCCTGCTCTCCGCCATGCAAATGTCTCATGTGGTGAATTGTCTGACACCGGGGATCCCTGTCGCCTCCCGGGCACCCCCTGTGGCCCCTGCCAGTCACCACCAGTGGTCCCTGGGTCACAGCCGGGTTTGGTACCTAGGGCAGGGCTGGGCTCTGGTCTCATCCATGTTGCTTTCTCTCCCCTGCTCAGCAAAAGAATCATTAACCTGGGCCCGGTGCACCCGGGGCCTCTGAGCCCCGAGCCCCAGCCTGTGGGAGTGCGAGTCATCTGTGGGCACTGCAAAAATACTTTCCTGGTAAGCAGGGGCAACCAGGACTCCTGGGTTCTGTCCCTGGCTCGGGAAGGGGTGTGGGGTATAATGGGTCCAGCATGGGGGCGGGCAGCCAGGACTCCTGGGTTCTGTCCCTGGCTCGGGGAGGGGTGTGGGGTATAATGGGTCCAGCATGGGGGCGGGCAGCCAGGACTCCTGCATTCTACCTGTGGGAAGGAAGTGGTGTCTGGTGGGTAGAGTAGGGGAGGCTGGGAGCCAGGACTCCTGGTTCTATTCCCACTCTGGGAGGGGAATTTGGGTCTGGTGGTTAGAGCAGGGGAAGGGAGGACTGGGAGCCAGGACTCCTGGTTCTATTCCCACTCTGGGAGGGGAATTTGGGTCTGGTGGTTAGAGCAGGGGAAGGGAGGACTGGGAGCCAGGACTCCTGGGTTCTGGCTGTGGGAGGGGCGTGGGGTGTAGTGGGTAGAGCAGGAGGCTGGTGTCTCATGTGTGTGTCTCTGGTTCTCATTCTCCCAGTGGACAGAGTTCACGGACCGCACCTTAGCCCGCTGCCCGCACTGCCGCAAAGTGTAAGTTTCCTGCCCCTCCCCACGGCGAGACCCATTGTCCCGGGAGGCTGATCAGTGGAAGGGCTGTGAAAGTGAGGCCGAAGCGTGGGGAGTGGTTGAGCCCGGAGGCAGGACTCCTGGGTCCTCTCCCTGGCTCTGGGAGGGGAATGGGGTCTAGTGGGGTGTAGGGGCCTGGACTCTTGGGTTCTCTCCCTGGCTCTGGGAGGGGAATGGGGTCTGGGGGTGAGAGGCCAGGACTCCTGGGTTCTCTCCCTGGCTCTGGGAGGGGAATGGGGTCGGGGGGTGTGGTGGCAGGGCTCCTGGGTTCTCTCCCTGGCTCTGGGAGGGGAATGGGGTCTGGGGGTGAGGGGCCAGGACTCCTGGGTTCTCTCCCTGGCTCTGGGAGGGGAATGGGGTCTGGGGGTGAGGGGCCAGGACTCCTGGGTATCCATGTCCACTGACTCTCTTTTCCCCCCCCCCCAGCTCCTCCATCGGGCGCCGGTACCCCCGGAAACGATGCATCTGCTGTCTCCTCTTGGGTGTTCTGGTGGCTGTCGCTGCCACAGGCCTGGCGGTGAGTGTGTGGCGGGACCGGGGAGCAGGGTCTCCGTGCTGTCCCGGGGGGAAGGGGGAAGTGTGTGGGGAAGGCCTGGTGGACAGAGGACCCAGGAGTCCTGACCCCGCTGTCTCTCTCTGCGCAGTTCGGCACGTGGAAGCATGCCCGGCGGTACGGCGGGATCTACGCCTCCTGGGCCCTGCTCATTCTCCTGGCCGTGCTGTGCTTGGCCCGGGCCATGTACTGGGCCTGCATGCGCGTGAGCCACCCCGTCCAGAACTTCTCCTGAGCCGGCCCCGCCCAGCCCCCCGGGCCGCTCCTGCGCCCCCCGCCTTCCTCCTGCTCCCCGCCCATCCCGCCTGAGCAGGAGACCCCCACGGGACGGGACCCACGGAGGCGGCTGCGGTGGTCTCAAGGGGGCGGCTGGACGATGGGAGCTGGATTACAGGGGTTCAGCTGGGACCCGCCCCCCCCCCCCCCCCTCAGGAGACCAGGAGATCCCCCCCCAGCCAACGGACACTCAGCTGGAGCAGGACCCACCCCCCCAAGAGACACAGCGACAGAGCTGAGACCCGCCACCCACACCCCAGGGACGCTGGACGATGGACCCGGGACCCAGCGCCTCCACCCAAGGGACCCTGGACGCCGGAGCCGGGATTCTCCACCCTTGAAACCCCCGCACCCCGTGGGACACTGGACGCCGGAGCTGGCACCTACCAGCCCCAGCACCCTGGGTGACGGAGGGCGACCTACCACCCCCCGGGATGAGGCGGCCGGAGGGAAGAAGGGAGCTTCCGGGCCGGGCCCCCCCTTCCCCCCCCCACTGCCCAGTCACTGGGGGTCCCACGGCCACTCTGAGTGGGGCACTGCCATGCCCAGCACCCCCTGGCCTGCAGGGAAGTGGGGGGCATTGAGTACATTGGGGGGGGGGGAACCTGCTGGGGAGGGGAGCTGTCGGCGGGGGACCGAGGGGTGAGTAGGATTCAGCTCCCTGCTGCCTCAGGGTGGGGTGATCTCTTAGGCCACTGTTCACCCCCCTGCTCTGTCAGCCCCCCTCCCCCCCCCAAGCTGGCCAGTCCTCTGCCCTGGGGCCACCTGGGAGCCGGCGCCCTCTAGGGGGGAAAGGCCTGTGCCCCAGTTTAGGGACCAAAGCTACTTGTATTTGGGGTGGGGGAGCAGCCCTTGCTCTGACCCTCCCCCAGCAGGGACAGCGTGGGGGGCTGTCTCCGGCCCTGGGGGAAGCTGCTCTGGGTTTGCCCCCCCCCCCCCCCCAGCTGCTCCGGTTCTTTGCACATTCCTGCGGGGGTGCCAGTGGGTGATGCCCCTGCGGGGGGGGGGGGGGGGGGGGGCTCTGAACCTTCCCAGTACGCCTCTGCCCCCCCCCCCCCCCCCCGGGGCCACCCCTTCCCACCCTGTTCCTGCTTGGGCGGATCACTGCAGCCGGGGGAGAGCAAAGCGCAGCCCCATTGCTGCATGGGTGGGGGGTGATCTGAACTCGACCCCCTCTCCTGCCTCCCGTGGTGTGGGTTTGGGGACCCCACGGGGTGGGGCGGTGGGCTGAAGGGAACCGGGGCTGAGCTCCCCGGAGGGTGGGTGAGGGGTGCCTGAGAGGGAGAACAGGACGTCGGGGGGGGGGCCTCGGTTCTTCAGGGATCTTGGGGGGCTGGGACGTGGGCTTCGCCCCCTTTCCCGGAGCTCCCCGCTGCTCTGGCTTGTACATACTGACCGCTCCCCTGTACATAGCTATTTAAATCCAGCCCCGGATTCTTCCCCCATCCCCCCGCCCCGTGCAGCACTACTTGGACCCAGCGTGGCTCGCCCAGCCCCGGGGAGGGCCGGCCCGATGGACTGTAAATAAAGAGATTCCCTACAGCACCCGCCTGCCTGGCTCCCTCCCTCTGCCCCATGGCGACCCTAGGGGGCTGGGGGCCCCATGGCTGGGCTGAGATCCCACCAGCTCGTTACACCACAGGGGCAACAGAAAGGCCAGGGACAGCCCCTGTAGTTGGAGGGGGGAGGGGGTTTGAATGGGGGCAGGGAAGGGGTGTCAGTGGGCCTCCTGGTGATTCGAGTTGGAGACCCCTGCCCTAGAGTCTCCTGTTCCTGGCTCAGATTGGGGTGGGGTCCAGTAGTTACGGCAGGGGCCTGGGAGCCCGGATGCCTGGGTTCTCTCCCAGCTCCAGGGGGCGGGAGGGGCAGGGTGCGTAGCAAGAGTAGTGGGAGAGACGCGTCCTGTAGGGGGCTTGTGTCCATGGGGCTGGGCCTGGATCCACCCCTCGGCTGGAGATGTGGGGGCCACTGAGGGGGTCCCTCTGTAGGAGCCAAACCGCTGCTAACCCGGCCGCGGGTGTATTGAGGCAACTCCTGTCCATGCTCTCCCCCCAGGGGCCGGAGGGCTCTGCTCACCCCTTTTGCTGCCCCTTCAGGTGTGGAGTTGATTGGGGGGGGGGGCGTGGAGGTGCAGTTCCCCCCTTTCCCACCAATGGGTGCAGGCCTCTCGGCAGACCCAGGCAATGTCAGTAGTGCCCAGGGCAGCTCCACCTCGCCCCCCCCGTTATTGCCGTACCGGAAGCTGGGGGGGGCAGCGGGGATCCGCCGTTCCAGGCTGTGCTGTCCCCGGCAGAGACCTCCGTCCATCTCTGCCCCCCACAAAGCCCCCCTTCGCTTGCAGCTGCCTCCTGGGGGGGGCCCAGCTAGACAGGCCAAGGGGCAGCATGAGGGTGAATGTCTCCCACCCCCCCAGGGGGAGATGAAACACTGCGTCTCCTTTCAAATCCTTTAATCATGCTGCTCGCTCTGTGCCCCCCCACGAAGAAAGGGGGAGGGGGGGGCTGGTTCCCAGGCGAGGCAGCAGCTTAATTCTACAGGTAAAAAATAGTTCCCTGGCTGAGGAATTCTCTGGAAGGTATGGGGGCGGGCGGGGGGGGGGGGCAAGAGGAGGGGCTGGTATACGGGGGGGGGTGGGGGGTTGCTTGAATGGCCCTCAGAGGGTACCTGAGTTGAGGGGGCTCTGCTCATAGCCGGGGGGGGGGGGGGGTCCTGGACTCTGGGTGAGTTTGGGGGTTCAGGGCTGAACTTGGGGGTTCCTGGTCTCTGGGTTGGGGCAGGAGCTGCTGATCGTCTGGGCTTTACTATACCAGAGCTCCCACGTTGGGGGGTTGAAGCAGGTCTCGTTTTGGGGGCAAATCACCGCTCATCTTGGTGTGTGTGTGGGGGGGGCTTTCCCTCTACTCCCCCTGGCCTCACAGGGCCATATAGGGGCATAGAGGCCCCATCCCCTCTTGCTCACAAAGGCACAGAGGGGTGTAGGGGCCCCCCCTGCTCACAGGTGTCAGGGCCCACCTCCCACAGCTATCGAGGGGGGTGTTGAGCCCATACGTAGCTGTATGGCCCCAGCTCTTGCTCACGGAGCTACACAGGTTTCAGGGCCATAGCAGGCTGTATGGCCTCCCCCTCCACAGGGCCATAAGGACCATAGCAGGCTGTATGGCCAAAGCCTCCCGGCACAGGGCCATACAGGGATGTCAGCCCTATCAGCCTGTATGGCCCACGCTGCTCACATGGCTACAGGGATGTCAGGGCCATATCAGGCCGTATGGCCCGCCCTGCTCCCTGGGCCATATAAGAGGATTGAGACCATATCAGGCCGAATGCCCCTCCCCCCGGGCCATATAGGGGTGTTGAGACCATATCAGGCCGTATCCCCCCCCCCCCCGAGCCCCGCCCCGCTCACAGGGCCAGGTAGAGGGTGACGGGGCAGTGGTCGCTGCCCATGGCCTGGGAGCGGATCTTGCTGTCGCACAGCGCCCCCAGCAGGCGCGTGGAGAGCAGGAAGTAGTCGAGGCGCCAGCCCACGTTCTTGGCGCGGGCGTTCATCATGTAGGTCCAGAAGGTGTAGGCGTGGGGCGTGGCGGGGTAGAGGTGGCGGAAGGTGTCGGCGAAGCCGGCGGCCAGCAGCTCCCCGAAGCCCTGGCGCTCCTCGGGCGTGAAGCCGGCCGACTTCTTGTTGCCCTTGGGGTTCTTCAGGTCGAGCTCGGCGTGGGCCACGTTGAGGTCCCCGCACAGCACCAGGGGCTTGCGGGCGTCCAGCCCCCCCAGGTAGGCCCGGAAGGCGGCGTCCCAGCGCTGGCGGTACGCCAGCCGCACCAGCCCCCGGCCCGCGTTGGGCACGTAGGCCGTCACCAGGAAGTGCGAGGGGAACTCGGCCGTGATCACCCGGCCCTCCTGGTCATGCTCCTCCTCACCTGCCGGGAGACACGGGGCGCGGGTCAGAGGGCAAAGGGAGGAGGCCCCGGGTATGGGGGGCAGGGGCGGGGGGGGGGGCGCGGGGGCCAGGGGAGAAGGGCAAAGGCCAGAGGGCCTGTCCGAGGCTGTATGGGGCGCAGAGAGGGATCGGCCGTGTTGGCGGCGGGCAGAGGGTGGCAGGGGGCACGGCGGGCAGAGGCTGGGGGGGGGGCTGGGCAGGTCCCTACCGATGCCGTAGGCGACGCTCAGCGGCTCCGTCTTGCAGAGCAGAGCCACCCCGCTGTAGCCCTCCTTGGCGCCGGCGCAGGCCCAGTACTTGTGGGGGTACTCGGGCATCTCCCGCATCTCGGGGGGCAGCAGCTTCTCCGCACACTTGGTCTCCTGCAGGCACAGCACGTCGGGGTCCTCCTCACGCACCCACTGCGGGGGGAGAGCGGGGTCAGTGGGAGCCCGGACGCCAGGGTTCCCTCCCCAGCCTTGGGAGGAGAGTGGGGCTAACAGTTGCAGGGAGGCCTAGGAACCAGGACTCCTGGGTTTTATCCCCAGCTCTGGGAGGGGAGTGGGGCTAGGGGTTAGAGTGGGGGGGCCTGAGAGCCAGGATTCCTGGGGTCCATCCCCTGGGTAACCCCACTGCTCTCTGGCTCTGCTATTCCCCCCCCCCCTTCTCAGGAGCCCCCCCATCCCCTTTCTCTGGGAACCTCATAGGATAAGGAAGGGAACCCAGGTATCCTGCCCCCCCAACTCCACCCCACTTCCCTTGGTCCCCTCTCCTCCCTTGGAGCACCATGTGCTCCCTGCCCCTGGATTTCCAGTGCTGGTTACTGGGGCCCAGCACGTTCAGAGCAGTAAAACCGCTTCCCCACTCAGGAGAGTCACAGATCCGAGGCCAGAGGGGCCAGTGGGATTATTCTGTCCGCCTGCTTGGCTGGAACCGCCCGGCAACAATTCCTAGGGCAGAGCTGTTCAGAACGGCCAGGGATGGAGGCTCCACCATGCCCCTTGGCACCTTGTTCCAACGAGTCACCTTCCGTAGGAGCCCTGCGAGCTCCTACCCCCAGACCCTCCCCGGACTCAGCCCCGGCTGAACGATCCCCCTGGTACAAATCCGGCGGCCAACCGGGCTCCAGGGAATCCGCCCTTCCCGAACCCACGTCAACCGCTTCCGGTTTTTACAGCTGGGACATTTTCCCCCGTCCGGCGGGTCTTGGGGGGTGACGAATCTCAAACTGGAGATTTCGGACACCCCCTCTCCTGACTGGAATGTAGCTGCCCCTGCCCCGCCGCAGCCCCACCCCCACTCCACCCCTTCCCCTGAGCAATGTCCTGGGGGACCGCAGCAGGGGTCAGGCAGGCCCTGCGCTCACGGAGTGGCGGGAAGTGGAGCGACCCGGCCTCAGCTCGCTCTGCTCCACCGACTCCCAGCCGCGCCGCCGGTGAGTTCTGGGGGGCGCTTTGCACCTGTCCCCTCAAGTCCCAAGGCTGGGAGGCAGGGGAGCAGAGCAGAACGGGCTGGGGCCGGGTCACTCCACTTCCCGCCGCCCCACAAGTGTGGGGTCGAAGTGAAGCAACCCTACGGCAAGGGCAAGGGTGGCCTTAGACCCTGGCACCCTGGTCCTACCAGGTGGTCCGATCTGGAGAGGAGCTACCTAGCCCCGCGAGGACTGGCCGAGCCCAGCGCCCTGGGGGAGCCGTTCCTACCTCCAGCCCCTTCTTCTTGACCCAGGCCCGGAGCCCGTCCACGTTCCACGACGTGACCTTCAGGGTGTACTTCTGCCCGCCGGGGGAGGTGAGCTTGTCGGGCGGATCCTGGTACAGGATGGGGCCGTCTGCCACCTTCTCCTTGGGGCCCTTCGCTGCCCCCTTCTTGCTCTTCTTTGCCCCGGGCTCTGGAGAGGGGGAGAGGGACGGAAAGCTGGGACATGGTGCTGAGCAGCCAAGGGGGGTGCCAAGGACATAAGAACGGCCCTACTGGGTCAGAGCAAAGGTCCATCCAGCCCTCCTAGCATGATACACAGGAAATGATTGGGGAGCACCATGCCGCAGGGACTGGGGCAAGGCTCAGAAAGGGGCACGAGCGGGCAGCAGAAGGGGTGGCCGTGCCACAGACCGCGGTTACCTGGGGCTTCAAACTCATCTTCGCTGTCCACATCCTCCACCTTCTTCCCCCGTTTGGGCATCTCCCGCCACCAGCTGGGCCCTGCGCTGAGGAGCTGACACTGCTGCGCCACGAGCCGCAGGATCCTGGAGGTAGCCTGTGGGGGGAGCGCGGCAGGCCCAAGGCAATCGGCACCAGGGGCACGGACCCAGCAGTCCGGAGAACCAGGGGAAATGGGCCAAATGCCCATTCCTGCTCCCCAGCCAATCACAAACCTTCTTGCATTATAATCTCTCCAATCGCTGGCCAATCACGGCTCTCCTTGCACAAAAACCACTCACCTCCCTGGCCAATCAAAGCCCTCCTTGCACAATAAACACCCACCTCCTGGCCAATCACAGCCCTCCTTGTATAATAAACACCCACCTCCTGGCCAATCACAGCCCTCGTACAATAAACACCCACCTCCTGGCCAATCATAGCCCTCCTTGTACAATAAACACCGATCTGGCCAATCACAGCTCTCCTTGCACATTAAACACCCACCTCCTGGCCAATCACAGCCCTCCTTGTACAATAAACACCCACCTCCTGGCCAATCACAGCCCTCCTTGCACAGTAAACACCCACCTCCTGGCCAATAAACACCGACCTACCTGGCCGATCACAGACCTCCGAGCCTGGAACATACCTACGCGCTCCACACCAATCGCAGCCCTCCTTCCACAATAAACACCCACCCGCTCCCTGGCCAATCACAGAGCTCCTTCCATAATAAACACCCATCTCCCTAGCCAATCGCAGCCCTCCCGCGCGATAACCGCCCCCCACCCCGCCGTCTCTCACCGTCCGGCTCCCGGCCAATCAGGGCCGCCCCGAGCCCCGCGCGCCCCACAGCCCGTCCCTGGACAAAGCGCAGCAGGTTCCGACCGGGACACGTGCGGGCGGGGTCACGTGCTGGGGAAGGGGCGGGGCTAAAGCGCCGCGCTGTCACGTGCCGGAGGCTGGGCTGCGGCGGACTGTGAAGGGCGGGACTCCCGTGTCACGTGAGGGGGGAGGGGCGGGGGCTGGCAACTCCGCTGTCACGCGGGGCCGAAGTGGGCGTGGTCATGGCGCTGCAGTGTCACGTGCGGCGGAAGGGGCGGGGCTCCGCTGGGACCTGTGGCGGGAGGACCCCGGGCTGCCCGCGCCGCGCCGGACAGGCCCGGCCATGCGCGCGGCGACGGTGCTGGGGCTGGAGGGCAGCGCCAACAAGGTGGGGGCGGGGCTGGTGCGGGACGGGCGGGTGCTGAGCAACCCCCGCCGGACCTTCGTGCCCGCGCCGGGCCAGGGTGAGCCGGGACCGGCCCCCACGCCCCCCCCCCGTCCGCGCCCCGGGACCGCCGCCCCCCCCGTCCCCCCTCCCGCGTCCGCGCCCCGGGACCGTCCCCCCTCCCGCGTCCGCGCCCCGGGACCGCCGCCCCCCCCCCCCCCCCCTCCCGCGTCCGCGCCCCGGGACCGCCCCCCCCGTCCCCCCTCCCGCGTCCGCGCCCCGGGACCGCCCCCCCTCCCGCGTCCGCGCCCCGGGACCGCCCCCCCCCGCCGCTCCGGGACCCCCCGGACCTCCCCGCCCACCCTGGGACCCCGCCCGGACTTCGCCGCCCATCTCCCCCCCCCGCACCGCCCCATCCTCCGCCTACCCCGGGTCCCCCACCCTTCCTCCCGATCCCCGTCCCCCTGCACCCCGAGAACCCCCCGGACCTACCCCGCCCCGGGACCCCCACCCCGTCCTCCCCCTGGCGACCCCCCGCGTCCCCGACTATCATCCTGCGCCCCAGGACCCCACAACGTTTCCCCTGGTGCCTTGTCCCCCCCCCCATCTCCCCGTGTGCTGCCCATCCTCCCTGCCCCGGGACCCCCCACCCCCGCATCCCCCCCGCATCTGCCCCCTGGGCCCCCCCAACCTGCGCCCCAATCCCCATCCCCCCCTGTGCACTGTGACCCCCTTCGGGCTCCCCATCCTCCCCACATCCCCCTGTGCCCCTACCTGCCCCCCAGGACCTCCCACCGTCCTCCCCCCGCCCCCTCACTCCTGGGCCCCGGGCCCCGCCCCCCGCCCTGGGCCCCCAACCTGCTCCCCGATCTCCACACCCCCCCCCGGGCTTCTCCCCTCCCTGAGCCTGCCCCCCCCCCATCTAGCCCTGTCCGTCCCTCTCCAGGCCAGGGTGAGTCCCCCTCCCCCAAACCCATGTCCCCCTCCCACTGCTCTGGGCCAGGACTAGTCTGGTTCCTTCTCTGGGTCCCTCCCATCCAGCCCCCCCCCCCCCCCCAACACACTCTCGCTCTCCCTCTCTCTCTCTCTGGCGCAGGGTTCCTGCCCGGGCAGACGGCGAGGCACCACCGGGGCTGCGTGCTGGACGTGCTGCGGGAGGCGCTGCGAGAAGCAGGGCTGGAGCCTGCGGATGTGGACTGCGTGGCTTACACCAAGGGTGAGGGGGGCGGGGCCCGGGGGCGAGGGGGGGTGGGGCCCTGGGTCCAGGGGCGAGGGGGGGTGGGGCCCTGGGTCCAGGGGCGAGGGGCGGGCGGGGCCCTGGGTCCAGGGGTGGGGGGGCGGGCGGGGGCCCTGGGTCCAGGGGTGGGGGGCGGGCGGGGCCCTGGTCCAGGGGTGGGGGGCGGGCGGGGCCCTGGGCCCAGGGTGAGGGGGCGGGCGGGGCCCTGGGGCGGGTGCCTCCCCGGCTGACCCGCGCTCCCCCTGCAGGCCCCGGCATGGGCGCCCCGCTGGTGACGGTGGCCGTGGTGGCCCGGACGTTGGCCCAGCTCTGGAAGAAGCCCCTGGTGGGCGTCAATCACTGCGTGGGCCACATCGAGATGGGGCGGCTGATCACTGGCGCCCAGAACCCCACCGTGCTCTACGTCAGCGGGGGCAACACCCAGGTACGGCCGGCCCGCCCTCCCCGCCCCCCCGGGGGGTCCCGGCAGCCCTGCCTAGCCCCCCCTCTGCTCCTCTCGCCCAGGTCATCGCGTACTCGGAGCGCCGGTATCGTATCTTCGGGGAGGACCATCGACATCGCCGTGGGCAACTGCCTGGACCGCTTCGCTCGTGTGCTGAAGGTGAGAGGGCGGTGGGAGCCAGGGGCCGGGATCAGGACTCCTGGGTTCTATCCCTGGCTCGGGGAGGTGAGTGGGGTCTGGTCATTAGATCAGAGCGGGCTTGGAGCCAGGACTCCTGGGTTCTATTCCCATTACGTGAGTCACCCGGAGTTGCTCAGTTGCCTGACCGTGGTACTTCCACATTAAAAAAGGTTTTTGGGATTTCATTTCCTTGCCAGCCCTCCAAGAAATCTTCCCCAGTCCCCCTGCTTCCTTCACTCGCAACATTTAGCGACAGCAGCTTTGGAGAAATATCGCTTCAGGATTTTAACAGTCACAGGACTCCACGTTCTGGGGTGTCTCCGGGCGAAGTTGTTCTTTTTAAAGGCAAGGGAGTTCCAGATGAGTGTTGGTTTTATGCGCACGCTTGTCGAAAAATACTCTCTGCAATTTTAACCTTCACCTAAGTTTTTTTCGGAGTGGAATTCCTTGCTTTTTTTTTTTTTTTTTTTTTTTAAGAGAAACAAG
Organism: Sternotherus odoratus; assembly: GCA_032164245.1. Classification (NCBI taxonomy): domain Eukaryota; kingdom Metazoa; phylum Chordata; order Testudines; family Kinosternidae; genus Sternotherus; species Sternotherus odoratus. The sequence goes on from JAVMKO010000013.1 coordinate 30,780,851, forward strand.
AATTTTCTTGTTTAAATCGCAACCAGACTAACTCACAGTTTTATTCTCTTTTTAATCCAAACATACTGCACAAAATCCAACCATTTTTAGCAGATATCTTGATTTTTCTCATGGAAAATAAGACTTGAAATCAATCTCGATCTCAAACATTCTGTATCCTTCCATTTTTAAAAAACCTCACACCCAATTTCCTGTCTTTCTAGTAAATCTTTTTCTTGCCTGTGGCAGGAGCAACTGAAGACGAGGTTTTCTGGCATGGAATTTCCTCGCTTTTTAAGGAAAACTTTTGTTCTCCGTCTCCCTGAAATTGGGGACCTTAAACGCTGAAATCGAAGGTTAATGGTAACTTTACATTTCCAACGAAGGCCAGCATAAATTTAAATATTTTTGTCAGGTGATCTGCGCTCGCTTACTTGAGACTTTGCATAGATTTGAACTTCCTCTAAGATTTTGGCATTCAGTTTTTTGCTTTTCAAAGCTGCGGGAATCTTCAGCACTAACTGAGGTTCTTGGCCTACAATTGCCTTGTTTCTTTGCAGGTGAAGTGGAAAATGATTTGAAATTTGGCAGTAAATGAATACAGAGCTCTGGCACACGGGCCCCAGGCTTCGTGCCTCTCCCCGTACCTCAAAACGGGGGCGACAGATTTCACCAGAATCCCCCCCACGGCCCCCTGCCTGAGCCCCACTGCAGGAAAGGTTTGGGCCTGAACAGAGCTGGTGTCTTCAAGTTACACCCCCCCCCCGAATGGATCAAGGCAGAATGGGTGGGTGGGGGGGAGGTCTATCACCGTGAGGTTTGGGGGGCTCGAAGGCTGGGATGGGGCTTTCTGGTACCCCCCCATCCAGCCTTACCACCCCCCACCCCCCCGTCTCTTCCTCCTAGATCTCCAATGACCCCAGCCCTGGCTATAACATTGAACAAATGGCGAAGAAGTGAGTGGTACCAGCTCGGGGGGGGGGGGGGAGGGAGAGGGAGGGTGTCCAGGGAGGTTGAAGTGGGGCCGGGAGTGAGGACTCGGGGGTTCTATCCCCTGCTTGGGGGGGCGGGAGTGAGGTCAAGTGATTAGAGTAGTGGGATGGGGCTGGGGGTCAGGACCAGGGGAGCAGTGGGGGGTCTAGTGGTTAGAGCAGTGGGACAGGGCTGGGAGTCAGGACTGGGGGGGGGGGGCAGTGGATGGGGATGGGAGTCAGGACTGGGGGGGCACTGGGTCTAGTGGTTAGAGCAGTGGGACGGGGCTGGGAGTCTGTACTGGGGGGGCACTGGGGTCTAGTGGTTAGAGCAGTGGGACGGGGCTGGGGGTCAGGACTGGGGGGGGGGCAGTGGGATGGGGCTGGGAGTCAGGACTTGGGGGTCATATCCCTGGCTCTGGGGGGGTCTAACAAAGTCTCACCCCCCGCCAGGGGACAGAAGTTGGTGGAGCTGCCCTACACAGTGAAGGGAATGGATGTGTCCTTCTCCGGGATCCTGTCCCACATAGAGGTGAGGAACCCAGGAGTCCTGCTCCCAGCCCCTGCTCTACCCACTAGCCCCCACTTCCCGCCCTGAGCAGGAAGGGCACCCAGAAACCCCGAACCCCCCTCTCTGCGCTGTAGGAGGCGGCTCACAAGATGCTGGCGTCAGGAGAGTGCACCCCGGAGGACCTCTGCTTCTCTCTGCAGGTGAGCACCGCCGCGGGGCTGCGGGTCGAGAGGTGAGGAGCACCGCGGGAGCCGGGGGAGGGGGGCTGTGAATCTGGAGTAGGGGGATTTGTGAGCCCGGGGGGGGGGGGGGGGGGGGGCGGCTGTGGGTCGGGCGCTAGGGGCACCGTCCTAGCTGCGCTTGCCCCCCCCCCCAGGAGACGCTCTTCGCGATGCTGGTGGAGATCACGGAGCGGGCCATGGCGCACGGCGGCTCCCGGGAGGCCCTCGTCGTGGGCGGCGTCGGCTGTACGTGGTGGGACCGTCGCCGCACGGGAACCCTGACCCTCCGCCTGCCTCCATCCCCCCAGGAGCCCCAGAGCTCCCCCCATGGTCCTGCCAGGCGCGGCCTGGGCTCGACTGAGGCCGTGGCAGCTCGTGTCACTAGTGACTTGAAACTGGGCGCTCAGCTTGAAACCTGCCCCCCCCCGGGTGTCACCCACCCCGGCCCCTGCCCAGATCTAACCCTGCTCCCTCTCCAATGTCCCCCCCCCAGCCTGTCTCCCCCACACCCCACCCCCACAAGCCCTAACCTTGCCCCCTCCCCCAAGGCACAGGCTGGGGTCACCCTCAGGGAGCTCAGGTGTCCCCCACCCCGGCCTGTCCCCCCCCCCCCCCCCCCCAGCTCTAACCCTGCCCCCTCCCCCAGGTAACATGCGGCTGCAGGAGATGATGGGGATCATGTGTGCAGAGAGGGGCGCCAGGCTGTTTGCTACAGACGAGAGGTATCGAGGGCCCCGCCCGTCAGCTCGCCCCAGCAACCCCTCCCTTCTCGGAGCTTGGTGGGAGCAGTGGGATGATCCCCCCCCCCCCCCCCCATCAGGAGCTTTGGGGTTCCCCCTGGGGGATTCTGGGCGATGGTGCTTTAGGGCATTGGCACCCCTACCCCGGAGCCAGGAGAGAACCCAGGAGTCCTGGCTCCCAGCCCCCCACCTCCCCCCTCTAACCACTAGACCCTATTCCCAGAGGGGGGGGGAGAACCCAGGAGTCCTGGCTCCCAGCCCCCCCTGCTCTAACCATTAGCCCTCTCATCCCTTCCCCCCCCCCCCCCCCCCCCCAGGTTCTGCATCGACAACGGGGCCATGATCGCCCAGGCGGGCTGGGAGATGTTCCGCACGGGGCAGGTGACGCAGCTGGAAGATTCGTGGATCACGCAGAGGTAGAGCAGGGGGGTTGCAAAGGGGGGGGGGGGGGCTTAGCAGTGGGGCAGGCCCCTGACTCTCTCTTCTCCCCCCAGGTACCGAACGGACGAAGTGGAGGTGACCTGGCGTGATTAACCCCTCCCCCCAGGCGGAGGACGGGCCCCAAAGCAGCGCCCGTGGGAGGGGGAGGAGGGGGCAGGGCCGGAGGGTCCCGCTGGCTGGAACTCGCCCCGAACACCCAATAAAGACGTTGGCTTTTGTAACTGGGATCCCTTCCCTGAGCCCCCAGGCCCGGCGGAGCTTGGAGGGCATAGAGCCGGGCGAGCAGGGGCTGGGGGTCAGGAGTGGGGGGCACAGAGCCGGGCGAGCAGGGGCTGGGGGTCAGGAGTGGGGGGCACGGAGCAGGGGCTGGGGGTCAGGAGTGGGGGGCACAGAGCCGGGCGAGCAGGGGCTGGGGGTCAGGAGTGGGGGGCACAGAGCCGGGCGAGCAGGGGCTGGGGGTCAGGAGTGGGGGGGCCGGGCGAGCAGGGGCTGGGGGTCGGGAGTGGGGGGCACAGAGCCGGGCGAGCAGGGGCTGGGGGTCAGGAGTGGGGGGCACAGAGCCGGGCGAGCAGGGGCTGGGGGTGAGGAGTGGGGGGCACAGAGTCGGGCGAGCAGGGGCTGGGGGTGAGGAGTGGGGGGCACAGAGTCGGGCGAGCAGGGGCTGGGGGTGAGGAGTGGGGGGCACAGAGCCGGGCGAGCTGGGGCTGGGGGTGAGGAGTGGGGGGCACAGAGCCGGGCGAGCAGGGGCTGGGGGTGAGGAGTGGGGGGCACAGAGCCGGGCAAGCTGGGGCTGGGGGTGAGGAGTGGGGGGCACAGAGCCGGGCGAGCAGGGGCTGGGGGTGAGGAGTGGGGGGCACAGAGCCGGGCGAGCAGGGGCTGGGGGTGAGGAGTGGGGGGCACAGAGCCGGGCGAGCTGGGGCTGGGGGTGAGGAGTGGGGGGCACAGAGCCGGTGCGAGCAGGGGCTGGGGGTGAGGAGTGGGGGGCACAGAGCCGGGCGAGCTGGGGCTGGGGGTGAGGAGTGGGGGGCACAGAGCCGGGCGAGCAGGGGCTGGGGGTCAGGAGTGGGGGGCACAGAGCCGGGCGAGCTGGGGCTGGGGGTGAGGAGTGGGGGGCACAGAGCCGGGCGAGCGGGGGCTGGGGGTGAGGAGTGGGGGGCACAGAGCCGGGCGAGCGGGGGCTGGGGTGAGGAGTGGGGGGCACAGAGGCCGGGCGAGCGGGGGCTGGGGGTGAGGAGTGGGGGGCACAGAGCCGGGCGAGCTGGGGCTGGGGGTGAGGAGTGGGGGCACAGAGCCGGGCGAGCAGGGGCTGGGGGTGAGGAGTGGGGGGCACAGAGCCGGGCGAGCGGGGGCTGGGGGTCAGGAGTGGGGGGCACAGAGCCGGGCGAGCTGGGGCTGGGGGTGAGGAGTGGGGGGCACAGAGCCGGGCGAGCTGGGGCTGGGGGTGAGGAGTGGGGGGCACAGAGCCGGGCGAGCAGGGGCTGGGGTGAGGAGTGGGGGGCCGGGCGAGCAGGGGCTGGGGGTGAGGAGTGGGGGGCACAGAGCCGGGCGAGCAGGGGCTGGGGGTCAGGAGTGGGGGGCACAGAGCCGGCGAGCAGGGGCTGGGGGTCAGGAGTGGGGGGCCGGGCGAGCAGGGGCTGGGGGTCAGGAGTGGGGGGCACAGAGCCGGGCGAGCAGGGGCTGGGGGCCAGGAGTGGGGGGCACGGAGCCGGGCGAGCAGGGGCTGGGGGTCAGGAGTGGGGGGCACAGAGCCGGGCGAGCAGGGGCTGGGGGGTCGGGAGTGGGGGGCACGGAGCCGGGCGAGCGGGGGCTGGGGGTGAGGAGTGGGGGGCACAGAGCCGGGCGAGCGGGGGCTGGGGGTGAGGAGTGGGGGGCACAGAGCCGGGCGAGCGGGGGCTGGGGGTGAGGAGTGGGGGGGCACAGAGCCGGGCGAGCTGGGGCTGGGGGTGAGGAGTGGGGGGCACAGAGCCGGGCGAGCAGGGGCTGGGGGTGAGGAGTGGGGGGCACAGAGCCGGGCGAGCGGGGCTGGGGGTCAGGAGTGGGGGGCACAGAGCCGGGCGAGCTGGGGCTGGGGGTGAGGAGTGGGGGGCACAGAGCCGGGCGAGCAGGGGCTGGGGGTGAGGAGTGGGGGGCCGGGCGAGCAGGGGCTGGGGGTGAGGAGTGGGGGGCACAGAGCCGGGCGAGCAGGGGCTGGGGGTCAGGAGTGGGGGGCACAGAGCCGGGCGAGCAGGGGCTGGGGTCAGGAGTGGGGGGGCGGGGGCGAGCAGGGGCTGGGGGTCAGGAGTGGGGGGCACAGAGCCGGGCGAGCAGGGGCTGGGGGCCAGGAGTGGGGGGCACGGAGCCGGGCGAGCAGGGGCTGGGGGTCAGGAGTGGGGGGCACAGAGCCGGGCGAGCAGGGGCTGGGGGTCGGGAGTGGGGGGCACGGAGCCGGGCGAGCAGGGGCTGGGGGTCAGGAGTGGGGGGCCGGGCGAGCAGGGGCTGGGGGTCAGGAGTGGGGGGCACAGAGCCGGGCGAGCAGGGGCTGGGGGTCAGGAGTGGGGGGCACGGAGCCGGGCGAGCAGGGGCTGGGGGTGAGGAGTGGGGGGCACGGAGCCGGGCGAGCAGGGCTGGGGGTGAGGAGTGGGGGGCACGGAGCCGGGCGAGCGGGGGCTGGGGGTCAGGAGTGGGGGGCACAGAGCCGGGCGAGCGGGGGCTGGGGGTCAGGAGTGGGGGGGCACAGAGCCGGGCGAGCGGGGGCTGGGGTGAGGAGTGGGGGGCACAGAGCCGGGCGAGCGGGGGCTGGGGGTGAGGAGTGGGGGGGCACAGAGCCGGGCGAGCGGGGGCTGGGGGTCGGGAGTGGGGGGCACAGAGCCGGGCGAGCGGGGGCTGGGGGGTCGGGAGTGGGGGGCACAGAGCCGGGCGAGCGGGGGCTGGGGGTCGGGAGTGGGGGGCACAGAGCCGGGCGAGCGGGGGTTGGGGGTCGGGAGTGAGGGGCACCAGCAGAGCTGGGGGAGGGGGGACGTCAGTTGAGGGGGGGGTGTCAGGTGCTGTGTAAATAACCATATTTAACATTTACAGTGCAGTGGGGTCCCCCCGGGGGGGAGGGAGCCAGAGCGCGGCAGGCCCCGGCCCGGGCTGCGCATGGGACCCAGGCATCCGAGTCAGGGGGGACAGTGGAGCGGGCAGAGCTGGGGCCACACTCCCAGCGGGCACCACGGGCGCATGGCCGGGCCGGGGAAGCTGGGGAGCGAACCCAGGTGTCCTGGCTGCTCCCCTGGGCTCGGCCGCAGCGCCCCCTACTGGCAGTAGAAGGTCAGGGCGTCCTGCTGGTTGCCCCGGATGAAGGCCACGGGCGGGCGCAGGTCCCGGGACAGGGTCTCCAGCCAGGCCATGTAGAGGGCGCTGGGACAGGCCCCCTTGCGCACCACGGGCAGGCTCCTGCAGGGAGGGAGGGGGTCAGTGATGGGGGGGGGGCGGGCTCCCCCTCGATCACCCCCTCGCCCGGTCCCAGCCCTTCCCCTACAGTCCGTCCCGCCTGCAGGCTGGGTCCCCCCCCCGGGCGCCTGCCCTACCCGCAAGCCCCCCCCCCCCCGCCCCAATCCCCAGGATCCCGCGGGGGGGGGGGGGGGCGGCACACTCACATGACGATCAGGGCGGCGTTCCGCGAATTCTCCTGCAGGATTTCCTGGAGCCGGACCTGCTGCTCTGACTGGGGGGGTGGGGGGAGAAGAAGGGGGGGGGGGGGTGATGTGCCCAGTCCCCCAAGCCAGGCGAGGACCCGGGAGTCCTGGCTCCCAGCCCCCACTCCAATCCCTAGACCCCCCCCCACACACACACACACCCTCCCAAAGCCAGGCCAGGACCCAGGCGTCCTGGCTCCCAGCCCCCACTCCAATCCCTAGGACACCCCCCCCACACACACACACACACACCCCTCCCAAGCCAGGCCAGGACCCAGGCGTCCGGGTCTCACCTTTTTCCTGTAGACCCGCAGGTCCTCGTCCGACACCTTCCAGGGCGTCTCCCGCCTCAGGGCCTCCGTCGCCTCGGGGCCGCGCTGCCCCTCGTTGAGCCGAAACGGGGCCACCAGGTCCTCAAACTCCTTCAGGCTGGGGGCGGAGCACAGGGCTGGGCAGCCTAGGGGGTACCTGCCTCCTCTAGGGTGGGGGCTGGGAGCCAGGACTCCTGGGTTCTCTCCCTGGCTCTGGGAGGGGGGATGTGGTCTAGTGGTTAGAGTGGGGGAAGGGGAGCCAGGACTCCTGGGTTCTCTCCCTGGCTCTGGGGGGGGGGGGGCTCTAGTGCTTAGAGTGGGGGAAGGGGGAGCCAGGACTCCTGGGTTCTCTCCCTGGCTCTGGGAGGGGGGGGGTGGTCTAGTGCTTAGAGTGGGGGAAGGGGAGCCAGGACTCCTGGGTTCTCTCCCTGGCTCTGGGAGGGGGGGGTGGTCTAGTGCTTAGAGGGGGGGAAGGGGAGCCGGGACTCCTGGGTTCTCTCTCTGGCTCGGGGGGGGGGTCTAGTGCTTAGAGTGGGGGAAGGGGAAGCCAGGGACTCCTGGGTTCTCCTCCCTGGCTCTGGGGGAGGAGGGGTCTAGTGCTTAGAGTGGGGGAAGGGGGAGCCAGGACTCCTGGGTTCTGTTCTTGCCCAGACAGCTGCAGGGACCCTTCACTGTGGGTGGTGCCAAGGAGCTGGGGTCCACTTCAGGGGGAGAGTTGGAGTGGGATATTGGGGGGCAGGCCTGAACCCCCGAGAAGGGGCGGGGGGGGGGGGAGACTCACCTGCTCTCCTCGGGCTGCCAGGCCATGTGGGGCAGCACCAGCACCTCGCTGAACCCCAGGCGGAACTTGCTGAGCAGCAGCTGGATCCTGTGGGGAGAGGGGGAGCGGTGGGGAATGTGGGGGTCCCATGGGGGGGGGGGGAGTCCCTGGGGGGGGGAATCCAGGGGGCCCTCAGGAGAGGCAGGTGGAATGTGGGGCCTGCGGGAGATGAGGGAGGGGAGGAAATGGGGGGGGGGGGCGGGGGAATTTGGGGGGCTCTGAGGGGGGGGGGGCTTACTCCTGGCGCTGCTCCTCCACGCGGCCCAGGTGGCCGCTGACGAAGACCCGGACCCGGCAGCGGCTCCAGCGCTTGCGGCGGCTCAGCAGGTAGGGGACCAGCAGGGTGAGCCCTGGGGGGAGACGGCGTCAGGGGGCAGGTGGGGGACCGGCGGGTGGCGAGCCCTGGGGGGGGGGACGGTGTTGGGGGACCGGCGGGGCGAGCCCTGGGGGGGGGGGACGGTGTTGGGGGACCGGCGGGGGCGAGCCCTGGGGGGGGGGGGGGGGGACGGTGTTGGGGGACCGGCGGGGCGAGCCCTGGGGGGGGGGGGGGGACGGTGTTGGGGGACCGGCGGGGTGAGCCCTGGGAGGGGGGGGACGGTGTTGGGGGACCGGCGGGGGGCGAGCCCTGGGGGGGGGGGGGGACGGTGTTGGGGGGACCGGCGGGGCGAGCCCTGGGGGGGGGGGGGGGACGGTGTTGGGGGACCGGCGGGGCGAGCCCTGGGGGGGGGGGGGGACGGTGTTGGGGGACCGGCGGGGCGAGCCCTGGGGGGGGGGGGGACGGTGTTGGGGGACCGGCGGGGCGAGCCCTGGGGGGGGGGGGGGGGACGGTGTTGGGGGACCGGCGGGGCGAGCCCTGGGGGGGGGGGGGACGGGTGTTGGGGGACCGGCGGGGCGAGCCCTGGGGGGAGACGGCGTCGGGGGCAGGTGGGGGACCAGCAGGGTGAGCCCGGCGGGGGGGGGGGGGGGGGACGATATTGGGGGAGTGGCGGGGCGAGCCCTAGGGGGGGGGGGACGGTGTTGGGGGGACTGGCGGGGCGGAGCGTTGGGGGGTGGCAAGCGGGGGGGGGGCTGTTAGAGGTTGGGGCTCGGGTTGGGGGCTGGCAGGGGAGGGGGGCTGTAAGGAGAAGGGGCTGGTGGAGGAGGGGGCTGCCAGGGGTGGGGTCTGACGGAGGGAGGAGGTTGTGGGGCTGGTGGGTGAGGGGGCTGCCTGGGGCAGAGGGAGGGTTTGGGGCAGGGGGTCTGTTGGGGGGGGGGGTAGGAGGGGCTGGGGGTCACGCACCCCCGTCGTCGAAGAGCCAGTAGACGTCCACACATCTCTTCTTGTGGGGGGCCTGGAAGTGGGTCTCCGTCAGCTCGTCCGCCCCCAGCACCTTCACCCCCCAGGCTCGGGGCAGGACGGTGCCCCAGGGCCTCCCCTGCCCCCCCCCCAGTCCCTCACTGCTCAGTCCCTGCCCCCCTCACCTGCATTGCCCGACTGCTGTCTCCGCTTCTCCCCCCGCAGCGCCGCCTCGGGCTCCTCAAAGGTGGGGTTCACTGGGGAGAAGGGGGTTAGCTGAGGGGAGCCCCCCGCCCCAGGGGAACGGGGCAGGCAGAGGCCCCTGCCCCCTACTGGCGAATCTGTGGGTCTGCGTCCGCCCAGCCCCATTACTCACCGTAGGCGCGCGCCGTCCGCGCCACGTCCAGCCCGTCCTTCATCCTCAGCACGCACACGCCGGCCCCTCCGTCAAATGCATCGCTGTGGGGCACAGGGGTTGGGGGTGCTGCTGGGGGTCCCAGCCCCCCAACAGGCTACTGCCCTGGTACTGCCCCGAAAGGTGGTGCTGCCCCCCCAGGGAGTCCCCCCCCCCCACCTCCAGTGATGCCCCCAATCCCACCGCTGCCTCCCACTCCAGTGCCCCCCCTCCCAGCCCAGCCCCCTTACTGGATGGTGGCCACGTAGTTCTCCAGGTTGTGGGGCGAGTCCATCTGCAGTTCTGCTTGTAGCCCAGCACGACCGTGTTGGGTTTGAGACGCCCCAGCCCGGAGACCTGGGGGAAATCGCCCGTGAGAGTGGGGCGGTGCGGGAGCAATGACACACGGCGCAGCAGGGCAGGATGCACTCACTAGGACAGCGCTCGTCTGCTCCAGCAGAGGCAGCACCCAGAGCAGGGCTCAGCCCCTCCAGCAGGGGGCACCAGGATGGACTGACACACACACACCCCTCAGCCCCTCCAGCAGGGGGTATCAGGACACACACACACAGGGCTCAGCCCCCCAGCAGGGGGCGCAGGGGACAGACACACACACACACACACACACACACACATGGCTCAGCCCCCCCAGCAGGGGCGCAGGGACAGACACACACACACAACACACACACACACGGCTCAGCCCCCCCAGCAGAGGGCGCAGGGACAGACACACACACACACACCACACATGGCTCAGCCCCCCCAGCAGGGGGCGCAGGGACAGACACACACACACACACACCACACACACACACGGCTCAGC